>QEPC01007061.1:512721-524630 GCA_003113815.1 Sphenodon punctatus
GGAAGCCACAGAAGCCGCCGGCGAGCCTGGAGCAGGGACTCGGGGTCAGGGGAGCACATGGGGAAATAGACATGGACAGGGGGGTGGGGCTGCTGGGAGAGTCAGCCCATGGAGAGCCAGGAGGAGGGGGGGCATAGCCAGTAGCCGCGGTAGCCGCGGAAGCAGCCGGCGAGCCTGGAGCAGGGACTTGGGGTCGGGGAAGCACATGGGGAAATAGACACAGCTGGGGGGGGCCGCTAGGGGGTCAGTCGAGGGAGAGCTTGGAGGGGGAGGCGATAGCTGCGGTCACTGTTTGCCCACCGTTCACAACAAAAGAATCAGGACAGCATCACAGTTATTAACCCTACAGTACAGTTTCTCGCAAAAAAACCAATGATCCCTCCATCCATCCAACCAACAGGCATTATCATGAACAAAATAAACAATAAAACAATATCAAGCACAAACAATATCAACCCAAACCGAGCAATAAACAAAAAAGGCTCACAGCAATAAAGAACGTGTACATTTATTTATTTTTTTAAATGGAAAATGTAAAGTGCAGCTGTAGCAGGATCACTTTAGCTGCTTTAGCACTAAATTAGCAGTTAAATAAAGCACAGTTTAGAAGAATTATCAGAAAGGTTCAAGCACTTACACAAAAACCTTCTTATGTTATCCAAAATTGATGGTATTCTATGAAGTAGGAGGAAGGGATAGGACTCTCTCTCCTCGAGTCGCGATGCAGTGCTTTGTCACGGAGCGCAGAAGATCAGAGTGTGTTAACAAACACAGACACTGGTGGCGTGGCTCCAACAGTCAGTCACTCTCACTGCGATTGGGGATCAAGAGGGAGAAACAAGCTACAAACACACCTATTTATACTTAATGGTGAAGGAAGGACATGTCTCTCTGGGAAAGCCCTAGACAATGAAATTGGGCATGTGAGTGTCATCAACAGGGTCCGAGGGTTGATCATGCCTCCGGGTTTCGCGATACCTTGTATTCTGGGTGGCGGAAACATGATACAATGATCAGATAACCACAAAGATTCCGCGATTGACGGAAAGGGGAGCTGGTGCCGTTTCTTATTGGGATCTGCAAAAGTTCCGCTTCCGTTCACCAGTTCAAATGCCGTGGCACCATTAGCGGCAAACCACAGTCGCAGCCATCGGAGAGCTGTCTCTGATGAACCATGCCGCGATGTGCGGAATAGGAGTTTCCGTCGGTAATAGCTGCCACGGCGGCATGCCGCTACAGCCCTATTGACTGAGGCCATTGATCAGACAACTCCTAGGCGTCCACTGCCCAGACGGCAGCTCCACAGGCCTCCTTGGTTTTCTGAGGAACTGCGGTTGCTGAAGCGAGATGGGCGGCAGTTGGAGTGACTGTGGCATCGTTCACATGCTGAAGCTGACAGATTGCGGCATCGAGCCAGTTTATGAGCCTATGCCGTGGATATGCGGGCAGCAAAGAGGGAGTTCTTTGCTGTCCTCATAGTGTCCGCAAATCCCATCCAGCGGAGCTTTTCCGGGTTGTGTGGGGGCTGGTCAGTCCAGCCTCCCTCAACCTTGGAGTGGAGTCATCTACTGCTCGCTGTGACATGTTTGTGGATTATTTTGTGGATAAAATTGCTCATATTCACCATGACTTCGATGCCGCACTTATTACACTAGGGGAACCAGAAGTTATGGAAGCCACATCATGTCCGGTTTTCTGGGATCAGTTTCAGTTGGTGACACCAGCCGATGTGATGGATGTTCTTGGGACGGTCAGGGCCACTTCTTGTGAATTAGATACTTGCCTGTCCTGACTGGTTAAGTCCTGTTGGGAGACAATGGGGCCATTGCTGGCTGGGGTGGTCAATGCCTCCCTGCAGGAGGGCAGAGTGCTGGGCTGTCTCAAGGAGGTGGT
This sequence comes from Sphenodon punctatus, assembly GCA_003113815.1. NCBI lineage: Eukaryota > Metazoa > Chordata > Lepidosauria > Sphenodontia > Sphenodontidae > Sphenodon > Sphenodon punctatus. The sequence continues at coordinate 514,615 of QEPC01007061.1, forward strand.
GGTGCGGCCTCTGCTCAAGAAACCATTGCTTGACGTTGACTCCCCTGCCAGCTATCAGTCTGTCTCTAACCTTCCATTTTTAGGGAAGGTTATTGAATGGGTAGTGGCTCAGCAGCTGCAGGGGCATCTTGATTGCATCGGTTTTCTTGATCCTTCTCAGTCTGGCTTCTGTCCGAGGCATGGCACTGAGACTGCGCTTGTGGCTTTGGTAGATGATCTGCACTGAGAATTGGATCAGAGTCGCTTGACCCTGTCGGATGCATTTGATACTGTTGATCATGAGATGGTGATGTGCCTGCCGGACTGTGCAGGGGTGGGCAGAACTGTTCTTGAATGGTTGCACTCTTTCCTGACCAGAAGAACCCAGTGGGTGGTGCACGGGGATTGTTTTTCATCATACCGAGACCTCGTGTGGAGTCCCGCAGGGTTCTGTTTTGTCCCCTCTCCTGTTCAGCGTGTTCATGCAGCCGCTTGGCGAGGTGATTAGGGGGTTCGGTGTGTGGTGTCATCAATATGCTGATGACACCCAACTGTACCTCTCTTTTTCAACAGACCCAGCCCGGCAGTCTCGGTGCTTACTCAGTGTTTGGCGACTGTCGGGGATTGGATGAGGACTAATTGACTGAGGCTGAATTCTGACAAGAGGGAGGTGATGTTAGTGGGTAAGGCAATGGAGTTGGTGGCCCCCATTATTGATGGGGTCTGTCCTCCACTGGCCTCCCAGGTATGGAGTCTGGGGGTGCTCCTCAATGTGCAGCTCTTCCTGGATCTCCAGGTGGAGGCTGTGACGAGGAGTGCTTTTCGCCAATTACATCTGGTGCGATGGCTTCAGTCATTTGTTTCGGACTCTGACCGGGCCACTGTCATCCATGCTTTCATCACCTCTCAATTAGACTACTGTACCACGCTCTACGTGGGGCTACCCATGGTGATGGCTCAGAAATTGCAGCTGGTGCAGAATGCGGCGACTCGTCTTGTAGTGGGACTGGGTTGCTGGGAGCATATTACGCTAGTGCTCCATTCTCTGCACTGGCTGTAGGTAGTTTTCCGGGCTTGATTCAAGGTGTTGATCTTGACCTATAAAGTCCTAAATGACCTGGGTCCTGCCTATCTGCGAGATCGCCTCACTCCCTGGGTCTTGGATCAGCTCCTGAGGTCATCCGGGAGCGCCCTGCTCAAGGTCCCCTGAGTTTTTTGGGGGGTCACACAGGGGAGGGCATTCTCGGTGGCTGCACCGCGGCTGTGGAACTCCCTTTCGATAGAGGCCCAGTTGGCCCTGGATCTTCCCTCCTTTCAGAGAAGTTGTAAGACCTGGCTGTTCCGCCAGGCATTTGGTGGGGAAGATGGGTATGGGGCGTGGGGGATCTGTTATTTCCCCCCTCCTTTTATGATGTTTTATTCTAATTTTTTAAAATAAGAACATAAGAAGTGCCATACTGGGTCAGATCAATGGTCCATCTAACCCAGCATCCTGTCTCCAACAGTGGCCAATCATGGTGGTTTGGGAGAGACACCCAACATGTCACAATGGGGGATCCATTCCCTGTTGTTTTCCCCCAGCTCCCATCATGTTCCCTGATCCTGTCTGACTAATAGCTGCTAATAGGTCCTATCTTCCAGAAACGTGTCCAAACCTCTTTTAAACTCAGCTATAGTACTGGCCCTTACCGCAGCCTCTGGCAGTAGATTCCACAACCCAATTATATGCTGAGTGAAAAAATATTTTCTTTTATTTGTTTTAAACTTGCCACCCATGAGTTTCATGGAGTGTCCCCTAGTTCTAGTACTAGCTGAGAGGGTAAATAACTGCTCCTTGTTTATTAGTTCCACACCACTCATGATTTTATAGACCTCTATCATATCTCCTCTCAGTCGTCTCTTCTCCAAACTGAAGAGCCCCAACCTACCAAGCCTCTCCTCATACGGGAGCCCTTCCATGCCCTTGATCATTTTTGTTGCCCTTCTCTGTACCTTTTCTAGTTCAGCTATGTCTTTTTTGAGATGGGGCGACCAGAACTGCACACAATATTCGAGGTGCGGTCGCACCATTGATTTGTATAGAGGCATTATGACATCCTCAGTTTTATTCTCTATCCCCTTCCGAATAATTCCTAACATTCTGTTTGCTTTTTTGACTGCTGCTGCGCACTGCGCTGTGGATTTCATTGTATTGTCCACAACCACCCCCAGATCCTTTTCCTGAGTGGTAACTCCTAGCTTAGTACCCAGCATTGTGTACGCATAGTTTGGATTATTTTTCCCTACGTGCATCACTTTGCACTTGTCCACATTAAATCTCATTTGCCATTTAGATGCCCAGGCACCCAGTGTCGTAAGATCCTGTTGCAGTTCCTCACAGTCTGCTCGTGTTTTAACTACCTTGAATAACTTGGTGTCGTCTGCAAATTTGATCACCTCACTCTTAACACCCTTTTCCAAATCATTAATGAATACATTAAACAGCACCGGTCCCAATACAGATCCCTGAGGCACACCACTTTTTACATCTCTCCATTGTGAAAACTGACCATTTAGTCCTACCCTTTGCTTTCTATCTTTCAACCAGTTTCTGATCCATAGTAAGACACTACCTCCTATCTCATGACTTTTTAATTTTCTCAAGAGTCTCTTATGAGGGACCTTATCAAATGCTTTCTGGAAATCCAGGTACACTATATCTACTGGATCTCCCTTGTCCACATGCTTATTTACACCCTCAAAGAATTCCATCAGGTTAGTGAGGCATGACTTCCCTTTACTAAATCCGTGTTGACTCTTCCCCATTGTAAGTCGCTGTCACGGAGGAACATAGGGTCAGACACGTGTAACATGGTCCTACATGTAGACTACAAGTCTGGTAAATATGTAATGCAAAAGGTTCCACATGTATGTAATGTTACAATTGAGAACTGTAAAACTCAAATTACGACTGTGACACGTGACCAAGCTGCCCCGAGCTGCCTGTGGCAGGAGGGACGGGGTAACAAAATAAAAAAATATATAAAATAAAATAAAATAATAATTTGCGTGCATTGGGTAGACTTGCCTTCCACTGGAACGCGTCCCCTTGAGCTATGAACTCAGAACTATGGACTATCAGAAGGTCCTGGCAGCTAACAGATTAATCGGGGGACACATTTTAAGCAGTTTTAGACAGATTAATTGATTAATTGGTTCAATTAATCGATTGATGGTTGCAACCCTAAAATAAAGTAGCAGTATGATCTCTAGAAATTTACTTCAAAACGTGAGAATTAACTCTCTGCACAAGAGAAATTCAGTGCAAGTTTGCCAGGATAGTTTCTAGAGCAAGGGCCAGGGCGAGTAATGGGTCAGTGGGTGGGAGCACAAATGTACCCACCACAGCTTGTGCTGCTCTCTTGATTGTAGAAGGGACCATCTTAAAGATTTTGGGGGCCCTTGGCACAGTGTTGATTAAGGGTCCCTACAATAGGAAATGAATAGAAACATTTTTAGAGATTTATGTGTCCAAAATGTTATTGTAAGTGAAAATGTTGGTGTTTTACATGCACATGTTACATACTATGACAACACGTATTTCCCTGCATAAGCTGGACCCTGCCCCACTCTGCTCGCACCCAGAGCCCCTCAGCTGCACTTTATCCACTACATCTGAACTTCCCCGAGCAATCCACACATTCCCACCCCTGGGTTCTCATTGGTCAGACCTGGCCTCATGAGCAGTGGCAGGCTGCAATGCTGGAAACTCCAATCAGAGGTCCCATCCTTTTCCTCCTCTCCTACCCAGACATCACTTGTCTGTTGTAAAATTTACTCACCAGAAGCAAGTAATCTGTAATCATGAATGAAGCCTGGATCTTGGGCCCCCACTTCCAATGGCGACCTGGGGCACTGGCCTCCTGCGTCCATGCCTTAAGATGGCACTGGCTGGAGGCAATTCTGTGCACAGCATATATGGCCCAGCAGGCAGCGGTGCTAGATGAAGGGAAATTTCATGTGTAAAGGGGAAAAAGGAAATTTCAGGAAAATCCCATGAATTTCAGGGAAGTTTTGGAAGTTCAATACAGGGATCCCAAGTGTCCTGCATTTTGTGGAACCCTCCCAGATTTTGCTCCTTTTTACCTGTATGTCTTGCAAAGTTGTCCTTGCAGCCTCAAGGGGCACACACACCCAGCAGTGATGAGTCTTGCCATGGGGCATGCCAGCTAGTAGAAGGCGCAGGGGAAAGCTCCACCCGCCCTGCTGTTTGACCCATCACTTCAGTCCATGCTAAATCCTGTAGGTTCATCACAGTCCCTTACCCCACCTCACACAACAGAAGGCTCCTGAAAAGGGAACAGAAGGTGAATAATGGAGTGGGACCTGCTCTGCTTCTGGTGCTCTGTGAGTCTGGGGCAGGGGATGGAAAAAGTCCTTATCCCAGCACAGTGGGAGGCAGCCGTGCCTGAAGGGAGCAGAAATGGTAAGTAGAAAAAGCAGAGGCTCAGTCAAACAGCCGCAGGGCTGATTCAGTAAGTGAGTATGCACTGAGCAATCTGCCCATGGGTGCATTTAATCTAACTTGCCCCAAACTTGTTTTCCAGAGTTGTGCAATACTGGGTCATCCTTAAAGCAGGAGGAATGCACCTCCACTGGAAGGAGGTGGCACCAGTGGATGATTTGGGTTGGCACTAAAATGAGGCAGTGTGTTTACACCTGCAGTGTGTTCCCATCTGGTGCTGTGAGTGCCAATAGCACCTGCTCCCCACCCAAGTCTTCAGGCCTGGACTCCTCTGAGACCCAGCTCCATATGCGCTTCCCAGCTGGTAAATCCCTGAGCCCCCTGCCTGCTCCCATGTGTGAATCAGGTCAGCAGGAAGTGGGTAGGGCCTGCAGAAATCCAGAGGATTGTGTGTGTTGACTGGAGGACAGGGGCAGCTCATCCCTTCTTTGCTCCATGTTGTTCTGTGAATGTTAATGATGGAGAGCATGAGAGACAGCCCCACTCTGCCAAGAAAGAGCGCACTTAGCAATGCCCTCCTGTGTATAGGATTAGGAGCATCCCCTAGAGCATGGTGGCCAGGCTTATGCTATATGTGATCCAGGCATCAACCTCAGGTAATCGACCAGGACATCTCCAGCTGGCTCCGGTGTTGCCAGCCCTTCTGTTGGTTCCAGCTCTAGGGCACCTCAGCAACCAGTCTCAAGAGCAGAGGAGCATTCCCCTTGAAAGAGCCTTTCCCGCCTCACTGGAGAAGCTCTCCTAGTCCCTCTCCTACTTGGACACACTCCCTGGGGTGACAGTCCTGCTCTCCTCCTTGGAGGTGATTTCTGAGAAGCTGGTACCCCTCCCCACACCATGATCTACTGGATACTAGCTTGTGATCTACCAGCATATTGCCATCTACCTCTTGGCCAACCAGGAGTTCTCAACCTTTCTATAGCTGAGACCCACCAAAACATTTTTTTAAAATCCAAGACACACCTTAAAAAATCCAGGGCCAGAATGGCAGGCAGCAGAAATGGTGGTGGTAGTAGGGACAATCCTGACAATGGCAGCAGGTGGGTCTCATTTACGGCTGAACTGAATAGGCCATCCGAGTACTCAGAACGAGTTCTGAAGTTCCGAGTACCCAGTGTGGTTTCTCAGCCAAACTTCGGAACTTTGTCCGAGAACCCAGAATTTGGAACTCCGGACCTTGGAAATCCCCAGAACTTGGAACTTTGGCATCATGGAACCCAGAAGTACTCAGCGCCAAGTTGACACATGGTACTACATGTGGAGGCTGCGCAGTTTAATTGCCTAGCCAATCAAGGTGCACAACAATGCATCCACCACCTTCCTCCCTCCCCTTCCTCCCCATACAATATATAAGGGGCTGCAATTCAGTAGTCTCTTTGTGGCGTGGGAAGGAGAGGGAGAGAGAAGGAGTCTGGGGGAGGATTATATATATGGGCAACACACCACACATACACACTTGGGCAAGGAATAGTGTGAGAATTGGGAGGGAAGTCAAAACAAAAGCCGGCAGTAGTGTACTCACAGCATAAATATTTGTTTGGGTAGTTATCCTTTTGTTTATTGTAATTGTTTATATTATTAAATATTTTCAATTTTTACTCTCCTACCTTCTTTGGTTGTGTACTCAGCTTCGTAGGACTTTGTCCTTGGGGTGGGGAGTTTTTTCACTGTTACTGAGGTAGTTCATTTTGAGGGGTTTGGTTTTTTTTTTACTCACAGCATGGTCACCATCAGCAGTGTACCTAAATCATTATGCCAACCAAGCAGTGCCCAGAAAAGCAGACTAGCAAGAGTGGGACAATCTCTTGAAGACAATCACACAAAAGTGCAACTGCAGGCAGAAATCCAAAAAAAGCCAGCCCAGCAGACATAAGAACAACACCCACAAGAAAAAACAACAGACATTTACCCCCCCCACACACACACATACACACAAATGCCTCCATTGTGCCTGCCCAGTGCCCGCCTATGCATGGCAAGCCCCTTCCCCACACACTATTTTAACCAGAAAGAAAGTATATCTCCCCGGTGCCCCAGTGGTCAGTCACATCTTGGCAAAGTTCAACCCACAGACAAAGTACAGTGACAGTGCCCACAAAAACCACAACAAAAATGATCCCTCTCTGGTCTCTAGGGTGCTGCCAACTTGCCAACAGGCAGTGCAAGCAGCAGCAGCAGCATGGAAAGTTTAAGTATATTTGGCATTGGTGGCAACCCCCCAGCATTGTCCCTAGTAGACGGACAGCCCAGGCCAGGGGAAGTGGAGCTAGGCAGGTCCCGCTGGCCACCATGGTGCCAAGAAGTGGAAGCAGCAGGAAGCAGTGGCACTGGCTTATTTTTTAAAAAGGCATGGCATTGGTGTGGCACTGGTAATGGACACCCCAGGCCAGGGGAAGTGGAGCAAGGCAGAGATCCCTCTGGCCTCCATGTGATGACAAGCAGCAGGTACTGTGACACCCACTTATATTTTTTTTTAAAAATCATGACATGGTGGAAACAACTAACCCCTGTCCCCCAGCATTGCCCCTATGGACAGGACAGGCACCCCTTCCCTGGTGGATTCCGAAGTTTTCTGAGGACTAAGTTTCAACTCTAGTCTCATTCCAAGCAGCAGCAGGGGGTGGGATGGGGGTGGGGGGTCAATCCTGGCAATGGCAGCAGGGAGGCGTGATCCCAGTGGCAGCAGTAGGGGGAGGGATGCAGTCTTGGCAACAATAGCAGGTGGGCTCAATCTCAGCGGCAGCAGCAGGGAGTATACTATATGATCCTGGCTACAGCAGCAGGGGGACTCGATTTCAGCAGCAAAAGCAGGGAAGCGGAAATGAGGCAACCAAAGGCAGCAAGAAAACTGTGGAAACAAAGCCATGTCCCTTTTCTACCTATCCTGCCCCCTGCCTTCAGTGGCATTGGCAGCCAGAATAAGTGGCAGGAGAGGATGTGGGATGCTGTGGATGTGATACAGCTGCACCAGGACTTGTGGGCCATGTAGGCCACCCCAGACCCACCCCACCCACCCCCCAGCCACTCCTGGGACCCACTGGTGAGTCCTGATCTGCTGGTTAAGAACCACTACCCTAAGGTCATTGATGTACACAGACTGAGCACCCCCTCCACCAGCAGAAACCAGCCTGGACAGTGTTGTGGCTGGGACTCTCTAAGAGCATTGTAAACTGCTCCACCAGACCTGAGGGGGTTGGGAGATCCTCCTCAGGGGAATCAGCTACCCATAGAAGCCAGCCTCTTGCAGTTTCCAGTCTGGGCACCACAGTCAGAGCAGGCTGTCTCTGGGGAGTGCACTAAGGGCTTGGGCCGACGAAGGCAATGAGGCTAGGTAGATGAGGTGATGGAAGATGCAAAACTGAGGAGTAAGCAGATGTGATGGGAGGGCTTCACAGATGGAGCCTGACTTTGGTTTCTTGTGGGAGGCGCTGGCAGGAGGTATGGTGCATTCACAGCAAAGCTGCACTGGCTCTTGGTCTCACTAGCCTGTTTACTGGAGCAGGGTCCTTTGGCTGCACAGCATGCGTCTCTTGCATATGTAAGTGCTCTCTGAAGCTGGGGGTCTGAGGAGACATTCTTGAGGACGCTTGGGAAGGGGCCAGGGACGCTGGCAGGCCTCCTGCAGCTAGAACAATGGCTGACATCATGTTTTGTTTAAGAAAGTTGCCTTGTAGTGTTCAGAGAGACAAAGTTTATTTTCTTTTGCCTGCTTGTTCCTCTTTCTTTCTCTCTCTCTCTCTCTGCTTCCCCTGGTGCTGGCTGCGGCACTGACATTCCATTGCAGTGATCGCTGCGCGCCAACACCACAGCACATTCTTCCCACTGGAACAACTTGTTTCTGTGCAAGAATCACTCAGCCCTGTTCAGCCTCCCAGGTACCAGCCAACCTTTCCAAGCCTGCTCCAGGATAGGGTCTAGACCCTGATGGCTGGGGCAGAATCCATCAAGCCTACACAAGGTGATTTGAAGGTTGTGCATACCCCTTACCAGCTCCTTGCTGTACCACCAGCAGACCTCCAACCCCCAGTCTGTCTCAGCAGTAGCCATGCCTATATGAAGGGTTAGATCAGGCATATGCTGTATGGATCCCCTGCCTGCTCCTTCTCCAGAACCTCACTGGTGCACAGATCTCTGTGCAAAGCACTTTGGGGGACCACATGATGGTCTCTGAGGGATGAGGGGCAGACTGGCTGAGCGGTGGTGTTAGCAGAGGAAGGTGCATGTGGGGGAACTTGATGGAGACTGAACACAGGGGTATGTGAAGTGTATAGAGCAGGTTTGTCAGGTGAAAGCAGCAGGGCACATTGGGGTGCAAGCAAGAGGAGAGACAGCTGCTGCAATGACATGCAGGGCTCATGCTCTGCTGAGTGAGGACAGCAGGTGTGTTTGAGGTCGCTTGTCTGAATCCCAAACAGTCACAGCAAAGACAGAAACTGCCAAGTCATCTGAGCAGGCAGGGTGTGAAATGACTGTCCATGTGAGTGTCATTCCTTTCTTGTGCATGCAATAGCTCAGCCTGGTCCTGTGGGCACCAGCTCCGCAGGCTACAATCTTGTCTCACTTGGCACCTTCTGCAATATTTGGGTAGCTTGTGCTTGATACTCTCACCCCAGCCCATTCCCAGTAAGAGCTGAACCCCTATTGTTAGCACCACCTCATTGAGTCCTGCGTGATTTGGCTCTCCAGGGGCCACTCAAGTGTGGACAGTGGTGCTGAGCTGGAACACTGACACATCTCTCTTCAAACTTGGGTTCAGTTTTCCTTTTCACTCTGAAATGCTTTTAGGGGGCAGAGAGGAGCTGCCCCAGTCCAGCCCCATCTCTTTCAGTTCCCCCTGGTAACTCCTTGCCATTGTCCTTAAGTTCTCGGTGCTCGCCAGTGTCCTGATCTTACAAACCTGCTGGACGAACCACCCAGAGCAGCATCAGACCTTGTATTGGGAATCTGAAAGCCTGAGCCCGCTGTTCATCACAGCCCATTCCTGCCCCGTGACTCTGCAGTACTGTGCTATCTCCAGGGTCAGGCTATTTTACACATCTCTTTTGGATGAGACTTGTGCCTGATCTCTGATCATTTGATTAACAATCTTTCTTACAGTTCCTTGAATATGGGAAGAAAGTGTGTCTTTCAGAATCTCTCTGTGTCCTGCAGGGGCGGATTGGGAAATCAAAGTGGCTCGGGAGAATATAGCCTTAGTGGCCCTGTGCCGGCGACAAAGCCACCAGCATGCCAGAAATGGGCCAAGGGGCATGGCTTTGGGCAGGCAGAGTGCACCAGATTTGGGGCCTATCAGAGCTGAATCCCCAGACCCAGATCCTCAGCAGCCTGGCAGGGGTGAGTGGGAGGTTATGGGGGGCTGGCAGGGGGGAGATTTGCCACTGGGGTGGGTACTGACCCTCATTTCAGTGCTCTGGCTCCCCAAATCACTCAGTTTCAGTGCTCAGTGGCCCCCAACCAAAAAATCACTCTGTCCCTTGCTATGCATCCTACAGTAAGGCTTCTTCATTCCTACACCAGCTGCACTAGTATTCCA
>QEPC01007061.1:536645-574574 GCA_003113815.1 Sphenodon punctatus
TGGGTGAGGGCACGGGGTCTGTGGGGTCTGTGTCAGGGCATGGCAGGGAGGCTGGGTGAGGGCACGGGGTCTGTGGGGGTCTGTGTGAGGGCAGGGCAGGGAGACTGGGTGAGGGCACGAGTCTGTGGGGGGGGGGCAGGGGCAGAGAGGCTGCTATTTTACTAATCTTTGTTACTAGTTTTTACTTTTACTAATTTTTAAATGTGTTTTTGTTTTTGTAAACTGCCAGGAAAGGGTGGGGTATACATGTAAATAAATAAATAAATAAATAAATGGACCATTTTCTGCAATAAGGGGAGGAAGGAGGAGAAGGTGTGGGACAGGGAAGAGGATGGTGATGTAGGGTGGCTGTGGCGGGAGTCAACTTCTTGTCCCTGGGCGTCCCTGCTGGTGTCCTTACCCTTGGAGCTCAGCTCCAAACCACCATTTTAGGGCGGTTTTAGACGAGACGCAAATGGCGGCTGAGCCTTTTATCAGCCGCCATTGTTGCCGCTCGTCTAAATTCCCTGGCGCGCTTGAACACCGGATCTCTGCCGCGTGAAGCCGGCCCGGCGATCCTGCCCCCTTCAAGGCGGATCGCCGCTGTGCCGGCTTTACGCCGCACTTCTGGGTTCTTTGCCCAAGTTTGCACGCGCAGAAGGGTGTGCATGCGCACAAACACTCCACGCCGTGTCTGATGCTCTTCTGAACATCAGACACGGCGTAGAGAGGAAGACGGGTGCCCAATGCTGACACTGAACGATCCCACTTGTGAGCGGGATCGTCTAAAAGCGCCCTTAGTCATGGGCTCACCACTGCATAGTGTGTGTCTCTTTGGAGAAAGGCAGCCTGGCCAAGCCCAGCATCTGGCACGCCCTGCTGAAACATGGGGAAGGGGGAGGGATATTTTCCTCTTTGAGCTTTCTGAGAGGGAATCTGCCCTCCTCAAGTTTAGGGACCTTGCCCCATGGGCCAGGCAGGCAACATCTGGAGTGGGTTATGCCCCATCCCCATACCTGGGAGCAGAATGGCAGCTGGGGACTTGAACCCAGCAATGACAGCAGTGGGGGACACACACAACAGAGGACATGGTGAGTCAAGTGGGACTCAGGGCCAGGGTGTGGAGCTTCCCACCAAATAAAAATCAGGGGTTGGAGCTTTCAGGGAATCTGGCTGTTTCCCTTGTCACACCCTGCAGACAGCACACCTTGAGCCCTGCTCTCTAGGCTGAGCCAGCTGTGGGGAATTAATCACACTCAGTGCATGCTTGCATGGACCGCTCCCCCAGAGTGATGACAAGAAAAATCACCTCCATATTCCCAGTCGTCCTTGTGGGGGGTGGGGAGGCTGCGTGGGGATGTGTTTGTGAAACATGCCTGGGAAGTGAGATAAGCTAAAAGGGCCAGAGCCTCAGACACAGCCCCAGCGACTGCCAGCACAGCCGGCTTCCTGGCCAGGCCCTGGGAAGTCCCCGCCAAGCGTTCCCCTTAACTCCTCATTCCCTTCCCTTCCTATTAAAGCACAGGGGTGTTTGCTCTGGAACTCTGCTGGGTCTCTGGAGCAGCCTGCCTGGATCATGATGACTAGCGTCTGCTGTTCTCTACAGATCTTTCTTCTAGGCTTGCCTGGCTAAGCGGGGGCATTGCTCATTCCCAGGGCACAGGGAACAGCTGCCTTCCTAGCATGTGCCTGGGCTTTGCACCATCTCAAGCCCAGGTTAGGCAGGCAGCTAATATGCTCATGGGATGGGGCAGAAATGCCACAGTCCTAGGGCAGACTTCATGGCACTGCCTGAGCACCAGGGGCCATGCATAGGAGGAATACACTAGCTGCTCCTGAAAGGTCTCTTCCCACCCACCCAGGTCAGGACTCAGGCCGCTTTTAGACGATCGCGCTGTGCGCTCGCGCGGGGTTTCAAAAACCCCGCGAGGAGAGATTACACGTGATGCCGCCGGCAATCGTGCACCTGATACGACACCACACATTCTTTTCAAGCCGCGAATGACCTACCTCGATCAGCTCCCGGTCAGTTCGCATCTTGAAAAGAATGCGCGGCGCGTATCAGGTGCGCAATTGCTGGCGGCGTCACATGTAATCTCTCCTCGCGGGGTTTTTGAAACCCCGCGTGAGCGCACAGCGTGATCGTCTAAAAGCGGCCACAGCTAGGCTGAATCAGGCCAGCTTCCCAGCCATGTCAGGAAGACAGGAAAGGTGTCACAACCCCTGTGACAGACAGACAGACAGACAGACAGACAGCTCTTTTCTGCCTCCCTTCAGTTAGAACCCAGAGGGGTACTTCTGTCCCTTCCATCAGCCCCTGGTTGGTGTCCCTCTAGCTGCTTCTGAGCTAACTGTAAATACCAGCTCCTTCCCAGCTGCCTGCTGAGTTCTCAGTGTTAGGAAGTGCCACAGGTTAATGATCAGGGCTGCCAACACTATCTTCGATTTTTAAAAAAATGTCCTAGACTAAGGCTGCTTTTAAATAAGGGGCACTGAAGCGCCTCCTGAACGCTGCATTAAAGCAAAGCCGCCGGAAGTGACATTCTCCCTGTTGCTGGCAGCGGCGATGGCTGGAGACACGGGGCTTTGGAGCGGCGCGTTCTTAAGCCTGATAATTGAAGTCTTAAGAACGCGCTGCTCCAAAGCCCCGTGTCGCCAGCCGCTGCCGCTGCCGCTGCCGGCAACGGGGAGAACGTCACTTCCGGCGGCTTTGCTTTAATGCGGCATTGAGGAGGCGCTTCAGCGCCCCTCGTTTAAAAGCAGTGTAAGGCTCCTTTCTCACGATGTTGCTTGTGCAGCCTTTGGTGCTGCGGGAGCCTGCGCTATTCAAATGTAGCTCTGCTCCCGTCTTGGGGGAAAGGGGGAAGTGCACTGTGGCTTTCCTGCCGGCAAGCTTGTGCATTGGACAGGGTAGGATTTCACTGCTGGCGGGAGAGCCACATATCCTCCTTTCCCATGAGACGGGGGCTGCGCTATATCTGAATAGTGCGTGTTCCCGCGGCGCCAAAGGCTGCTCGTGGGAAGGGAGCTTGTGTTAAAAGGCTGCTCATGGGAAAGAAGCCTAAGTTAGATATGGACTGGACAGAAAAGACACTAGGTGCATGCATACACATTTTAGTGCAGAAGCGATGGGTACCCCTATGTCCCGCAGATCACAGGACTAACCAACCATCATCACTTTGGTATTGCCAGCATTCAGTTTCAGTTGTCTCACCTGCCTCCAGTCCCAAATGGTAGCCAGATACTGGGCAAGCATTGAGACTGCAGGACCTGGATTGGATGAAAAGGAAAGGCAGGGTGTCATCAGCATTTTTTTGGCATCTCACTCCAAATCTATGCACGATCTTGCCTATTGAACAAAAGGGGGAGACAAGATGGCACCCTGCAGGACTCTACAGGGGAGATCTTGAGGAGATGACAAGCAATCACCTACCATTACCCTCTGTGACTTTCTCAACAGGAATGAATGGAACCTTTCAAGAGCAGTTCCACAGATTTCTGCCAAGTCTTGCAGTCATGTCAACACCACCACCTCATGATCAACTGTATCAAAGGCTGCTGACAGGTTTAATATGATCAACAGGGCACAGTTTCCTCTGTCAGTCTTCAGGCAAAGATCATTGATCCTGGCCACCAAAGCAGTTTCAGTACTATACTCAGGATGGAAGCCTGACTGCCATGGCAATCCGATAGCATCCAGGCATGCCTGAAGCTGCAAGGCAACCACTCATTTAATAAAGTCCATAAAAATGGGAGGTTAGAAACAAGGCAATAACTAGAACCTACCCTCTCAAAGAGAGGTGTTGACAACCCCAGTCAGCAGTGGCCCCTGTGTCCCCAGATGGCTTTCACTGGTTTTAACAAGCGGAAGTAACTTTATACTGCTACTTATCATTTCTAAATTGCTACTTGGTTGTACGCAGTGCTGCACAGACACACATAACATAAAAGACAGTCCCTGCTCCAAGGAGCTTACAATCTAGATAAGACATGGACACAGACAGTTAAAAACAAGGTAATACAGATGAAGCATGGAGGACTACACACGGGATAAAAAATGTAAATAAATAAATATAATCTATAAACTCTATTATGCGCTCCAAGACGAATATGAGTTAGTGGCATGATGCTGTTGCAAAGAAGGCAAAAGCCATTTTGGGTTGCAGGAATAGAAGCATTGCATGCAAAACGTGAAAATAAATTATATTATTGCACTGAGGTCATGCCTCAGCCTGAGGTCATGCCTCAGCCTGGGTACTGTGTCTGGTTCTGATGACCAAAAGATCCAGTAGAGAACAACAAAAAAGGGAAAGGGGATGAGATACAAGGTATACAAGTAAAGGCTGAAGGAGCAGTAATGTTTAGCTTGGAAAAGAACTGTAGGTTGTGAGCTAAGTGTTGCGTTCTTGTTATTTTTCTACAAGAACAATGTTTCTTAACTTCAGTATTATAACTATATTTATTTATCAAATAAACAAGAGCCTATTTACACAGAGACTGATTAACACTTATAGGAAGTTTATGACTACTGCCTTGGGCTCTACGTTCTAACACTAACTTCAACTGTCAAATCCTAACTCACATCAGTGTCTTTCTTAAAGGTACATGCATGACACCAAGAGGAGGGCGGTGTCACACCATCTGCAGATGGGGTCATGATCCTGGCTGATATATGATATACTCTAAAATGTCTTTGTTGCTGTTTGGGGATGCAGAATATATTAAAGTTCTAAAATGGGGTTGCATAGGCAAAAGGTTTAGTAACTGCAGGTCTAGAGAAAAGAAGACACAGGGTGGACATGATAGCAGCCTTCAAATATTTGAAAGTTTGCCAAAAGAAGATGGAAATCAACTGAGGGAAGGACAAGAGGCAATGGGTTTAAGTTTCAGAAAAGCAGATTTAGTTTAAGCATTAGGAAGAATGTCCCAGCTGTAAGAATTATTGGACACTGGAACAAGTTACTGAGGGAGGCTGTAGAAACTCCTTCAATGGAGATTATTAAGAGGCGGCTGGATAAATATTTGGGGATTGTTTAGGTTTAGTTAAGCCTGATTTGGAGCAGGGTTTGGACTTCATGACCTTTGAGAGCTCTTTCAACCCTGTGATTCTATGAGCTCTTTGAGCTTTCCCAAACTCCAGGTGTTAGATGTGATTGGGATGCTCCCACAATAGTTCACCTACAACCCCCGGCATTACCCTCCCTTCAGCCCCCTCTGGCAGAGCTGACTGGAGATTCCATAGCGTTTTCTTCTAGGCCACAGACTGGTTGCTTGAGTATAATCAATTCCTGCTGGTCACTTTGCGAGTTAGCATTTCCTTCTTTCCAGCTGGCTGATAAACACTCTCCAATCCTATCCTTCCTCATTGCTTTTGCAGTATTACCTAGTTATCTGGATCATTTTACCAATGTTGGAGTCACAGGCCCATTAGCTGCCAAGCTGCACGTGTCCCTCTGACAGTGCATTGGGTTGTTGCTAGTATCCAGTTTCTTACACACTGGAAAGTGCACACAGATATTCATGGATCTTACAAATGATTACATTTCCAGATCTTCTCATTACAGATGCATTACCAGAAGCATAAGCCTTGGGATGCACTTGTTCTACTTGACTCAACACCAGGCCAGGCAGGCATTAATTGGAACACTTACACCCTGTTGGAGTTGGTTTTCAGAACTCCAGAAAGACATTGATAAACCACAGAGAATTCAGAGAGAGCAATGGGAATGGTAGAGGTCTTGGAACACAAAACCTTGTGGGAAAGACTGAAGGAAGTGGATGTGGTTTAGTCTAGGAGAGGGGAAAGGGACATGAAGACACGTTGCAAATGTGTAAAAGACTGTTTTAAGCAGGATGGGGAGCACTATGGGTGCAGGGTAGGAGAAGAGGCTTGTCCTTTAGGAAGAACGTAGCAGGGCGCAGGCTGCGTGAGCACCTGGGCCACTGAGGCCGCTTTTAGACGTGCAGCTGGGATCAGGCGCGGCACCGTCAAAACAGCCACGGCGCTGTTTTAGACGAACCGGAAGCGGAAGTTGTGCGCGTGATCCGGGGCCGCGCATTCTTTGCCGACCGCGAGCGAACCACCCTGATCTCTCTGGGGTGACATACGCAGCCGGAAAAGAATGCGCAGCGCCGGATCACGCGCACAACTCCCGCTTTCGGTTCGTCTAAAACAGCGGCGCGGCTGTTTTGCCGCTCCCGCGCCTGATCCAGCTGCACGTCTAAAAGCAGCCTGAGAGATTATTATTATAAGCATTTATATAGCACCAGCGATGTACCTGGCGCTTTACAGAAAATAAGATAGAGATGGTCCCTGCCCAAGAGCTTACAATCTAAAGACAGGGGGAGGGGGAGGGGAGACAGGGAAGGGGGAACAGAGAGAGACAAGGGATGAAACAATCATGAGGATGCGAGAACTCAGGTACACGTTCTTGGCTTGGTTACAGTAAATTGGGAGAGAGCAAGCACTAAAATGAGTACAGGCGCTAGTCTGAGGAAGAACAGCACCTGAGCAATAATCAGTTGAGTGCTAACTGGGACAAGTTGAATCTGGATGTGGCAAAGCCAGCCTGGAGGAAGCTCACCTGGCCCCAAGCCTGTTGACATTCCGGCGAAGTTGTAAAACCTGGTTGTTCGCCCAGGCCTTTGGGGAGGGGGGGGGTTAGAGGGTTTTTATCTCCCCTACCCTATTTATTGTTCTCATGTTTCCCGGGCCCTGTTTTAATACTTGATTTGTATTTTTGATGTGTTTTAAATTGTTTTATATATATATTTATTGTTGGAAGCTGCCCCGAGCTGTTCTCAGGAGGGGCGGGGTAAAAATCTAGAAAATAAAAATAAAAAAATAAATAAGTATAAAAGGACTGAGCTGAACGCAGTCAACGAGAGTACTAGGGATGGGAGATTGTAAGGAGGCAGGATGTGCCTGGGGACTCTGCCTCAGTGAGGAAACAGGAGCAGAGGACTAGCTAGAGGGGTATGTGCCTAGCAATCTGGACATTGTATATATGGTGGAGGACAGATACTATAAAATAAAGAGCAGTGGAACAGCTAATTCCTGCATGGGACTGGGTCTGTGGGGCTGGATCCTGACAATGCTCACTCCAGGGCCCAGCAACCCTGTAATAAAGAAACATTTAGCCTAAACATTAGGAAAACTTTTTCTAGCTGTTAGAATAGTTGGGCCATGGAACAAAGAGTGAAAACAGACATGACACTAACCACCCTTTAACCACCCTTGGTGGTTATTTATGCATGTTGCAGGGCTGTATGGTGCCCAATGCAGCCCTGAAACATGCATAAATGACCACCAAGGGTGGTTAGCGTCATGTCTGTTTTCACCCAATGTCCCAGGAGTGGTGGCTGAGTTGAGTCCCCATCATTGTAGTTGGCTAAATCTCTGTAATGATGATGATGATGACAACAATAATAATTTTAATTTCGTAGCACTCCTCTTGCCTACATGACAGTCGGAGTACTTTGCATTAAAGAATTAATCCTGCCTCTGAGTGGGTGATGGACTCAACTGATGAGCTCTCAAGTTCCCTTAAGAGCAGCATTCATCTTCAGTGGACACTGGGAGAAGGGTTACATTTCAGTCGTGGGGGAATCCTACTTGGGCATGATTTAAACTATGAGATGAGGGGGGCTCTGGAAGGTGCGGAGGCTGGGAGGAAAACCTACCTAGACAGTCACAGATGGGCCTAGAGAAGGTGCCAACAGGGCACAGATAGGGTGACCATACCTCCCCTTTAAAAGAGAATGCCTATGAAAAATACATATTGCAGGGCTACATAGTTTCAGTGCAGCCCTGCACCATGTATTTTTCATAAGTGCTCTCTTTTAAAGGAGGAGGAGATGTGCCTGACTGTCCAAGGGCCGGGGGGCTGCCCCAGGGCAGAATTTTCAAAGAAACCCATAGCAAGTGCAATGAGGTATGTGTTTGGGCATGCAGAGCCAATGGCTTTCAGCTGTGCAACTGCTGCTTCGCAAAGGGAAAATGAGGCTATTTCATTGCAGACACTTTCCCCTGCACCTAATTGATCCCCTCGAATAGCACACTCAGCCTATCACCAAATCTATAAACGCTCTGCCGAGAGGCTCTCAACTGCACTCCGATCAACAAACAATTGCTTTTGTAACCAAGGGGGAAATTAGGAGCAGGTGAAAGCTAGCTGTGAGTTATGAGGAGACCAGATTGTCCTGCAAGCAGCTACAGAGATGTACCCTCTAAATCCTGGGCAATCCCTCAGAGAATCAGCAACCAGGGGAAAGAGCTCAGGCATGGAGAGGCTTGTGGCAAGGCCACCACTGCCCTTGGGACTACCTGAAATATGAGACTCCACCAGGCAGGGCACTCAGCATGTGGGACAGGGATCTGGCCAGAACTAGAGCCCCTTAGCCCCAGGTCTATTTCATTTTAGAATACAGATTTGCCATTGGGAGAGGTGGGTGAGGTTTTTTGTTGTCGTTTTTCTTTCCCCCACCTGCGGTTTGGGACTGATTTACAACCAGCAGTGCCCAGTAAAGTTACCAAACCCACATCTTGTCTTCTAGGGAGATCGTCTGCCTTGGGCAGAGCTGAAGCATTTTCCAGCATAGCCTCATTGGAGTAGTACTTCTAACCTTTAAACCCTCCCGCTAGGAGGCTCAACTTCAAGCCCACCCTGGGCTCCTCATTGATTCTGCCAGAGCTGCTTGACAGCCCTGCATATGAGATAGCTTGTGGGGATTGTGCCTCTCAGGATGGCCAAGCACTACAAGATGCGAGATTTGGTTAAGGTCTCTCTCAAGTCAGAGACACTGTATTGAGCTAGGATACCGGTGGGGAGGGAGGCTTCAGAGCAGGGAGAACCAGGTGGAGTCCCCAGCTGGGTCAGCATGGAGCTATGGGGAACATAAGCTGCTTGGCCTCATTCTCCAGGCGGGGAGACAGTCTCCTTGTCTGTCCTGATCATGGCTGCTGCATGTCCCAGTGGGACCCAGATTCTACTCTAACCTGCAGCCTTGTCCTTGGAGTGCGAGGTTGCTCACTTGTTCTCCACGTAGCTGTTCTGGCTGGTGCCATATCATCCATCTCTGCTCTTGCTTGCTGGCCTCGTTCCCCTCCTCCTCCCGCGGCCAAGGCTAATCCGAAGTGAGTGCGGGGCTGTGTGCGCTGCAGCATGCCAAGAATGTCTTGCATACTTTGGAAGGGCTGCAGAGACTTGGGGAGCATATGAATCACGCTGTCCCTTTGCCAGATGCTCTCTCTAGGGCTGAGACAGGGGCCTTCTCTGTGTTGCAGTGTGATGGGTACAATACTGTTCTCCTGCATGTCTTGGGGACATGTAAATGGGGTTGAGAGATCCCATTAGGACACACTGTGGTAAGGGTGGTGCACCATGCAAGGTCAGGCTCCAGTTGGGACCCTTCTGGCTAACAAAAAAAACCCACTGCATGGGGGGCCTGGAAACGGTTCACACTGAAGGGAAGCAGTGTGTAGGTGCATACACTGGTTCTGGGGCCCGTGAACCACTTCCACACACCCTTCCCCACCCCACACACACACTTCCATCATGGTCCACCTCAGATGATGCCCTAGCCACTCCTACTCTGTGTGCTTTCTGGGCAAGATTTGCTCTTGAGGGTGCTGTATGGCGCAGAGACGCAGGCTGTTTTTACATGATTGAAATATGGGCATTAACTAGTCTAAATCCAGATTGTAGTTGCTCATCTGAATTGTCATGCCAGATTAAATTACTTCCGCTTCCTGGCTTTTATTTTTAACTCCTGTTTCCTGGTTTTATGCTGGCTTTGTTCAACTTGATTTTCAAGGATTTATCTAATTTGGCATGAAATAATACTGGAATAGTGACCGTGTGACCAATTGGTATTAAGCCACTCCACAATAGAAAACTGCAGGTAGAGTTTTTACGTTCCCTCTACCCAACGTCTCTATGGTATTCTTCAGTCTCAGGTGGCAAAATGTCACGGGTAGGGATTTACAGCAGAGAAGGCTGTGACAAAATGCTACCAGTGCTGCCTCCTAATCCACTCTGACTCTGCAGTGGAGGGAATCCATCACATCTATCTGCTCCAGGGACCCAGGACAGCAAGTGACAGTCACAAGAAGGACATTGGGAGGAGAGGGGCTCACAGCTGCCCACACAGCACCCAGAAATCAGAGTGGAAGAAGGCTCTGAAATTCAATAGTGCTGGCTATGGGTGGTAGCAGACATGACGCTTGCCCACTTTGGCCTGACCAGGTCAGTGTCATATATCTGTACGTTTATTCCAGGCCTGCCAAATGTGAGCTGGAACAAACCCCACTCAGGGTGGTGGCTGGGCCCAGACTGTCAGCCTGGATGAAAGCGGGCCCAGCAGGCGCCCAGCTGGGCCAAAGCAGGTGGAACCGGGCAGGAACATCTCTTCCTGGCTCCGACTCCTCCCAGTGGGGGGGAGGGGGGGTTTGCCATGGCACCCAGCCATGGCTGTGTGTAATAGGCAGCCAAGTCAGGGTGATATCAGGAGTGCAGTGATGTGGCCAGGCAGCCACACGTCATTCCCCACCCTTCCTCCCCGGCTGGGGAAGCCACGGGAACGTTTGTTCCCACAGCCAGAGCTTGCCCAGCCAGAGGATGCCCTCCCACTCCTCCAGTTGGGAAAGATATCCAGGAGGATGTCTGTTAACATTCTATGTGGCAGAATCCAGTTCCCTTTGGAACTCTCCTGTTTGTCTTTGCTCAAATACAGAATCCCCTCTGGGAATTTACATCCCAGTCAATTAATGACAAGACTGATGTGCTAGCAGAGGCATCCTCCTCTCAGTCAGAATAACAAATCCAGAATTACAACTGCTTTGGAATAAGGCCACTTGCACAGGGCTGGATTTTGAGCCCTGTTACCCATGAGTGAAATCACGGCAGAAATGGGCTAATTATGTTAAAAACTCTGGGCACACAAGTGGAGCTTCACATGATCCCTCTGCTATGATTTCGCCTCACAGTGCCCCCCCCGGTCTTGTGCAGAGTTAGGGCGCTTGCGCACATGTAAAAACAGCCACAACGATTTCCCCTCTTGGCGGCCAGCTGCTCTGCCATCCTCAGCAGAGAGCCATCCCCAGTGACCACTGACCATGCCATCACCATGGCCATTGGCACTGCCTCGTAAAGCCTAGATTCCACTCTGCAGCTCTGGCCCAGTAGTAGGGGAGCAGATGAGGGTGACGCCCTCACAGTAGCTGCTCTGAGGATAGGCTGCTGTGGTTACCAAAGCTGGCAAAGTGACACCTCCTACCAGCCCCAGATTCAGCAGAGCCCCATTGACTCCATGATGCTGCCTCATTGACACCAGCTGAAGATGGGATCCTTCATACTTGCTTGAGCTTCCACAGACAGAGCTTCCACAGAGCTTCTCCTGGAATGGGATTTGTCTCCCCTCCTGCAAAGTCACTTGAGACTGATGGGCATCTTCCCGCTGGCTTCAATGGCACCGAGGGTCCAAGCTTCTTTCAGACCCCAGGGAGGTCTGGATGGTGGAGCTGGCAACTGAATACAGGCAATTAGTGGAAATGCTTACCTACAGCCACTTATCCCTATGGCCATTGCTGAGCTTCATAGCCCTGTCGGGAGACTCTAAACACAAACTAACTCTACTCCTCCCAGACTTGCCACCTCCAGAGCTGGGTAGGAAAGCAACAAGCTCAACAGCAAGAGGAGGAGCCATGTCCAATGAGCAGCATACGCCCCCACTGCTGATGGCTGCCTCTGCATATGGAGACCTAAGCCTAATAGGGAACAGTGATTAGCTGCCCCCTGACTGCTCTCCCTGGATTGGGATCCATCCTCTACCCAGAGAGAAGCCTAGAGATGGCATTGCCTGGCACCTGAGCTACTGTGGCAGCGCAAGGTGCTCCAGAAACACATGGCATTCTGCCGGTGAGTAAATATGTGGGGTTGAGGGGAGACTCACACCCAGTCCAAAAGTCCCATAGAATTATCTCCTCTGTTCCAGTCTGTCTATGCTTCCCCTGTGGTGTTGGGCAGTGGGCACAAAAACAGGTGCAAGGGAGGAGAGTAGCCAGCTTGGACTGAGGCTGATTCAGTACGGCTCACAAGGCTCAGCATACCTTGGCAGTGAGAGTAAAGCCTGGCACTGCCACCTGGCGAGTGTATGAGTGTTGAATTGGGGACAATGGGGGCACATTCCCTGTCTGTCTCCTTAATTTCAGCTCTCTTTGATCCTTGCAGCAGTGGCATATTCAGGAGACTAAAGTTAGATGGTGCTACCCCCTGTACTACCCTGATCTTCACCAGCATGTGGAGAATTTCCCAGCAGCTGGATGAGTGGGCAGAGCTGCTAACATTTTGGAGGGCAGAGGGTGGGGCTTCATACCTCCCAACAGTTCTGCTTTTTGTGAGAAATTCCCATTGCGCTTTTGGAGAACAATGCCGTTTTTAGAAGTGGCTGCTACTAGAGCAAGCAGTGGCGTGGGCAGGGGGAGGAAAATCAGACCACGTCGGTGGCGGGGGAGGAACCAGGGCCAGCAGGGCCGGAGTACCCCCCCCCCCGAGGCAACAGGAACAGCCAGGTTAGGTTTGCCCCCCAGGGGTGGCAGTTGGGGGTGAAAGGGGAGGTCCAGAAGCCCCCTCCCTACACATGAGATTGGCTGGATGCAAAGCCCTACTGCGAGCTCTCACAGGGGAAGGGCAAGTGGGGCCGAGTGGACAGGGTATGGCCAGGCCTCTGCTGGCACAGGAACCACAGGCGGCTCATTGTGGGGGGAGATACCCCAGGTGTAGGGGTTGCAGCGCCGTAGATCGGCGTGAGGCGGGGTGGCAGGGCTATTGTGCCACCCGCCCGGTACCAAGATGACCCGGGCCAGTCAGGGGGGCCATCCTCAAGGGGAGCCAGCGGACGGCAGCGTGACCCTCAGGTCACGGAGACCATGGGTTTTTTTTCCTCTCACAGGGGCCACGGGGCTTGGGGGTCCGATGGGACAGGAGCAAGGGGCTGCAATGATGGCACAAGGGGGGGTGAGTGGTCCCATAGCCATGGGTCTGCAAGCATGGAGGGCCCAGCAGCCTCTGGGAGGCTGGGGGCAGCAAGGGGTCACGGCATTCCTCGGTGCCCCCTCCTTCCCAGACCACTGAGAACATAGGGGGGGTTCCCCCTCATGGAGGTTACGGGGGTCATGGGGCACCCAGGTTCGTGGGGACAGGAACAAGGGGTTGCTATGACGACTCAGGGAGTGAGTGGGCCCGCAGCCATGGGTTTGCAGGTTTGGCAGGCTCAGCAGTGCTGGGACGCGTGGGGGCAGCATGGGGCCGCGGCAGTCTTTGGTGCCCTCCCTGCCCATGGCAAGGAAGGGGAGCCCTGAGTCCTTTCTTGCAGCAATGCAGGAATGCAGGCGGGGTGAAGGGATGCCCAATCGGAGTTGCAAGGAGAGGAGGGAGGCGACCTCCGCCAGAGGGTCAAGACCCGGACGCTCCAATCATTAATTGGGAGCCTTAACTTTGCCTGCAGGATTGTGACATCGGGGCGGTCATTCATGTCCCGCCTCTATGCCAAGCTGATTGGCAACCCTCCCCCACACCACCACGTTAGTATCACTAAGGAGATGAAGGAGGACTTGGAGACCTGGGCATCCTTCCTGGCAGGCTTCAACAGTGTCAGTTTCTGGCAAGAGCAGCTGCTGCTGGAGGCTGATCTGCAGGTCCATTCTGATGCAGTGGTTCAGGCGGTTTTGGGTTCGGAGTATTCTTTAGGGATAGATGGGCAGTGGCAAGGTGGCTGAGGGAGTGGTGGGAGATGGGGGTCACCAAAGACATGACCTTCTTGGAGCTTTTTCCAATTGCATTGGCCGTCCACCTCTGGTCACGGGAGTTGGCAAACCGATCAATGCTGTTTTGGTGTGATAACCTAGCAGTTGTTCACATCATAAACACGCTGTCCTCTCATTCACAGAGAGTAATGAAGCTGGTTAGGGCATTGGTACTCACTTGTCTAAAATTCAATATACTCTTCCGGGCCAAGTATGTGCCCGGGATTGACAACAGTGTTGCTGATGCCCTCTCTCGCTTCCAGATGGAGCGTTTCCGCCTGCTGGCCCCCTGAACCAGGGTGGACCTGGAACCCCTGCCTTCATCAGTGTGGACCCTTGGGTCCTGGAGCTCTTCTCCATCGTTCAGGGATCGCTGGCCCTGCGAACAAGGGCAGTGTACGACAGGGCGTTTCAGCAATTTCAAGAGTTCCGGCAGGTGTGGGGGTGGGATACTGGGTTCCTGATCCCTGAGGTGCAAATGCTCCAGTTTGCCCTCCAGCTAAGGTGGAATGGTGCGGCTATCGCATGATAGCAGGAAAATTGGCAGCATTAGCCTTTATGAGTAATATGGCCAGCCACCCGCCCTCCAACAGGGGCTTCTTTGCTAGGCGTCTATTGGAGAGTTGGGCCAGGGAGCGGGGCCGCACCCTGGACCAGAGGGCGCCCATCATCCTTGCCATCCTTATGGACCTGTGCAGTGTTCTTTCCTGTATCTGTTATGATGACTATGAGGTTTCTCTGTTTAGCGCAGCTTTTAAATTAGCTTTCTTTGGGGCCTTCTGGGTGAGTGAACTCATATCTGAGTCAGCCAGGGATAACACAGGTAGGGCGCTTGACATCAGCGATGTGGACATTTGCGCTGCCTGGATGGTGATACGGATCTGCTGCTCAAAAACCAACCAGAGGGGTAGGGGGCAAGTGGTACAGCTTAACAGGGTGGGGGAACCGGATCTCTGCCCAGTACACGCAGTTGAAGAGTACATGGCTAGATGCCCTCCTGTTCCCGGCCCCCTCTTCAGACATGTAAAAGCTGCTCACTAGATATCAATTTACATTGATCATGCGGGCGGCTTTAGGGGTGTTAGGCCAGCCAGGAGATCAGTTCGGAATCCACTCCTTCTGAATAGGGGCAGCCAGCTTCGCAGCTGAGGCGGGGCTGTCAGACAGAGAGATACAATCAGTATGCCATTGGAGGTCGGGTGCATTCCGGTCATACATTCGCCGGCCTCCGCAGCATGGCCAGTCCTAACTGAATCCCCCCCCCCCCCGTTTCTCCAGGTGGAACTCCAGGGCCCTGGCGGCAGATATGGATCGTGGGCCACAGCCTGGTGCGCTGGGCAGGCAAGGTGGTCAGTCAGACCAGTTGGGGGATGCAGCTTGGCCTGTCAGTATGAGTGGAGGTTCATTAGAACGGTCGGGGCGGCATGAGGTGGCACCACCTGTTGACAACACTTAAGGGGTTAATAGGGGACATTCCCCTGATGTCCTTGTATTGCATCTTGGGGGAAATGACCTGCCCCAGTTTAAAAGCGTGGAGCTAATTAGAATGATAAAAAGGGACATCTGGGAGGTGAAACAGCTTTTCCCAGCTGCTCTCCTTATATAGACTGACCTGGTTGAGCAGATTTCATGGGGAAAGGGGGTGCAACCCAGGAGAATAGACAAGGCAAGGAGGAACATCAATAGGGATGTGGGGCAGTGGCTGGTGAATGTGGGTGGTGAGAGGATCTTGAGTCACACCCTGTCCCATAAACGCCCAGAACTTTTCCGCCAGGATGGAGTCCATTTGTCAGCTAAGGGCAATGACCTCTACCTGAAGGCCCTGAAAGATAAGTTGATTTGGGTGTTAGAGTTAGATCAGTAAGTAGGTACAGGGGTGGGAGTCGGGATAGTCCGGGGAGTCCTGGCGATCCCTTAGTGGCAGGGGTCCAGTGGTGAGCATTAAAGCATAGGTTAGTAGTTAATAAATTGCGAGGCATCTCCTTAAGAGATGGGAAGGCCACACCCACTGGAATAGCAGGGGTATGGCAACCGGTGGGGTGGAATCCCTGGGAGGGGGGTCAGCGAGGGGCGGTAGGAACAGGTATGGTCCCCCACCTGCAGGCCCACTCCTCCTTACTCAACAGAAGGAGGCTTGGTCCCCGTTGCGCGCGGCAAGTGCTGAGGCGGTGGGGAGACATTGTGTTGGTTAAAGGGGTGGTAATCGAGGGTACATTGAAACCTCTCCCTGAGTTGCCTGTTTGGTTAGGACACGCTACAGTACTGGAACCATATCGTGCTAGGCGATTTCCCCTACCTAATTGCACTTACTTAATCTGGTTTTTAATAAAGAGTGCAGCCATTTTAAACCCAACACTTTGTGTCCTGTCTCCTTTCGGTGTGTCGACAAAGGATACATCAGGGGGCAGGACAGGGCATGTGTCCCCCTCCCTAAAGAAAATTCTTGGCTGGGCACGGAGAGGGCTCCTCTGACTGCCAGGAGCTGGGGGTGAAAGACGGGATGGGGTGTGCATGCACGCACACACACACGCAGTCATTCAAAGACACACACACACACACACACACACACACACACACACATTCATTCAAACACTGTTCATGTTCATTCATGCACTGTTCATTCATGCGCACTGTTGCTGCTACTGCTGCTGCTTGCAAAAGTCCCTCACCCATTTCCTGAATCCGACATGCTGGAACTACATTTCCCAGCATACCAGATTCAGAAAATGGCTGGCCCTGCTATGCGTGGATGGACATTTACAAGCAGCAACATTGGTAGCAGCAGCAGCAGCATAGCAGGTGGGAGGGTGATGTGGGCTAGTGGCATGGTCAGTGGGACACCCAGGCGGGCAGCAGGGGCAGTGGTACTTCCACCCTCTCCGTCCTTCGACCAGACTGATTCTGAGGGTGGGGGCTCAGGCTTGCTTGATAGTACATGATAGTACATGTGTGTGGTCCACAACCAACTGATCCCCGCACATATTCTGGCTGCGCATCCCCCCTCCCCCGCAGCCAGAATATGCGCGGGGGGTGGGGGGTGGGGATGTCTGAAAGTGGTCTGACTCGCTTTCCTCTCCCCTCTGAAAATGGAACACTGGTGTGAGCCAGTAAAAAGCCAGGCTGTGGTTTGGTGTGTGTGTGTGTGTGTGTGATGTTAGTTGGTTTTTGAAAAAGGATAAAGGCAGTTGGGAGAGAGGAAGAGAGAGAGAGAGTTGGCTGCTGGAGACGACAGGACTGAGAAAGGACTGGCTCCTTATAATTGCACAAGGGGCCTGTACAAGGACAGTGGAAAGAAGCGATCGGGTAGCCTCTCCATGAGCCAGGTGGAAGAGTTTGGCTGGCAGCGTGGTCAGCAACGTGCTTTGCAGATAAGGACTGAGACATTGGACAAAGTGGGCCCTCACCATCACCGCCGCCTTCATCACCATCGACAACAGTTCAGGGGGGACAGCACTGTCAACCCCACTCTGATTACAGACCTGGACACTGGTTTTGATGTGGGAAGCTTCCCAAGTTAATGTGTTGATTTCAGTCCTTCGTAAAAACTGTTCACTGTTACACTGAGTTTGGCAAACCTGTGATTGGCAATCCCTTACAGCGCGCCGCTCACCAAACAACTGATACGGGGGCCTGGAGGACACCCCCAATCAGCTGTTTGGCACATGCACCCGGGCAGGGTGAGGGCACTCCTCCAGCTCCCCCCCCCCCAATTAGCTGTTTGATGGGCCAGGTGAGGGCTCTCCTCCAGGCCCCCAATCAGCTGTTTGGTGGCAGCTCCTCCCAGGGCCCGATCCTGCAGGGCAGCAGGGGTCAGAAGTCCTATCCTGTGTGGATGGCTCCTCAGCTGATCTGTGGTGTGGCGGGACCCCCACCTGGATTTCTGGGGGGTGGGGTACTTATTTAAACTGCCCTCCCCACCCAACCTGAGGAGTGGCGGCTGCAGTGGCCCTCCTCAGGGAATTTGGCTTGTCCCATATCAATTGTTTTCACCCTTAGTATCATACCTGTGAAGGGGTAAAACTCCTATGTAGCGTTCTGATCACGATTTTTGTGGGGACAAAGAAACAGCATTTTCTGGCCCTTGGTGCCTGCTCTAAGCAGAGTTCTAGGGAAATCAATCTCTGCCACTACCCCTTTTGTCTGGATGGGAGCAGAGAGCAACTGAGTTGGTGAGGATGGGAGAGGTGCCAGGGCCTGGTGTTTGGAGGCCTTTCCATATCAGGACCTTGTGAATCTGACTCTTCTGGGGGCCTGAGGCCCTACTTCTATGACTAACTCTAGCACAAACCAGGATATTTCACACACCCACTTTGTGTGCAATGTTGAGACTTAGCCCAGGGTACCATTAAAAAGAGAGCACAGGTCTTCCATGCACTGCTGCAGCAAAGGGAGTAACTATAGGGACAGGCGATGCAGTTGTACTGGGGCCCATAACCCTAGAGTGGGGCACATTCCCAGGTGCAGCTGAATCCCCTGCCACTGGGAGAGGGACCAGGGATGCCATTCCAGCCTCTAGTTGCAGCCCCACCCCATAGAAGTCCCTGCTCCACCTGGCTCAGAGCATAAAGCCAAGTATGAGAGAACCCAGGGGACAGATGTGTTGGAGTGGTGGCTGGAGGGGTGCTATTCTGGGAAATCCCCAGAGACAGTGAACCCACCAGTTGGAGAAAGCTGAGGTACTCTGGAGTGGCTGACTGGAGGCTTGCAGGACCCACCCCCTGGTTCCAGATATACAGGTGCATGAGTGCAATATCTAGAGAAGTTGGGCAGATGCAGGAGTTCCCATACCTAGGGGCCCATCCCAGAACCTCTTTGTGAGGTGTCCAACCCCCCAACCCCCCCAGAGTAAATCCCACCCAGTCTGGAGCTGGGAGACAACCCTGGGACGCCGTCATATGGGTCACAGTGATGCAGAATGTGAGCACTTGGCCCTGCAGCTTAAAAAAAAAACACTGTAGCCTGGAACCATGGAGGTGGACCAGCTAGCACCATGGCTAGCTGAGACCCAGCAGGCATGGGCAGCAGAGAACCAATGCCTGGTCCAGCTGTCCAGAACCAGGCACAGCAATGCCACTGGATTTAAGAATTGATGGCCCAGACCCACCTGGTGGCCCACATAGTGTTGCTCTTTGCACCTGTGCTGACCACTGCCTCAACTAGAGCATCCAAGACAGAGGGGAGCACGCAAACCCCGGTAATCCTCATCAAGCTTAATAAAATGGGCCCTGATGATGGCCCTGAAGCCTCCATAGAACATTTGAGAGGATGTCCACGTCTGCTTGGTGGCCGGAGGTCCAATGGGCCATCCTCCTCACCTTTTGTCTCATGGGTCCAGCTCAGGCCATCTATGATGTGTTGGAACCAGGTGAGGTGTTGGATTTTCAGAGGGTCAAGGATGCCATCCTGAAGGGCCTTGCCATCTCAGAGACATATAGATGACTAATTCACAAAGAACGCTACGGGCCCAGCACACAACCCCAAGCCGTGGCGCAATAGCTATACTGGAATTGTGTACGATGGTTGAAACCAGGGGAGTGCACAACAGACCAGGTAACTGAGCTACTCCTTGTGGAAAACGTTTTGCACACATACTGTCTCCAGCTGGGTGCTCTAAAATATGCCTACAACCTTAGAAGAGGCTGTGGCCCCTATGGAACCTTTTGAGGCTGTTGGGTAACAAGGGACCCTACCTGGGATGGCTCCCCAAGAAGAGAAACAGCCCCAAAAGGCTGAGGTCAACCACCCCTGGGTGGGGGCACGTCCAGGATGAATCAAGGGTCTATCCCAGAAGGGCAAGGGGCAGCATAACTCAGAACCCAGGGTACCAAGGGAGAACAGTGCCTGGAGACCCCGGGTACAGGACTCCTAGCACCATGATAAACTTGAGGATCTCCCCGCTCAGAGGTCAGGGCCTTGGGCAAGGGCAACAAAGGAGGGCAAGGCCTAGGGGACCCTGGGCTCAGCGTGTCATACCTGTGGGCAGCGAGGGCATTGGAAGAAGGACTGTTCCCTTATGGACTGCACCTTTGCAGATGAGCGGGTGGGTGAAGGAACCACACCCCAAGGGAGTGGGATCCAGGTGGTAGTACTGCCCATCTGGATAGAAGGGAAGAAGTACCCTGCCTTTATAGACACCAGCTGTAGTCAGATATTGGTGAGGAATGGATTGGAGGGAGCCAAGTCCTTGTTGCGGCCCTGGATACAGATCCTGTATGTCCACAAAAGCATACTCTACCTGCCAGATGGAAGTGTAGGACCTGGTCTTGAACCAGTGTTCTTGTGGCCCTGATGGTGGTGGTTGGTGCCCTTGTGCCATCAGTACTGCTAGGCGTGGCTCTTGATTTGGTTCTGTTGACCCATTGGCCAGCATGATGGGGTTCCCATCCACCATTCTTTGATTGGATCTTGACTGGATATGCTCAGATTCAGATTAGATTGATTAAAATTTATTTGCCTCAACTCGAGGTTATTGGCAATTGTAACCATCGATACAAAAAATATAACATGCTTTGTAAACCAAATCATTATTTACAGATCAGAATTAAACAATTTAAAATAAGCTTAATATAAGCGAGTACTGCTTTCCTTACCAAAACTTAACTGAGAAGTAATACTTCCTAGGAGGGTTCCTGCACCAACAGCTGGTTTAGCCTCTCCCTCAAGACTGCTTTACCAAATCTCGCTACCGCCCGTGTTAATTCAGTATCTTTTATAATTCAGGCACAGGTCCAATGGATCAACATAAGGAAACCTCAACTGAACTTGATCCAAAATCCCTAAAACCGTTACCCTCCTGTTTGCGTATTTTGGGCACTTGAAAAGAATGTGTTGTACCGTATCAGGGACTTGCAATTGGCACGATAAACAACCTCTCTCAGCCCATGAGATCCCTCTGTATCGTTCCTCAAGTACTGCCGAGGGGAACATCCCGAAGAGGAGGCAAGTAAACGCACTCCTTTCTGTAAACTCCACCCAAAGCCCCAAATAACTCTCCCCACAAGGCAGGAGAGCCAGAGTTTTATAAGCTGAGTTCACCTTCTGCGATTGTAACAGGCCAGCTTCAATTTGGGATTGTTGGTCGCTCAGTCTCTGTTTGACCATACACATGGCCTGCTTGACATTCAGGGACAGCAACCCTACCACCAGGAGCCCCAGCTTGCCCATGACAACCTCCAGCTTCTCCATCCATGGGCGCAACAGCCCCTCATCCCATGCCCACCTCAACAGGGAATCCTCTCCAGCTGGAAGGAGAGTCGTTTTGAGCCAGAAACGGACGAGGGACTGGACTGCCGGCAACCTCAGTGGAGGCTGACCTGTCTCAAGTCTCAAAAAGACTCGTGGTGTTCCCAGCGGAACCCCCAAGATAGCTCTCAAGAACCTGTTCTGAATCGGCTCTAGTAGCTCTAAAAAATCCAGCCCCCACACCGGGAAGGCATAGAGCATTTGAGCTATTACCTTGGCCTGGAAGAGTCGAATGGCCGACACAATCATCTGACCTCCTTTACCAAAATAAAAAACACATATTGCATTCACTACCTGCCCTGCCCGGGTCTTAACCACCTGCCAGTGGTCTCGCCATCTAGGCGAGCTCGAGAAGAACACCCCCAAATACTGGAACTTGTCCACCTGCAATATCTGATGATCCCCAATCCTCCATTCATGCCTTATCCTATGTTTCCTTCGTCCAATAATCAGGTCTTCCCATAATTGATTTCTAACCCTTCCTGTCGACAGTACTCCCCCATTCGCTGCATCGCCCGACGAAGCCCCACTGAGGAGCACGAAATCAAGGTTGTGTCGTCCGCATAGAGAATAGCCCCTATCCTGTGGGTACCAATTCGGGGTGTGTGTGTGTCTACTTCTAATATGTAGTTGGGGAGGTCATTCAAGAAGACGTTAAATAAACTTGGGGCCAGGAGGCATCCCTGTCTCACCCCCCTATCCACATTCACCTTTTGGGACAAAGCCCCCTTCCTATTAAACTTCACTTGTAGCGTATTATTCTCATGTAAACAAATAATCAGTGCCAAGAGCCTTGGTTCGATCTGCAATGCTCTCAACGTCTCCCATAATCGCGCCCGGCGGATCGAATCAAACGCCATCCTAAGATCTATAAAACAAAGATAGGCCTTCCGACCCTGCCCAACTACTCTCTGCACCAGATGAGCTAGGACCATGGCATGGTCCACTGTAGAACGGCCCCTCTGGAATCCCGCCTGTTCGGGAACAATGATCTTCTCCTCCTCCAACCAGTCCTGGAATCTATACAGCAAGAGCCTCGCATATAATTTACCGATGACACTTAGGAGGCTAATCGGGCAGTAATTCCCCGGGACCTTAGGGTCTCCTTTCTTGAAGATAGGCATCACTATGCCACTTGTCCAGGCCCTGGGAATTCTCCCTGTCGCGCTAATATGAGTAAAGATCGGGGCCAAAATTCCCGCCCACCATTCAGGAGCCTCCTTAAGACATTCCGCTGTGACATAATCCAACCCCGGCGCCTTCCCGCTCTTACTCTGAAAAATGAGTTCCATCACCTCCTCCTCCTGCACAGGCGGCCAGTGTGGAAAGGAATTGAGCTCCTCTACCTCTGGGGCCCAGCCAACTGGCTGGGGAAGAGAAAAGATATTTTGATAAAACCCCTCCCAAACCTCCGGCAACAGCTCCACTGAAACCGGCCCTTCACCTCCCCATTTCAGTTGTCTAATACAGTCCCAAAACTGCATGGAGTTCCCAGTTCTAGCCGCCATTTCCAACTGGACCCACTGCTTCCGGTAAGAAATCGAGCGTTTGTGGGCCAACAATTTACGATAGCTTACTCTAGATTTCAGGAAGGACAGTCTGTTGGCTTCCGAGGGGCATCGCTTCAACAATAATGCTGACCGTCTGAGAAGGGTACATAACACCTGACAGTCTTTATCAAACCAACTCCCGTCCCCACCCCCACCGAAGAGGCAGGAGAGGGCACTTTTGGGCATAGGTGGGTCGTGACATAGTCCAGCCCCTCCAGCCCATCAACCCTGCCTGATTTTACCGCCTCACATAGCTGTTCCATACCCAGGTCTGCCAACAGAACCCAGAAACACTGTGCGGGATAAAAACCCCTCCCAAACCTCCAGGGACCAGCGAATCCATTGGTATACAGGCTGAATTGGCTGTTTACTCCCCCGTGTCCCTGACCTTTCTGCCAAAACAGCCCCCCTCGGGTCTTCCCATGTAATCTGCAATGGGAAGTGGGCTGAGTGAATGCCTGGCAGGATCACCAGGTCCAAAACCCTCGAGAATGAAAAGAGGGGTGTCAGAAAAAAATCAATTGTACTCGACCCCTGCGAGGAATGGAATGTAAAACAATCGTCCCAATCCCCCCTCACTCTTCTGTTCAATACCACCATCCCCAGTTCTTCCACAAAATCCTTCATAAATCTGGCATTTAAGTTGGTTACCAGATCTTGAGCATTATGACGGGGCACCCCCAGATGGAATTGGGAGCCCTGCCCAGCTCCGGGCCCCTGCCAGTCTCCCAATCTGGCATTAAAGTCCCCGCCCAGAATACAAAAGGCTGCAGGGAACATCTGATATCCGTTCTCTACCCTACAATAAATTTCCTCCAAAATATCTTCGTCAGAGTAACTAGAGGCTAAAGGGGGAATATATATATTTCCTAGTAACAGCTCTGTCATTGAGGGAAACTTGCAGTAATAGAAGGCAAAATAAGACTTGTAACTATTTATTAAGGTTACAGATACATTAAAAGAATTGGGGGTTACTAACGCCAATCCCCCACTGGGGTGGCCACATACCCTCGATGGGGTAGCCCCCGTTGATATAATAACAAAACATGCTATTTTAATATCCTCCAGCATCCAAGTCTCCTGAACTAAACAGATGTCCCAACCACCCATCATTAGAGAAAAACCCACTTCCTGGCATCGCGCCTTCCATTCAGAGATGTTCCGAGATTCTATTTGGATGGAGTTCAGCTGTGGTTGTCATGGGGGCTCACGTACCTCCCGGGAGCCCTTACCCGGATCCCCCTCACTAAATTGCAGCAGGTTCCTTTCTAGGCACCCCTCCGATAAATCCTGAACAGCTGGTACCCGAGGCGCTAAGCTTCCTGGGGGTGACCTTAAAGGGAGGAGTGTGAGCGGAGCGGCTGTACCAGCCGCAGCCATCACCTGTGGGAGCTGTGAGAGGTGGAGCCAAGCCTGACCAGGGTTTTAAAAGCGCCCAGCTATTGGAGGCAGCACCGGGAGGAATGTGAGAGGAGCGGTTGTTCCAGCCCCAGCCATCACCTGTGGGAGCTGTGAGAGGTGGAGCCAAGCCTGACCAGGGTTTTAAAAGCGCCCAGCTATTAGAGGCGGTGCCGGGAGGCGCGCGCTCGGGTGGCGCGCCTAAGGGCTGCACACGCAAGGGTGCGCCTTTGTGTGCGCGGCCTTAGGCATGGGCCGAAGGAGGGGTGTCTCCTTTTTGGGATCTTCTGTAAGTGGAACTAGCTTGTTGAGCTGTAAGTATGTCTGCAGTTAAGAGACTTCATCCTGAGCTGTCAGCAAATTTTCCCCCCTGCCCAAAACCAGCCGAAGCAACGGTGCATGGATCAGTTTTTTCCTACGAAAGCGCCCTGACAGAAGGAGGTGTTGCGAGCTGAGACGGTCTCAGATTCACTTTCTGCGGCTGTTTTTTGCCAAACGATGTCAGGGGTGATGCAGGGTAAACCCTTCTCCCTTTCGAGCCATTCTACGCCGGTTGGTTTTTATCATCGTAATTATAACCGACTCCCCGGAAGGCCGGGAGACCCCCAAGGAGATGTTTCATTAACTGAGTTTCTCACTAACCTGTGGCACTGACAGCAGATTCTGTTCGTTTTATGTGTACTCAAGTGTGCTAAATCCATGATAAATTAGATTTGATGATTTTTTCAAATACAGGTATGAGGGTTAAGACAAATGTACCTCCCCCCCAGAACAGATGGGGCTACAGGGGCACTTTCATTGCGGGCTTCTTTATCCGCTAATAGGCACTCAGAACTCTCTCAGCCCTTGGGGTTGGGAATCCAACCAGCAGTAGTATCTTCGCCCTCGCAAATAACCACCGATTGTAATCAAAACTTGTTAGACCCTAGGCATCTACTGCTCTCAGGACAGGCGGATCTTTTTAAGTTGTTGCCATCTAATTTAATTATTATGATATTGTCCTTGGAGGGTAGGCGTCCTCCAGCCTGGAGTTCGGCCTTGGAAACGGCCGAACACCTTAGGCCCCTGTTAAATTATCCAGTACAAAGGTTCCCCATTACAAGACATGACATTAAACTGGCAAATCATCTACTAATGTCTAGAGATAAGCAAGTAATAAATGTTGAATTTATGTCCCCAGGAATTACAGAGCGTATATGGGCAGTTAAAGAATCTTTGGAGGAGAGATCTGTATATGTATCTAGGGCTTTTCAAACCAGCGTGGGGGATGTCCTGACCCACTGCAAACAGGAGGTGTCAGCAGGTTTCAACTTTGGTCCCCTTAGCATGCCCCCCTATTAGTATTCATGGTGGGCGAGAGGATGGTCACCCGGCAGAATTACAATTGCTATCAAAATTGGAATTGCTGTGTACCCAGCTAAACCAACTTAGATCGAGGGATGTGTTACCGGGAAGGCCTGCCCGATCAACGCATAGCAGGAGACGAGACTTCACATCTGAGATAGGGTGTTCAGGGATAAGATCACCAGGTCTATCCGATGTGGAGGTGGACTCTCCCACCTTGAGCAAGAGGGTGGGGGAGTGGGGCCAAGGTAACGTAAGAGCGATTAATGAATCGACTATGGGAACCCTGCTGCTGGGAGAAGGGGAGGAGGAGGAGGTTCCCCAGACCCCCATCTTTGATACTCAGCAGGTGGGTGGGCTGCAGGTTAGGGGCAGGCCAGAGGATATGCTCTGTATAAGAGGCATGTGACAGGAAGCAAGAGCCAGGCAGAGCAACAACCTGGTTCCTAATCTGTGTTTTGTTTGCTGTCTCCTGAACAATTGTCTTGGACCCCTGTCTTTGTCTCCTGCTTCCTGACTCCTATGCCCACAATCCTGAGCCCCACTGCCTACATTCTACCTCAGTGTTTCCATTCCCACCTGACCCACATACTTTGGACTGCCTTCCTGATTTTGACTCTGCCTGGACTCCAACTATGCCTCTGGATTGCCTGTTTGGATCTGCTGCTGATCTGGCCTGATCCCACTGGAACTCTCTGGTTGGATCCTGATCCTGCTGCCACTCTGCTTTGTCCATAGTGTGTGTCTATCGAGAAGGAAAACAGCCACCATAGAAGTGAGTGTCATGCCAGATTTAGCCTACCTGATAATTGTGGGTTGGGACTGGAAAGCGTTGCTCACCCTCCTACACCCCTTAGGCATACTGGGGGAAACCCTGGAGGAAGCGATAGGACATGGCAACAGCAATCAGTTTGATTTAGTCACCTCTCAGAAGACTGAGTCCATGCTACGAAATGCCCATGACCAAGTAAGGGCTGTAGATGGATGGTGGAATGAGGTGTTAACAGCACTAATGTTCGCATACTGAGAGGTGCCACAGACCTCCCTAGGATTCTTGCCCTTCGAATTCCAATGCAGGCACCAGTCTCAAGGCCTGCTATACCTGTTGTGGGAAGAATGGGAAGAACGCCCCACTTGCCAGAAGGATGTGGTATACCACATTCCACAACTGAGAGCATACCTGGAATGCATAGGAGCCCTGGCCCAAGACAACCTAAGAGCATCCCAGGAGATCCAAAAGGAGTGGTACAATGGTTGAGCAAGGGTGAGACAATTCCAACCAGGACACAGCAGGTTCTTATATTGCTCCCATCAATGGAATCTAAGCTCATGGCAACCTGGCAGGGACCATACAAAGTCTCACACAAAGTCGGGTCCGTAGACTACATGGTGCAGCTTCCCAGGCAATGCAAGGAACACCGTATCAACCATGTCAACTTCCTGAAGGAGTAGAGATACAGCCAAGCTTTGTGGGTTGTGACCACGCTAGACACAAGGAAGACCCCACCACTGAACCTAGAAGGTTCATTGTCTCCTACCTAGGCAAGCCAGGTGCGGACCCTGACTCTACGATACACCCACGTCTTTTCCACGTGATCAGATGGCACACACTTGATAGCCCACCATATAGAAATGGAACCAGGAAAGGTATTCCAAAAATCCCCATGACATAAATTTTGACACCAGTAGAGGCTTTTTATTTATTTATTTATTTTATTTATTTATTTATATTTTTACCCTGCACCCTCCTTCCACTGGCAGCTCGGGGTGGCTTACAAATAATAAAATAAATATAATATAATATATATAATATATAATATAAATACAAATAAATAAAAATCCAGAATATAAAACACCCATACACAAAAGCAGAGTTAAAAAAACCCTCCCCCCCCCCCTCTCTCACTTGTCCTGTCTCTTATACACATCTAGATGTGTATAAACCCTCACCCATCTCCCTCACGAAAGCCTGGTAGAAGAGCCAGGTCTTGTACTGTCTTCAGAAAGGGGGGAGGTCTGGGGCCAGGAAGACCTCCATCAGGAGGGAGTTCCATAG
Organism: Sphenodon punctatus; assembly: GCA_003113815.1. Lineage (NCBI taxonomy): Eukaryota > Metazoa > Chordata > Lepidosauria > Sphenodontia > Sphenodontidae > Sphenodon > Sphenodon punctatus. Next base: position 564,019 of record QEPC01007061.1, read on the forward strand.
CCTAGGTGTGGCCACAGAGAACGCTTTTCCCATAGTCCCCCACTGAGAAACTTGGGGGACTTCAAGTTGGGTGCCCCCGACCAAACACAGGGGCTGCTCCAAGGCCCAGGGGGTGAGGTAAAGTGTATGCTGGAATTAGGTGTGATCAAGGAGTCCCATAGCTCTTGGCACAGCAGAACAGTGTTGGTGGGGAAACCAGATGGTTCTACACGATTCTGCATAGACTTCTTTAAAGTCAGTGCGATATTCAAATTTGGTGCATATCTCATGCCCCATGTTGATGCTCTACTGGAATGACTGGGAGAGGCCAAATACCTGTCCACACTTGACCTGACGAAAGGATATTGGCAGATTCCGTTGACTGAGACTGCCCAGGAGAAAACGGCCTTTGCCATGCAATTTGGGCTGTACCAGTTTGTGAGGATGCTATTTGGCCTCCACGGGGCTACGGCTACATTCCAACACCTCATGGACCTATGCAGTCGCATACATAGATGATATAATTATATTCAGCCCCACGTGGGAAACCTACCTAGCTCACCTGAAAAAAGTCACCAAGAGTCTAGCATGAGCAGGATTGTCGGCAAACCCAGAAAAATGTTGGGTGGAGCTTAAGGAAATAACCTACTTGGGGTTCCACATAGGAAATGGGCAACTCCACCCAGTGATGGACAAAATACAACCACTACGAGACTACTTGAGGCCAACAACCAAAAGGAAGGTGCAACAGTTCTGGAGCCTCTCAGGCTATTATTAGAGATATGTACCTCATTATGCTACCATAGCCACACTGATATGGTGGGTAAGTACAAACTCAACCAAAAACAATGGACGACAAGAGTGAAAGGGCCTTCACAACCATCAAACACAAATTGTGCATAGCTCCAGTGCTACACACACCTGACTTTTCTAGACCCTTCATCCTATAAACAGATGCTTCTGAGGTAGGGTTGGGCACAGTGCTGTCCCAAATAATAGAGGGGCAATAACATCCCATTGTCTACCTAAACCAGAAGCTTTTCCCCCCAGGAGCAGGCCTATGCAATGATAGAAAAGGACGCTCTGGTGATAAAGTGGGCTGTTGAAGCCCTCAGATATTACAGGAGCCTGCTTCGTACTGGTTACTGATCACACGCCACTTCATTGACTGTGGTCCATGAGAGACACTAATCCCTGACTCATACATTGGTATCTCCTCCAACCCTATGACTTTGTTGTCCATACTAATCTGGAAAACATCATGCCAGCGCTGACTTTTTTTCCTGACAGGGCAATGACACTCTGGATGGTCGAGACCAATGGATTGTCGACTTGGAGGCCGGGGGTGTGTGACGATGCCCCACCTGCACCAACCCCGCAGACTCACCAGGGGGGCGAGACAGCAGTGACTAGGACCCTGCTCCACAGCCGGAGCACAGTGGGGAACTCAGGAGCCGCTGGCGGTGTGACATCATCAGGCCCCACCCAGACAAGAAGGCCCTAAGAGAAGCTCCCACCCTGCCTGGCTCAGGGCATAAAGTCGAGTCTGGGAGAACCCAGGGGTCGGATATGTTGGAGTGGTGGCCAGAGGGGTGCTACGCTGGGAACCTCCTGGGGACAGTGAACCTGCCAGCTGGAGAAAGCTGAGGTACCGCAGAGTGACTGATTGGGGGGCTCTCAGGACCTGCCCCCTGGTCCCAGGTACATGGGTGCACGAGGACAATAGCTAGATAAAGAACGGGCAGGGACAGGAGTGCACATAGGAGTCCGTCCTGGTACCTCTTTGTGGGGTGTCCGACACACACACCCCTCAGAGTAAATCCCACCTAGCTGGGGGTGGGACATGACCTTGGGACTCTATCCCATGTGTCACACACAGATCTCTATCAAACTTTTAACTTAGCAGAAATTCAGCTAATGCAGTGTTAAATAAATGTGCCAGTGTACGTTTTACTCAAGCACTACTTTACCCTCACAGCAAAAAATATCAGTATGTTAGAGTGAATTAATAATTTCTTGTCAGCATGTGGTTAAAATACCCACAGGTGTGTACTCTCCAAGCTTGTATACCCTCCAAGCTTATCCGGCAATGCACAGGGCTCTTCTTCCCTGTCACTCACCTGAACACTCACTGGAGCACATGCAATACAAGTGAGGGATAGAGGTGCTGTGCATTGCACTGCAAGCCTGGAGTGTGCATACTGCAGTGTTTTAGCCACATGCTGCTAAGACATCTTTGATTCACGCAAAGGTGCTGATTTATTTTATTTTATTTTTTAACCTGGGTGGGTAGTCTCTATGCGTGTGAAAACTCTGTGTTACTTATCAGGTTACATAATTTGACTTATCCAATACAAGAAGCAATATATTTGTTAGACTTGAGCAGGGACCTGTGTTGACCGCGTTGCTGCAATTTGCCGTGATTTTTGCAGAATCAGCCACTCCTCGCAGTGTCAGTCTGAAATTGCAGTGAAACTGCAGTGGAAGTTGTCTGCAGGATCTTTAAAGCCTGGCTCAGCATAAACCTGTTGCCTGACCCCAAACTAAAATTGATACTGCAGCTGCCGTCTGTCAGGCAGGTGTGACCACAACCCCTGAGGGTGAATAGGCCTCTGGGAGATGAATTGGGGGTGGGGTTAGGGCCCTATGTTTTGGCCTAGGGCTTTAATGTGATGTGGGAGTTCTGGGGTGCTGAAATTCCAGAGGATTTGAGTGGTGTTTGATTTTTAAAATTGTGGTTCTTTGTCAAACCTGTTGAAAAAGCATGCTGGTAAGCAAATTTGCATGTAGAAATTGTTGCATAATTATGCAAATCAAGTTAATTATGTCAATGTTAATGCTTGTGGTGAATTTGCTGGTTTTGGCTTAACTGGTTGCAGAATTTAAGATTTTTTGGCACAGTGAACTTGAGGCTGGGGAAAACATTTTCCTTCCATCTAGCCAGAATTTTGAGTTATGCAAGTTCGGTGTAAATGGATCCCACTGTAATTCATATAATTACTAGACTAAATTAGAAAGCAGTCACATAATAAGCAGCCCAAAATGATATGTCTACAGCAAAGTATGCCTTCTCTTCTCTTTTGATAAGGTGACAGAGCTAGTGGGTTGGTACAGGCTATCGGTGTAATGGATCTTGATTTCAAGGTTTTGGACACATTCCATATGACATAAAGCAAGCTAGGAAAACATGGGATTAGAATAGAAGGAACTACAAGGTACTACACAGTATGCAGAAAGTAGTTATTAATGGTTTGCCATCAAACAGAGAGGAGGAAATAAATGGCATTACCCAGGCACCTGATGCTGCTCAATAATTCCATAAATGATTTGTATGAAGAAGAGGAGAGTACACTCCTTAAATCTACAAAATGACACCAAGTGGGGAGGAGTTGCACACACTTGGGAGGACAGAATTAGAATTTTAAATCATCTTGATTCAGTGGAGCATTGGGTTGAAAACGTTAAGATGATGTTTGATAAAGACAAATGTAAAGCATTACATGCAAATAGGAAAGGAGAAGCAAATGCACATATACATAATGAAGGATAACTGTTTATGAAGTAGCACTACTGAGAAGGATCTGGGGCATGGTGGGAGAGCCACAAAACAAATACGAGCCATCAGAGTGATATTGTTCGACTCCTCCTTCTCCTTTATGCCTCGCTCTGATCCAAGCTGTTGTCAAATCCTGTTGCTTCGTCCTGTATAATACTGCTAAAATCCACCACTGCCTGACTGTTCCCACTTCAAAAACCCTAGACCAGGTGTGGGGAACCTTTTCTGTCCTGGGGGCCACATTGAAAATGAGTACAAGTTCCAAGGGCCACATAGAGGTTGGGGGTGGGGAGTGCTTAACAGGTTTATTCAAGAAAAGGAGGGCCCAGATCATGGTTCTGTGCCATGGATCTGTCCCCTACCTTTGTGTGCATGCCCTCATCTCTGTTCCATTATCATGAGCTCAGTGTTTCAGTGCTTGAGGGTAGAGAATGGATCCAGGGGGCCAGATCCAGACACTGGAAAGGGGCCACATAAAAACTTGCTGAGGGCCACATTTGGCCCCCGGGCCTGAGATTTCCTACCCCTGCTCTAGACCATGCTCTAGTCATCTCTTGCCTTGACTACTGTAACTTCCTCCTTGCTAGTCTTCCCTGCTCTGATCTCGCCCATCCCTCATCTCTGTTCGGTGCTCTGCTGCCAAAGTCAACCACCTTGCCTGACGCTTTAGCCACGTTCAGCCCCTCCTCTCCGCCCTACACTGTCTCCCACTAAGTGAATGCATTCAGCACAGACTCCTGATCTTCACCTTCGGCGCTCTTCGTGTCCTTGCTCCCACATATCTCTCTGCTCTTGTATCTTGCCACACTTCTGCCTTGTCCCTCCTCTGCCCCCCCCCCTCCATGCTTGCTTGCGATTCCCTTGCTCCTTTAAACATCTTTACCTTTTCTCTCTTGCTGCCCCCATGCCTGGAGCTCCCTTTCTGGATACATTTGTTCTTCTCCCTCCTGCCCAACTTTCGGATCCCTCCTGAAAACCAGTTTCTTCTATTAGGCTTTCCCTAGCTCCTTATGAGTGAAACTGCATCTTCTCCACTCACTCAGAATCTCTTCCCTGTAACTAGTTACCTGTATCTATGTTAAGCACATGCACCTGCAGCTTCTCAACATCATTAATGTATCCTTGTCTCTTCTGATGTTCACCTCTTCCTTGTCTCTCTTAGATTGTAAGCCCCTTGGGGTAGGGACCTGTCTATAACTATTGATTGTACAGGACCAGGTACACTGCTCATGCTATATAAATAAATAATAATAATTAATTGATGCAAAGAAAACAAATGTCACTTTGGGTTGTATTAGTAGAAGCATCACATCTAAAGCACAAGACATAATCTCTGCACTATTCAGTATTGGTGGGGCCTTAGTAGGATCACTGGATCGAGCTGTGGACTCCACAATATAAGAAAAACCTTGACTAACTAGAAAGGGTTCAGAGAAGAGTACTGCTGAAATTTGGTCCCCAGTTTTCCTCGGAAAACACTGCGGACTAGGGTATTCAACTCGATTTTCCAAGTTCCAAAGAAGGGCCCCCAAAACTTCAGAACTCAGAAAATCCTTGGCTGAGTGCAAGGAAGGGCACTGGAGGTCAGCAGTAGGGCACTGCTCCCCCTTCCCTGGCCCCTGCTGGCCAGGGAGGGAATAGACTAGAGGGGGCCAGGGACGGGAGTATGGAGACCTAGTGGTGATCAGGGGTGGGGTGCTTAGGAGGAGCGGGGGGACCTAGCAGGGACAGGGTGTTTTACTTACCTTCCAGAGGGGTCCCGCACCGATGCATGGCCTCTTCCCTGGTGGTAAGTTTGAAAATATAAAAAACCTCACTGAGCATGCTCGGAAGGGCCTGAATGCTCAGCCCTTTTCAAAGATGTCGCATCAGCAAACCATTGCCCTCTTTGAAAAGGGCTGAACATGCTCAGAAAGGGCCATTCAGGCCCTTGTGAGCATGCTCAGTGGGTTTTGGGATTATTTTTTTTTTTAAAAAAATTATTGTTTTTTCAAAGTTATCGTATAACCATTACCAAAAAAGACAAAAGGACGTAGGGTTACAGCTTCGGTCCCGTACTAACCTTATCACCTACTATGACAACTTGGATCAACCTCGGGTTGGATCAATTCCCATACATAGTTCCACACCACGTAAAAACCTTCCAGGTTCATGTGTAGCTCTGCCTGAATCCTTTCCATGGTGAGTGTCAGCCACAGTCTTTGTTTCCATTTCTTTATTGACATTTTTTTTGTTGATTTCCAATTACAGACTATAGTGTAAATCGCCGCCAGTCGGAGTTGCTGACATGCCATTTTTCTTTCCTTTCTTATCTGTATTTCCGGTAGAATTCCCAGAAACACAAACTTTGGTAGGAATGGAATTTCTACTTGGGCCATCTGGTTCAGGTAAGGCCATATCTCGAGCCAAAAACTCCTTATATGTGGACAAAACCACCAACAGTGTAACCAAGACCCCACCTCCGAGCAGCCCTGCCAGCACCATTCTATGGAGCCCATTCATTCTATGGAGCCGCAGCGGTGTAAGAGAAATTCTATATATCATTTTTATCTGCAGTTCTAACACCGAGACCGACCTTGACGACTTATGCATTATATGCCAGACACTCTCTAACTCTTTATTTTCTATTTTATCCTGTAGATCCTCCTCCCACGCGGCCACATATCCAACGTCAGGTAAGTTATATAACTTGTGCAATATTTTATATATCCTGGACAGCACATGCAGTTGCAAAGAGTCCCCATAAAGCACTTTTTCTAAATCATGGGCCAATCTTATATAATGGACTTTGTTTAGTCTATGGTTATATTTGTTTTTAATTTTCGCATAGACCATGAAGTCTACCTTCGTTCCGATTTTCTGTCTTAGTGTGTCCAAAGTTAATAATTCTTGTCTATAAAAGAGATATGAGGCCCATTTAAGGCCTTTTTCCCCCACTGTTTTTTGACTGCAATAGGGATACCCGCAGGTCTAATCCAACTGCCAAATACGGTGATTTATCTCTTAAGATTTCCGCTTTTTTAAGACAGATTTCCCATATTTGTAATGTGTGCCATATAAATGGGTGTTCCAATACCTTTGGTGTCTGCATTGGCTGACCATCCATAAGAAGATTGGTAAAATTGGTTACCCTACAGAAGTTTTTTTCAATTTCTAACCAGTCCGGAACCTTATTATTATGATACCATATCTTAATTCCCCGCAGGGCCAAGGCCCAGTGATATATTTTAACATCAGGCATATTCAACCCCCCTGTTTCCTTACTTGTATACAAAACAGTTTGTCTGATGCGGGGTTTCTTTCTTTGCCATATTATTCTAGCAATGGTCTTGTTTATTATATCAAAATATTCTTTGGGAACCTTTATTGGCAGAGCAAAAGATGTATATAGAAGCTTTGATAACAGTGCCATTTTGATTAAATTTGTTCTGCCAATCCATGAAATTTGATTTTTTTTCCATTCCTCCTCCTTTCTTTTTATCTCTCCCAAAAGAGGCAAAAAGTTTAGCTTATACAGTTCCTTCCATTTTTTAGGTATAAAGATACCCAGATACTTTAAACTGCTATTTTGAACCTTAAATAGGGTAGACAATTGCCTTTCTTTATCGGTTAGCTTTTCTTCATTAAACAATAATATTTGAGATTTTTTTGATGTTAACCTTATATCTGGATACCATCCCAAACTGTGCTATAATATCTAATAATGTAGGAACCGAACTGGGAAGGTCTGATAGACATAGCATCATTTCGTCAGCATACATGGCTAATTTATATTCAGTTTCTTGTATCTGTAGCCCCTTAATTTGTTGATGGGCTCTAATGGCAGTTGCTAGGGGTTCAATTGCTATATTAAATAATAGTGGGGATAAGGGGCATCCCTGACGGGTGCCCCTTGTTAATTTAACAGCCTCTGATGTTTTACCCTCGAAAATGATCTTGGCCCTGGGGTGTTTATATATTATCTGAATCTAATGAAGAAACTGACCTTCTATACCCATTCTTCTCATAGTTTCTATCAAAAATTTGTGCTCAACCATGTCAAAGGCCTTCTCTGCATCGAGCGATATAATGGCCACCGGAATCTTCCTATGTTTAATGTGGGCTGCAATATCAATTATTTTCCTTATATTATCAATGCCAAGCCATCCTGGTATGAATCCAGTTTGATCCGGGCTTATTATATCAGGAATAATCAACATTAATCTATCTGCAAGAATTTTAGTAAATATTTTCGCATCTGTATTGATTAACAAAATTGGCCAATACCCATTGCATAGTTCAATATTCTTACCTGCCTTTGGGAAGAGCATTATATTCGCATCATAAAATGTATTTGGCATTGTCTGGTATTTTAATAAATCATTATATACCCTTGTTAAGATTGGGCACAAGTCTTTTGATAAGGTTTTATAGAACTCGGCCGGATATCCATCAGGTCCTGCTGCTTTATTTTGTGGTAATTTTTAAATAGCTTCCTTTATTTCTTTTTCTTCAATTGATTTATTCAAAAATTCTTTTTGTGCCTGATTTATTTGCGGTAACTTAATATTAGATAGAAACCTATTTATATTTTCTTGGGTGGACTCCCCAGACTTGTATATTTTGCTGTAATATTGGAGAAAACATAGCTCTTTATCTCTGCCTTTGAGCATTTCTGATTCAGGGGTTACAAAGGAAGGAAAAACATAGTGTTAGAGAATAGATTTAAAAAGGATAAGAGAGATAGAATATATGGATCAACCAAGGATAGAATGCAGACACATAGAGAGAACCAGAAATTTAAAGGATTGGAATATGGGCTCTGTTGGAGACAGAATAGCTGGGCACATAAAAGTAGAGAATATTATGAGATGCAGAGAAGGATTGATAACATAAAACATGGTACTGGATAATCTGAAAGTAATCTCATTCAATGTCTGTGGCCTAAATAACCTGGTCAAGCGAAAAAGAGTTGGCAATTCATAAAAAAATTTCACCCACCTTGCAGGAAATGCATTTAGTTGTACAAGATAATTATAGATTTAAAAATAAAGAGTACAAGATATATTTTGCAAATGGAGGGGAAAAGAAAGCTGGGGTACTGGTGGGGATATCCAAGTCCATAAATATGCAAATAAATGAAATTGATCGTGATACCCAAGACAGGGTTTTAATTCTAAAAGATCAGATAGAGCAAGAAAAGTACACAATTGCTACAGTATATGCTCCCAATAACAATACAAGGGCTTTTCTAAGTAAAGTAATACCTGAGATAACAGATAAAGTGGGGGGTATGGCTATTCTAAGTGGTGATTTTAACTCTCCACTCTCCTCATTAGATCTTTTCACGAATGCACAACTTAATAAGCAGCAGGAGAAAATAGGAAAAATAATTGTGGAACATCATTGGAGAGAAATTTGTTGAGCATTTCATCTACAGGAGCAGGAGTTTACATTTTACTCTAATCCCCATAAGACATCATCTAAGATAGATCATATTTTAGTAAATAATGCTTTGAAGCCACGATGTGATAAAGCTTACATACAAATCATTCCATTTTCCAACCATAATGCGATAGTAGTAGAAATTAACACAAAAATGAATAGAACTGAGACTATGCAGGTATGGAAATTAATTTTTTTTAATTTGAGCAATAATTGGATTCAATAAAAAATACAAACTGGAATACAGGAGTACATACAAAACAATGACCTGCCAGGTACATCCCCTTTGTTGCTATGGGAATCTGCCAAGACAGCTCTCAGGGGGCAGTTTATATCTCTGGGGACTCACTTGAGAAAGGGGAAAAAAGCACAAATCAGTGAGATGTATTTACAAATAAAACAATTAGCAAACCAATCAAGGATCAATGCAGAAAAAATAGCTTTATTGAAGACTCAAATCAATTTGTTAGAAACAGAATCCATTGTAAACAAGCTAAGATATACAAAAGCCTTCTACTACGATAAAGCTTATAAGCAGATAAAGTGCTGGCCTGGATGATTAAAAAAAAGACAAAAAACAGCAATACCCTTTGTGAGGCTAACCCCTGGGTTTTTGGAATATTTTAAAACTTACCTGCGGGGAAGAGGCCATACATCAGCACAGGATCCTTCTGGAAGATAAGTAAACTACCCCGACACTAGAGATGGAAATTTCAGTTTTGGATAAAACCGAAAGTACCCAAAAATGGCAATTTCAGATTAATCCGAAATTTCGGTTCTTTTTTGGTTTCGGTACTATCAGATCTTTTGCACTGATTTTTGTACTGGATTTTTAACATTGCAGTTTGTCCCCCATTGAAAAAACGCAATGTTAAAAATCCGGTACAAAAATCAACGCAAAAGATCCGATAGTACTGAAACTGAAAAAGACGTGAAGTACATGAGAACCAAAACTGAAATTGACCAAAACAGAAATTTTGCCCAGAGTCCCATTCCTACCCGACATCCTGCTAGGCCTCCCACTCTCTGATAATTACTCCCAACCCTGCGCGTGCCCCCAGGCCTCAGAACTTGGCTGAGCATTTGCCACGGGTCCAAGGTGTGGCCCAAACACTTGAGCCACTCCTCAGAGAATACTCACAACGCAAATGGTTTTTTTATTATTATTCGGAGCAGTTCTAGAGAAGTAGGGATGGGCGAACGTGGTTCAGAAGTTCTGAGTTTGGCCCAAACTCGGCCTGTTTGGACGACCAAACCCAAACACGAACCCGAATGCGAACATACCGAACAAACAGAACACCGAACGGCGAAATGGCCGAACAGTTCGGTCAGTTCCGATCGTGTTTGGGTGAGTTTGGGTGGCAAAAAAAGGTTCACTGGAAGGTCAAACATGACAGGGAGGTGTAGTCAGTCACGGAGGAGCAGACTTCCAGGCACCAGGGGTGGAGAGGCTTGCAAGAAACGAACCTAATTATCTGCCTCCCCCCTTCCCAACACCTTCTGAGCTAGTCACTGTTCCTGAACAGCAGGCATTGAGTAGGATTTTTAGATTGCTTTAAGTTTCATTTCAGTTTTGTACTGAAATGAAACTTAAACC
>QEPC01007061.1:589383-622346 GCA_003113815.1 Sphenodon punctatus
TTACATTGCAGCCATTCATTTAAATGGCTGCAATGTAAAAAAATCTGGTACCCGGAATCCGGTAACGGGACCGGATTTACCGGGTTGAATCCGATAATGCCGGTATGCCCAGTACCGGCATTATCGGATACCGGATTTACCGGCACGCCCGCCCCTATCAGAAAGCACCTGCAAGTCTGTCCTCAGCAGCCACCTCTCTCTCCAAAAGCTCTCTCCATTGTACCCATCCAAAAACTCCAGCCATGTCTCCAAATCCTGCTTCATCTCCCTTGTGACTCTTATCCTGAAATGGGGTGGTAACTCGCCCCTCAGCTTACCGTAAAGCCTAGACAAAAAAGCCCACCCCAGTGCCACTACTCTACAGGCGAAATTAAGGGTTCCTACCGGGGACTGCAACACCCTCACTGTGACTTTGCGGGCCACCATACTCTCCCTAATTTTACTCCTGATCCTTTCCAGTTTTTCTTCAGGTAATCTTGACAATTACAACTGTGTGTCTAATTCAATGCCCAGGTAGGTGAGTCTGGTGGCTGGCCCTTCAGTCTTTTCCGGTGCTAAAGGCACCCCTAACTCCTTGGTCACCTCATGAAACAACTTCAAGGCTGCCGCACAGTCCCCACTTTTTGGCGAGCCTATTATCAAGAAATCATCCAGGTATTTTGTCACCTCCCCAGACCCCAGTCGTTGCCTGAACACCCACTCCACGAGTGAACTAAAACGCTCAAATGCAGAACAAGATACAGAGCACCCCATAGACATGGCCCGATCGTAATAGTAGTTGCCTTTGAAATAGAAACCCAACAGATGGAAACTGCTAGGGTGTACTGGTAGCAAGAGAAACGATGATTTGACATCACACTTCACCATCAGCGCACCCTGCCCCATTGCCTTTGCCTTTCCCACCGCTACGTCAAATGACTCATACTTTATGGTAGCCATTTCTTTCAGTATTGCGTAATTTACCGAGCGTCCCTGGGGGTGTGACAAATGGTGGATCATTCGGAATTCCCCTTCTGCCTTCTTAGGTGCAATTACATTTTTGATGTTTTAAAATTGTTTTTATATTTGTTTTTATATGTATTTTATATGTTGGAAGCTGCCCCGAGCTGATTTCAGGAGGGGCGGGGTATAAATTTGGAAAATAAATAAATAAATTCCCAAAGGGGACAAACCAAATCTTCCATTGGAGGGCTTGTGAAAGGGCCTGCCACCCTTCCTTCCTTCACTTCCTTTGCTGTTTTTGTTCTTACTATCTCCTCCTGCCCCTCAATGGACTTAAGGTTCTGTACCACCTTTCCTTGACAAACGGGGCCAGCTGGGATCAGAAAACCTTGTCTGAACCCTTCCACCACATAGTCCACTTCCTTCCTATCGAGGTGACCCTGGAATGCTCTCTCGAGATGGTCAATTTTAATTGGTGTCAGCCCCTTTTGCAGGGTGGGCACCTGGAGAAGTTCCATGGCCCCCATTTCCATTTCCTCCCCCTTGGCCATATCACCCCTTATTGCCTTTTTGTTTGGCCTGGAAGCACGTTTTTTCCGAGTGTCCCCCTCCACAATTGGAGCATCTGTGGCGACACTGGCACGATGTTCAGTTGCAGTGACCCGCCTTGTTATATTATCAGCACGGGCCGGGCCCTCCCTGACTCCATCTCTGGTCCCCACGAAATGTGTTGTTCGCAGGTACCACCCCTCCCTGCACTAACGGGTGGCCACTATCTGCTCGAGGGGCATTCGTGGCATCAATCATGCATTTCAGCCATAAGTCTGGTGCATGAACATCCCATTTCAAACCTGGCATGTTCACTGCTGTATGACGAAATGCTTCGTCATACCGAAATGCTGCGTCCCGGTGGGCCCATGCCATGTGCCCTGCGGACGATATCCGCATATTTGTGGAGCTCCAAACCCCTCCCTGGGTCTGTCTGCATTATTACCCCCATATATACTGCAAATGTCGACGTCCAGTTGTCCCAATTCCAATCAGCTTTGGGGCGCCTATATTTCTCTTTGTCCCTTCCTTCCTCCTGTTCCGTATGATCCAATATTGGATCACTGAACAGTAGGGTGTGCAGCTCGACATATTTACCCCGCCAAATTTTCTCTTTCGTGGCTTGCGATAAGTGGTTCCCAAATGGGGCTACCACGTTCACTATAGCTCCCCCAAGTGGGCGGGTCACCTTCGTTCCTCCTGCTACCCCAGGCTGTTGGACTGTACTTACCCCCGCATTAGCAGGGTCTGGGGCTGAGACCTGCGGTGCTGTTCCACCCTGAACCTCCCCTTTTTTCCCCGCTCGACTCACCCGGGGCCCCCTTTGGTGCAACGGTTGGCATCACCCATGCCCATTCCCCGTTTACCTTCATTAACTGAGGCCCCTGTTCCTGCAGGACTTGCGGAGTTTCCCCCACTCCCCCTTTGGTATTGCTCTCCATAGGGGCTCCTCTTCTCCCCAGCGTTTCTACTAGGCCGCTCCCAGTCACCGCACTGGCTTGCTGCCTCACCTCTCTCACATGCACGGCTCAATCTGAGCCCCCTGCCACTCTGGGCCCCTGATGCCTCTCCCCCTCAGGCGTTCGCTTGTGCCCCTTCTCAGCTCGCTCTCGAGGGTTAGGATCCGCCTCCACATCTCCTGGTCTGCGGGTTCTCTGTGCTCCACCGGTTCCTCTAGTCTTCACTCTGTGGAGATACAACTCCGGGCCACCCTTGCCTGCATGCCTGCTCTCTCCATCCCCACCGCGCTTCCTGGTTAAACTGAGATACCCTTTGTGTCCTCTGCCAATGAAATCGGTCTAACCCTTGCACCCCTACCAGGTCCCTAATCCCTTCGTCTTGCCCACTCTGCCATAGGCCAGGGGCCTGTTCCCCCTGATACAAGACTTGCATCAATGGCCCCCTACTGTCTCTCCTGGCTGGGCCTGCTGGTACATCTCTCTCTGTCTCAGCCCCCTGCTGGCCACATGTAAATGTCTCCCTACTATCTCACCTGGCTGAGCCTGCTCGTCCTTCTCTCTCTGTATCAGCCCCCTCCTGACCCCTTGGGAATTGCAAGCTTGTCCTTTAACTCTCCTCACCACATCTACTCCGCCCCGCTTGGGAGGGTCTCTTGCCCCCACTCAGGCCGGTAAGGTCCTCAACCTCCCTAAACCACGCTGGGAGGTTAACCACCCTTGTGCCCCGACGCGCTGCTGCCTGTTGTGGCTGGCCCCTGATCTCACGCCCTTCTGCCTGAGGCCTCATTATGTCTGGTCCCTCTGGGTCCCCCGTTCCCCTGGGTTCACCCACTGCCCCCTGCCCCTGCGGGACTGCAGGTCCCACAGCTCTAGTAGCTCTTTGCCCCACCCCAGGCTCTTGCTCAGAGGAGAGGTACCTCTGATTCCTATCTGCGGGGGGAGGCATGCAGGCCCGCATCATTGCTTCGCACGCAGACAGGCGTTCCAACATTTTGGCTCTGGAGGGTACCCACCCCTTCTACTAGCCTTTGCTCCTGGAGGGGCGCCTCTTCTGCAGGCATCCTGTTCCGCGATGACACTGGCGCTGTGTTCTTTCACGTGGCTCCCTTTTTCTTTGTCTGCCCCATCTCTCCCACTTCACAGGCTCTCCCTCCTCACAGCACCCAGGCCCGACTCAGCAGCAAGAGGATCTTGCTGCTGCCTCTCAGGGTCTGCCCTGCAAACTGCTGCTTCTCTTACAGCCCGAGTGGATCAGCCCCTCCTAAAAGGGGCGGAGCCACACACTTTCAACTCACAGCTTCCATATGCCTGCGCTCCTGGGACTTCCTTATGGCAACCTTTCACTAGCAGGGGAGGGCATTCTAGCATGCCCCACCCTGCCTGCAGCGGCCTCATCCCTGTGTCTCCTATTCCTCAGGGGGCGCTACAAATGCCTCTTTGCCTCTATTTTATTCATGAATGGGACTTCACAGGTTGCTCTGTGCAGGGGTGATGGGTGGAAGTGTATGTTACGCAGGAGCGCAAAAGTGACTGCTTTCATATGAGACACATCCACCCATGCAACTGCGTCGGTGCGTCTTATGTAAAAAAGTCACACACACGTGCTCTCACCTCTCTCACACACTCATTCTAACTGATCACACACACAGTCATTCAGACACAGTACACACATGTTCAGATGAGCACACTCATTCAAATTGATCAGTCATGCACGCTAGACAGTGGACACACATTCTCTCACCTCTCAAACACATGCACTCATTCACACACACATGCTTTCACCCCTCACACGCTCATTCAAATTGATGATCACACACACACTCATTCGCACACGCTACACACACGTGCTGTAACCTGTCTTTCGCTCTCTCACACACACATACAAGTTGATCAGTCTCGCACACACACTCATTCACACACACTACTCATTCAAACTGAATAAAATCACACACACATCCAGCCCCCATGCCCATGTGTCTGCTCATACCTTCCTCCTCCCCGGCTGCATGGGACCTTTCAAGATGTTCCTCGTCGCGGTGGCCTCCGCTTTTGCTGAGGGGAGTTCAGGCAGGCCCGGCTGCTTGACGTGAAGGTGAGCAAGCTAGCGGGAAGCGGTGGGCTGGCAGGGGTGATAATTCCTCCCCCCTCCCCCTTGCCCAAAGCTGTTGCCAAGTGGGGAGGGCAGGCAAGCCAGTCTGTGGGTGGGGAGGAGACGCGGGCAGGCTAGCAGCAAGCGGTGGGCAGGGGTGGTAATACCTCCCCCGTCCTGCTGAAAGTTGTTGTTGGGGGGGGGCGGGGGGCACGGGAGCCGGTCTGTGGGTGGGGAGGAGAGATGAGCAGGATAGTGGCAAGTGATGGGCAGGGGCTGTAATTCCTCCCCCCCCCCAAGCTGTTGCAGGTGTGTGTGTCAGGTGAACCTGTCTGCTGGAAGGAAAAGAGAGGCAGGCAGGCTAGCAGCAAGCAGTGGGCGGGTGCAGTAATTCCTCCTCTCCCCCTGCTGTTGCTGAGGGGGGAATCGGGCAGGCGGGTCAGTCTGTGGGTGAGGAGGCAGTGCAGGCCCCTCCTTAAGAACATAAGTAGTGCCATACTGAGTCAGACC
The DNA here is from genome assembly GCA_003113815.1 of Sphenodon punctatus. Classification (NCBI taxonomy): domain Eukaryota; kingdom Metazoa; phylum Chordata; class Lepidosauria; order Sphenodontia; family Sphenodontidae; genus Sphenodon; species Sphenodon punctatus. Next base: position 594,433 of record QEPC01007061.1, read on the forward strand.
AATGGTCCATCAAGCCCAGCATCCTGTCCTCCGACAGTGGCCAATCTCGATCTCATGGAAGAACCAACAGTCACAATGGGCAATTCATTCCCCATTGTTCACTTCCAGCTCCCAACAGTAAGAAGTTCATCCCGTAAGCTAATTGGTTAATAGCCATTAATGGACCCATTCTCTAAGAACTTATCCAGTCCTCTTTTAAACCCAGCTATGCTACTGGCCTTGACAACGTCCTCTAGCAACAAATTTCATAAGCTAGTTATGCGTTGAGTGAAAAAGTGCTTCCTTTTATTTGTTTTAAATCTGCTGGCAGCTAGTTTCATGGAGTGTCCCCTAGTTCTAGAACTATTTGAAAGGGTAAATAACCGTTCCCTATCTACTTGTTCCATACCACTCAAGATTTTATAACCTCTATCATGTCTCCTCTGTCTTCTCTTCTCTAAGCTGAAGAGGCCCAGCTTATCAAGCCTCTCTTTGTATGGAAGCTGTTCCATACCCTTTGTCATTTTCGTTGCCCTTCTCTGTACCTTTTCTAGTTCAGCTATGTCTTTTTTGAGATGGGGTGACCAGAACGGCACACAATATTCCAGGTGTGGTCGCACCATTGATTTGTATAGAGGCATTATGACATCCTCAGTTTTATTCTCTATCCCTTTGTGAATAACTCCTAAGATTCTGGTTGCTTTTTTTACTGCTGCTGCACATTGGGCTGAGGATTTCAGTGTATTGTCCACAATCACTCCCAGATCCTTTTCCTGAGTGGTAACTCCTAGCTTAGTACCCAGCATTGTGTACTCATAGTACACAGTTCACATAGTACACACAAACATTTTTTCTTCCCATTTATTTTTAAACACACACACAAGCACCAGCATGTACTAGAGATTCCACTTCATTGTACAAGCCATTCAATTAAATATATACAGGGAGGGAAAGCTATAATTCCAATCAAATGTTTGGTCACCAACTGGAAGTGTTTGCTACACAGACTCCCATTGAACAGTATAGGTGCTGTTCAATGAATGTCTGCAACCACCTTAACTATAGACCCATGACCGTGGCTCTATAATAATCAGAAACTATTTAGAAAAGGGAGTAAAGAGTGAAATGATCAAATTTACAGATAGTTAAGACCAAGGAGGACTGTCTGTAAGGAATTATGGGAGGATCTTGCATAAGGGGAGGACTGGGAAATCAAATGACAGATGAATTTAAATGTTGACAAGTGCAAAGTAATGCACATGCGGAAAAATAATCCTAATAAGTTATAACCATACATATACAATGTTGGCTTCTAAACTAGGTGCTACCACTCGGGGAAAGGATCTTAAGTGATTGTGGACAGTTAATTGAAAACTTCAGCTCAATATGAAGCAGCAGTCATGACAACAAACAGAATGTTTGGAATTATTGGAAAGGAATAGAGAATAAAACATAAAATATCATAATGCTGCTATATAAATCTATGGTGTGATGAAGTATTGTGTGCAGTTCTGGCCACCCTGTCTCAAAAAAATATATAGTAGAACTGGAAAAGGTGCAAAGAAGGGTAACAAGAATGATCAAAGGTTTGGGACAGCTTCCCTATGAGGAGAGGCTTTTCAGCTTGGAGAACAGACAATTGAGAGGGGATATGACAGAAATAATGAGTGGTGTGGAAGAAGTAAATGGTAAGCTAATTTGCATACCTGTGCATTATTGTCATGCCAATTTATGCAGATTTATGTAAATTTGAAAAATCCCATTGTCTAATATTGCATTCATGCTAGTAAAGACTGGGGCAAAGGTGTGTGCAAGTAGACTAAACAAGAAGCACAAATCTTTTCTTGTGAGTAAACTTGCAATTTCAAGAACTGTGATGATAACCCTCAGCTCTGCAAGGGGCCAAGAGAGTGCTGCTGGGAAGCAAAGGCTAAGCTCCCAGCCCTCCCCTGTGGATGCAGAAGCAGGGCCTTGGCTCTGGTGCAGTCTCGCACAGAGTGACGCGATCCAGATAGCATTCCTGATGATTTAGTGCAGCCTCATCCCTCTCTGGTATGGGAAGAACCTCATAAACAGCTCTGGGGTGGCTTGATCATGGAAAGGCAGGACTCATCTGTCCTGTGGGTCTGTGGAATATGTTATGCTTGAGTTAGAGGAGGGATCCAGGCTCGTGTTTCTCTGTAGATATATAGATCCCCAGGGCCTCCCCAGGATAGAATCTTGGCTTGCTGCTCAGATAGGACGTTGCCTGTCACCCTTTCCTTAGCTTGCTGGCTTGGCAGCTGGCAATAGAGGCAGGAGTGGGACAGTTCCTAATTCGGACACATACACAGTCGGCCTGTTGTTGACCCTCCCAATAGCCCACTCTGCAGACCAGTCCTCCTGGCCCACTAGCATTCCCCTCTTCCATCTCCTGCCTTAAACTGTCAGTGCATTGAGGGGGATCTGCAGAGAGCCAGGGGGATCACTCAGCAGAAATGTTCCCAAGGCTGCAAGGGCAGAGAATAGGGCAAAAGAACACCCATCCGACCTGTATGTGTGCACTCCCATCCAGTCCTTCCTGGGTGCTGCATGCCATGCCACGCCATGCCACACTGACACACTGGCTTCATGCCATTCAGAGAGTGGTGCGGCTTGCACAGCACCCTGGGCCTTTGGAAAACAGCAATGTGGGGCAATACAAAATAACCCCAAGGCCGACCCATCGACTAAGCAATCCGTTCACCTCCAACTCACCCAAGTCAAACCCTAATGAGGGCTACTTCTCTGTTCCCAGCCTGCCACACTGCAGCATCGAGGGTCCCTGCCTGCTGAGTGCATGGGTCTAGGAAACCAATCACACCCAGGGCCCCAATTTGTTCCTTAGAGGATGCTGAGGTCTCATCCCTGGGGAAAGGAGCACCAATATAATTCAGCAGTGACCCCTCTGAATGGGCAGGGAGCAGGTGTTTGGAAAGGGGATGGTGAGAGAGAGAAGACTCAGACATGACTAGTTGTATGGATTGAGAATTGCCCCAGGAGCACATCACAACCCCCTGCCACTGGATGCCTTAGTGCTATGCTTGCTGCAGTGGTGAAGTTCTGGGTAGGTTTGCCACCTTTTGCAGTTTGACCCCTGAGACTCCTACTTTGGCCTATGGGAGTCTCAGGGTCAAACTGCAAAAGGTGGCAACCCTAATTCTGAGCAGTATCTGGGAAAGCTGGGCTGACTCCATGGAGAACTGTTAGTACTGGGGAAAAGGAGAGAGGATGAGCTCCTGGCCCCACTCACTTACCCCCACACTCTCTTCACTGTAGTATTCCCATTCCTAGAGTGGCCAGATATGCAAATTTTAGAGGATGCTTAAGAGAGATACAGGTTGCAGGGCTGCACTGGAGCCAATGCAGCCCTGAAACCTGTATTACTCATAAGCATCCTCTAAAATTTGCATAGCTGGCCACCCTACCCACTCTGTCACTCCCTGTCACTGTGGCAGCAGCCCAGGGCTGGGGGTAGTTTCCAATGAAGCAGGAGTCTGTAGGAGAGCCCCCCACTCCCTAGCCCATCCTAGGAAAGGGGTGCCTGTATCCAGTGGCCTGGAGATGGTTCCTGGAGCAGGATGACAGAGGGGGGCTGAGCCAGGGCTCTGCTGGAGTTGGCTGTAGTGCTCACAGAGGAACATGTGGGATCCATTAGACAGGATTATTTAGACATCTCCAAAGGGCTCGTCACAAGCCATTACCCTCAGACAAGCAAATGTAATTAGAAAACACCATGCTGGGCTTAGCAAGGTGGTGTTAGACAAACACCGGGAAAGCTCTCACCCCAGCTAGTCAGTCGGGCAGGTTTAGAGAAAGGTGTGTGCCCAGAGGCTCTCCCTTCCGTCTAGACTCTAGGCTCTCCCTTCCGTCTAGGCTGAAGAGGAATTGCCCGCATTCCTGCGTTCCCAATCAAAGCTGTTGGCAGCATGTGGTGGTGCTGGAACTGGAACGTGGATGTTAGCAGTATACAGTAGGGGTGGGAAGTTCAGATCATCTGGTATCCGATACTGCCAGTATTTTGGTGTACCGGCAGTATCGGATTACTCCAGTATTTGGGGGTACCGGTACCGGATCTTTTTTACATTGCAGCCATTGAAATGAATGGCCACAATGTAAAAAAAGAAACAAAAGATACCCCCAAGCACTTTCCCTCCCCAGTCCAGGCTGTGTGCGTGGAAGGGGGGACACCTCCCACCCACCCTGCCCAGTCTGGATTAATTTTTTTTTTACCCCCCCTGAAGTCCCTGCTAGTGCGGGCTCCGGGCCGCCACCGGCGACCCAGAGCCCGCACCAGCAGGTAGGTACCAGCAAGTACTAGGGTGATCCCTGGGGTGGAGGGTGGTTTAACACCCCACCCCACCCCAGGGCTCACCCTACCTCCCCACCCAGGGATCACCTACCTTTGGTGCTCCGTGCGGTGGAGGTCCAGAGGCTTCTGCGCTGGCTGTGGCTGCAAGCTTCAGTGCTTTCTAGGCCTTCCAGGGAACTTCCGGGTTTCACTGCCGCCGCCCGGAGCACCAAAGGTAGGCGATCCCTGGGTGGGGAGGTAGATTGATCCCTGGGGTGGGTGGGGTGTTAAACCACCCCCTACCCCAGGGATCACCCTAGTATCTGCTGGTGCCTGCACTAGTAGGGACTTAGGGTAAAAAAAAAAGTTAAAAAAAATTCAGGCTGTGCAGGGTGGGTGGGGGGTGCCCCCCTTCCACCCGCACAGCCTGGGAGGGGGGAGGTATTTCCCCCCCCCCAATTGATTTCAATGGGGACAGTTCCCCATTGAAATCAATGCAATAAATTTGGCACCGGTAATCCGGTTTTAATCCGGTAATCTGGTTTTTTGTAAACCGGTAACCAGTAAAACCGGTAGCCGGTATTTGGCCTGATGTCCCACCCCTAGTATACAGGAAGCAGTTGACTGGGTCATGCTCTCAGTCTGAGTACATTCTGGCCTGGGTGTAACTGTGCCAGGGTGCTCCCCTGAGCAGCTCTTGCTCTAGGAAACTCCATCCAGAGCCCCAGTTGGCAGAATCAGTGTGTGCCCAGCAAAGGCACAATTCAACATACTGGTTTTGGACTATAAAGCCATAAACAGCCTGGGCTCTACATATCTAAGGGACCACCTCCACCCTTACACCTCCAACATGGCCTCTAAGGTCAGCTAAGAGCCCTCTTGATAAATTCAATCATTGCTCCAGGTACATTCAACCTGGGCATGCAGAGAGGCATTCTGGGTGGCTTCTCCACAGCTCTGGTTCTTTCTTCCATAGGAGGTTTGGCAAAGCCCTAGTCTGAGCATCTTCCACAGGTAGTCTAAGACCTATTAATTAAGCCAGGCTGGCATTTAACAGGCAGGGTTAGGAATTGGGTAAGCCTATGGGTATTGTATGTGGTTTTATGGGTTTTATCTTTTGTATTTTTTATGCTTGTTTTTATGATGTTGTTAGCCACCCTGAGCCTTCAGGTGAAAATCTAACTAAATAAGGGTCAGCAGGGCTGTTCCCCTGGGCCCTGTTGCCTAGCAGGCAGCTCAGCTCTACCTTGTACAGGCAGCAGGGGCTGAGAACCTGGCTTTGTCAGCGCATCTGGCATGAGACAAGGGGTGAAAACAGACATGACGCTAACCACCCTTTAACCACCCTTGGTGGTCATTTATGCATGTTTTGGGGCTGCATAGGGCACCAATACAGCCCTGCAACATGCATAAATAACCACCAAGGGTGGTTAAAGGGTGGTTAGCATCATGTCTGTTTTCACCCAAGGACTCAACATTGGGTTTTAACAGCCACACTCTTTATTCAAATTGTAATTAGGCTAAGTGGGGTAATTGCCTCTAAGCAATTCAGGTCCAGTACTCTCAACTCCTTAACGATTTATAACAATAACTACATGGGTTGGCCTGAATGTGCCCTCCAGTGCCAACCACAAACAACGTCTCCCCTTCGCTCATCGGCCAGCAGCTGTAACTGAAGGGGACAGTGTCCTTTCCGGACTGGAGCAAGGATGTGGTGCCGAAGGATTGAGGACCATGCTTGTTCCTGCCCTCCTTCTGAACATACCCCACCAAACCCAGGGATGCAACCCTTGCGCTTGCCATGCCCTGCTTCTGGGCCAGGTGTCTCCTCCCCATCTCTTAAGGAGATGCCTCCAAATTGCTACTTAATTATCTATTCTACCAGCATAACAGTACTGGACCCCTGCTACTAAAGGACTGCCGATTCTTAATTCGGACGGGCCCGACTCCCACCATGCCTAATCTAAACACAAAACGTCCACCAGCATCGCCTTCAGGGTGGCCAAATAAACTTCGTTGTCCTCCAGTGAAAAGTGTACTCCATCCACGTGGTAAAGCTTGAGGGACCTGTGGGTAATCCTGTGGTGAGAAATCCGCTTCCCACCCCTCTGATGGAACCACTTCCCTATTGATATTACATCTGGTCTTATTGACTCTTCTGGTGTTTAATGCTTTTTTGCATTTTATCCGTGCTACCAGATCGATCCAGATAATGGTAGCACCGGGGAAAAGCTTTTCCACCTCTAAGAGGTTGGCCTTGATGTTAACTACCATCGCTACCCTTTTAGTCTGTGGGATATCATTCTGTCCCAGGTGGATTACCACAAAGTCCGGCAGCCTCCTCGCCGCTGCTGCTTGTAGTGTGGGGAGCAACTGGCGCCAACGCATCCCGTTCCATCTTATCCAGCGAATTTCTGCTTGGGCAGACAGTCCCAGATGAGATCCCCAGCGTGTCTGGTCCGTGGCCTTCGCGGCCCATTACACCAGACTGTGGTCGATGATCCAGACTATACTCCTGCAGTGAAACCTTGTGGCACCTGGATGCACAGACAGAATAGACAGCGTTAGTTCACTGGCTCTCATACGTAACTAAGTACTGTATGCTTGGGAGTGCCCCACCACCCTTATTTCTTGTTCTGGGAGGCCAGCTGTGGCCGCGAAGGACACCACCCCAATGCAAAAGGAATGGGACCCATAATCAGATGGGGAGAGGCCAAGATAGCTCAGGGCGCTCCATAGCACAGCTGTGAATTGGTACCAAGTCAAAGGGAAACCACATGCATGCCTGAAAAAGACCCCCGATAATGGAGGGTGGGACTTGCAGTATTCCTCCACAGCACAAACGGGACACAGGTCTGGAGAGCTGGTTCTGTAGAGGGCAATCACAGGGCCTCTGCCCCGCTGATCTGTTTTGGACAGCCTCAGATGCAGGTGGAGTGCTTGATTGTCCACACTCACGTCATCGATGGAAAGGGCTCTCCCTGTGCTATCCCGCTCTGATTCAGTTACAATCTCACTAACCCAGAAGGCTCTGAAAAAAGCTACCTTGAAAGATGCTGCAAACAAATTTGTTTCAAAAAGGTCAAAACAAACATAGTGAAGGGCAACACTTAATCTAAGGAGGAGGGAAGGGGTAATGGGGGCCCTGGTGTTCTGTTCCGTAACCTGCTCCCGTGACCATCCATGACATCCTCCTGCTGAAAAAAACACAATCAGGTGGGGGGAACCTGCCAGGCCACTCATGAACCCCAGGGTAGACAACTTGCCTGTGATAGTCCCTACTGACGCGCCACAGGGCGAGGGTGAATTGTAGCATCTGCACTTCAGGGATGGCGAAGCCCAGCCCCCAGCCATGCTGGGCCCAAAATTCCTTGAATTCCCTGAATGCCCTATTATACACTGCCTGGGTCCGTACTGCCAGGGATCCTTGTATGATGGTGTACAGCTCTGGTATCCAAGGCTCCACACTGCTGGTGGAAGAGGTTCTGGTGACAGTCTGGCTCCTGGTGCCAAGGTTGCCTTAATCTGGAAACGAGAGAGGGCGTCGGCTACTCCGTTACTAATGCCAGGCACATGCTTGGTGACAAACAAAATGTTATGCCTCAAGCAGGGTGAGACAAAAGCCTTGACCAGCTTCATGACTCGGGAGGATCGTGAGGACAGGGAGTTAATCACGTGTGCAACTGCCATGTTACGCCATCTTGAAATGCTCCATCTGGAAGCAAGAGAGGACGTCAGCTACTCCGTTACTAATGCCAGGCACATGCTTGGCAACAAACAAAATGTTATGTCTCAAGCAGGCCGAGACTAAAGCCCTGACCAGCTTCCTGACTCAGGGGGATCGTGAGGACAGAGAGTTAATCACGTGTACAACTGCCATGTTATGCCATCTTGAAACGCTCCATCTGGAAGCGAGAGAGGGCGTCAGCTACTCCGTTACTAATGCCAGGCACATGCTTGGCAACAAACAAAATGTTATGTCTCAAGCAGGCCAAGACTAAAGCCCTGATCAGCTTCCTGACTCGGGGGGATCGTGAGGACAGAGAGTTAATCATGTGTACAACTTAGGGATGGGCGAACGTGGTTCGGTAGTTTGGTGTTCGGCCTGAACTCAGTCTGTTTGGACTACTGAACGCGAACCCGAACCCAAACATGAACATACCAAACAGAACCAAACACCGAACTGCGAAATGGTGAACATACCGAACAGTTCCGAACACCGGACGGTGAAATGGCCGAACAGTTTGGTCAGTTCGGATCGCGTTTGGTTGTGTTTGGGTGGCTAACTGTCACTCTGTCACTCAGGTCACTGGAAGGCCAAATGTAGCAGGGAGGGTGAAGTCATGTGACTCAGCTAGGCAGACTTCCAGGCACCAGGGGTGGAGGGTGGAGAGTGGCTTCGAGTAGCAGTCAGCCTGCCGAATCACCATCTCTTTTCGCCTCAGAGTACTGGCTTGGCAGTCTGCGATTGGTCACAGGCTAGGCTGCACGGAGCCAATGGGGCTTGATTTGAGGCGGGCGCAGCAAGAAACAAAACTGTCTGCCTCCCCGCTTCCCAATACCTTCTGAGCTAGTCACTGTTCCTAAACATCAGGCATTTTAGAAAGCTCCTTCACCCAGCATTTTCCAGCTTCCCAATCCATTGCCATCCTCCTCCTATTTCACCTATCCAACCCAGCTCCCCCCATATTCTCATTTATTTACATTAGCTTTGATAGATTTAGTTGTTATTTTTTGGTTTTATCCCTCCCTGTGTTCAATCTTCCTTCCTCCCTCCCCCCTCCATTGAATCCTTTCCCTATATATTCCTTCCCCAGTGATTCCCTTCCCCTGTTTTTTTATTCATTTAGAATAGGATTATTATAGATTGATTTAGGTTTCATTTCAGTTTTGTACCCCTCCTTGTCTTGTTTGTGATTGCCCCCCAACCCCCATCCGATATATTGATAGATAGATAGGATTAGGTAGATATATTTTTGTTTTGACATAGAGATAGTGTTTACTGTGATTCAGCGTTAGGGTTTGTTGGAGCTACTTAATCCATTCATAGCATTTATAATAGTTATTAGTTAGTTAATAGTGGTTATATTAGTGTAGATATAGAGATATAAATATTAGATAAAAAAATTCAATAAAAAATTTAAAAAACCTTATAGATAATTATATATCATTAAAAACATTGTTTTTTGCGGGAGAAATGGAGCAGGGAAAGAGAGGCCGATCTGCTGCCCGTAGGGGAGGCAATGGGGCACGTGCCAGAGGCGGGTGGGGCCGTGCATGAGGAGCAGCAACAGGCAGCAGCAGTAGCCAGAGGCAGAGCGCATCACCCTCTCCCAAAATCAGCAGGCCTGCTTTAGGGCACCAGGCTGCTGTGCAACACCTCCTGGCAGTGCCCTCCACTGACACGCAGGACACTGGAAGGCCTGCAGGACTTGAGGCTCAGACTGCATTTGTCTCTGCTGGAGGTGGTGCTGGAGCAGGTGCTCCATTTGAGGACTTCCATTGTCAGCAGATTTGCTATTTATAATCTCGACAAAAGACAAATTGAAATTACTATCTTTGATTGCAATTCTGGAAACTGCAGAAAAAATATCCAATTCAGTGTCAATAGTTTTCTGGCTGCAATCCTCACAGTTTCTATTCAAGTTTAGTTTATTTGTCTAGCCGATGGCCATTACAAAATGTTACAATAATAATAATAATAATAATAATAATTAATATACTATCATATAATATGAAAATGTTCCAACATATACATAACAAATAAGTATGACACAGTCCTAATATGCCCTCAAACTTCCCATAATCCCCATAGGTCATATACCCCATGCTCCTCTTAGGTCCCGCCCATCAAGCACTAGTAATCAGACCCATGTCTTACATCATTTATTCATATAACACTCCTTAAAATCAATTCAAAATCAATTCCAAATCAAAATCAATTCTCTTCGCCTTGCCCTTCCCGGGGCTTATGGCAGCACACTTGACCCCTGCAGAGCCATTTCACTGGCCCATATTCTCAATAAAATGCCATAAGGACCCAACGCCTTCTCCTTCCCGGGGCTTGTGGTGGCACACTTGACCCCTGAATTACTCTTCTCAGTGTTACCCTATTCATCCAATTTGAGAGAGAAACCGGGCCAGGTTATACCTTATGCAGAAAGCTAAGGTTCCGTTTGTTTACCCTTCGATTGGGCCAAAAGGGTCCCTTCCTGACGGCTGTCTAGCTCCCCGTAATAAACCCCCGCATTTCTGGGGCCATGAGTATGTACCAACAGCAATCACTTTATCCCCCAGCAGGATTAGTTTTACAGAGATAAACCATCCCCATCACCCCCCTCGATTACATTTCCTCCAAGACGTTTTATCTAACCTTCTTGTCCTAATTAGAACCATCCCTTACTAACTTCAGTTTCATCCAATATACCCTCCTCAAAAAATTTGCCACATTCCTAGATATCCTGATGTCCTTGTCGCATAGGAGAGCTGTTTCGGTAATATGGGTAGTAATACTTATTAACGGAGTTTCTATTAAATGCAGACAAAAACTATTCTTCACAACTATAAGAACTTGATCCTTCCTTGCTAGAAATCTGCATGGATGCTCGAAAGGATCTTCCGACCACCAGCTCCCGCCGCCTGCTGCCGAGGAGCCTGTCTCTCTCTCTGTCACACCTACCCACACAAACACAAGCCCTGCACCTCCTGGGGGGATTTCCGCTAGTTGAGACCCTGCTGCTGGCACAGCACATCTTTGGGTTCATAACTACGCTACATGAGGTGGGAGGAGGTGCTGCTGGAAGGGATCGACAAGCTGTATGAGATTCTGCCACCTGCCAGCCAGAACTTCAGCAGCACAAAGGGATAAATAAAATATTGGACAGGTCAAACGAAGCTCGTAACAAGAAATACATTACAACTACTTTTATTATAACAATTTTAATAACATCAACAATAACTTTAACAAAGCAACAACAACAACAACAACATTAAATAAAACAAAACAAAACATGAAAATGAAACTTATTACAAACCTAAGAGTCTTTTGCTCTGCTTCCACTGGGCCTATCCCCCAGGAATCGGTCCAAGGGCAGGAGAGGTAGAGGCGCCTCGCAGGGCTCAGGGCCGGCGACTTCGTGCTCGCCCAGCACGCCATTGAGGACGCAGTAATCCAGGCCCTCCTTCATCGCCTCATGCCACCTGGAGAGCACCTGGTGGTAGAGCTGCACGCGGCGGAGCTCGGCAGAGACATACTGGGCGTATGCCACCGCCTTCTGCCGCTCCGCCTGGACCGCCTGCAGCTCTTTCACCAGGGTCTTCTCCAGTTCGCTAGACGATTGATGCACCGCCTCCATATGGGCCAGGGTGCACCGCTGCATCCTGGCCCGAAGGGCCTTCACCTCTGCGTCCTCCAGGGGATCGGGGGTCTCCACGTCGGGGCTGGAGGGGGGGAGGGGAAGGGCCTGTATGCCGCCTTTTCTGGGTGGCCTTCCCCCCCTTCCTCTGGCGCTGAGGCTTGACCACGGGCAGTGCGGGCACGGGCACCACCTCAGAGTCCTCTGCGGCCTCGCCCGCCCGCATCACTCTCCTGCCGTGGGTCTTCTCCACGTGGCTGATGAGCCCCGACGTGGTCCCCTCCCTCTGCCGGCGGAATGATTTTTTGCAGATCTAAAAAGAGAAGAAAAAGAAAAGAACATAAGAAGGGTCATACTGTGTCAGACCAATGTCTGTCAACAAGCCCTGCCTGCATTCTGTCTCCACAAGTGGGTGGACTGGGTGGCCATCCAATCTCTCTCTGCAGGGGACTTCCATTCCTAACAGGTCATAGGGCAATTCATTCCCTGTTGTACCAGTCCCCGTGCCATACCTTGCATGTGGCGGTTGTGTCGCCCTTCTGATAAAACCTCCAGACATCCGACGATGGGCGCCGAATGTCTGGGGGTGTCGCTGGCGAGCTCTCCCTAGGGGTCTGACTCTGCCGACTCCGAGTCGTCCTCCTTGGCCTGGTCCTCCTGGCAGTAGGGCTGCTGAGGCTGGAATCCGATTCCTCTCTGAAATATGAACAAATAAGAACACCAAATAAATATCAGGCATTTATGATGATGGCTCTCTAGTCCTCCCTCCTCAGGGTGCTAGTAGGGATTGCAACTAGAAATTTAATTTTGTGCAATTCCTGCCCTCCGGGGATGCTCATACTAGGGAGTGCAACTAGGAACTGGAAGGCCCTGACTGGCACGTGCAAACCAAACCCTGCCCTGCCCTGCCCTCCTTGTGGTGCTTGGGATTACAACTAGGAAGGCCCTGACTGGCATGTGCAAATCCTGCCCTCCTTGGGGTACTAGGGATGGCGACAGGAGATGGAACCCTCATCGTAACCCTCATTCTCATTGTAACCAAGCCAAGCATGTGCACCTGAGACCTCGCATCTTCATGAATGTTAGACCCCTTGCCTCTCCCTCTGTTCCCCTTCCTATGTCTCTCAGATTGTAAGTCCGAGGGGCAGGGACCATGTCTATTTTATTACTTTGTAAACATGACATGCCAGGTACACTGCTGGCACTATATAAATGTTTGTTAATAATAATAATAATAACAACAACCCTGGCTGGAGGAAAGAGCCTGCCCTTATTTGGGGGTGCGTAGGGAATGGGATGGCAAGGCAACTGGAGAGTGGAGCCCTTGTTGCCTGGCACATGTTTGGGTGGGGGTGCTGCTCGTGCCAAAGCCCCCCACACTACAGTACCCTCCCTCTCTGTTGCAGACATCTGCTGCCACCCGCTGATGCCCACTGTTTGTGCCTGACTGATGCCCACTACCCACGCACCCACACGCACACCAGTGAGCTCTCTTCAACAGATAGAGCCTTTCTTGTCCTCAAAGTAAAAAAATAATAATTTACAAACCTGGCAGCAGCTCCAGAGCCTGCTGCTTCCTCCTCCTCCGAGGAGTAAGCCACCAGTGCCACGGGAGGTGTAGCCACCAGGGTAGCCGCCTCGACCGCTACCAGTGCCGCAGCCGCTACCACCTCCTCCTCCTCCTCGAGTGGCACTGGCAAGTTGGCCCCCAGCCGGGGGATCATCACCACAGCCTTCTTCATTTTTTTTTTTTTTTTAAACAAGGACCACTCTCTCACCCACAACACACATGAACCGAACCAAAACACAGCACGCAGCCAGCCAATCCAACAAAGTCACAAACAGTCAAGCACAGCCAAAACACACAAACTGAGTCAAACTCACACTCACTCACCACGCAGCTCCTGCACACACGCGCATTTCTGGTTTCCGGCGTGCTGCGCTTTCACTTTCCGGCTCTCGCGTGATTTTAATGGCCGAACGGCCAAACACAAACTCGCCGAATGGCTGAACATGAACTCAGCGAACAGCCGAACACGAACGGGTGACCACGAATGGCCGAACACGAACCGTGGTCTGTTCGCCCATCCCTAGTAAAACTGCCATGTTATCACACCAAAAGAGGACCGAGTGATCAGCAAATTCAGCTGCCCAGAGGTGCACTGCTAGTACTATTGGAAAGAACTCCAGGAATGTCAGGTCCCTGGTGACCCCTTGCTCCATCCACTCTGGCAGCCATGGGGCAGTGTACCACCTATCCCGAAAATACACCCTGAAGCCAGAACCTCCCACTGCATCTGAATGAACCTGGAGCTTGGCCTCTAGCAGGAGTTGCTCCCGCCAGAAGCTGACCCCATTGAAACCCTCAAGGAACTCTGCCCAGGTCCCGAGATCATCTTTCATCTCCCGGGTGACCCTCATGTAATAGTGCGCGGGGGGTGGGGGGTTACCCTTCAGCTTGTCATACAATCGAGATAGGAATGCGAGGCTGGGTGCCACCACCCTACAGGCAAAATTAAGGCTCCCTATCAATGATTGCAGTTCTTTCACCGTGACCTTCACTGCAGCCAAGCATTTGGCTATCTTGGCCCACAATGTGGTCAGTTTATTGCTAGGGAGACGGGAAATGGCCCCGACTGTGTCCTGCTCGGTGCCCAGGTACGTGAGGGAGGTGGCAGGCCCTTCAGTTGTCTCAGGGGCCAAAGGGATCCCTAAATCATCTGCACCCTGTGGAAGGTTTCCATCAGTCCCACGCACTCCCTCGTTCCTCCACTACCTATGAAGAGGAAATCATCAAGATATTTTGTGACTTCCCCTCCTTTCGCCTGCTGCCGGACCACCCATTCTACCATGGAACTGAAATGCTCGAAATGAGATTGAGCAGCCCATATGCATCGCCCAGTCGAAATAATACTGGCCTCGGAAATGAAATCCCAAGAGGTGGAAACTTTCCTGGTGAACCGGCAGCAGTCGAAAGGCAGATTTGATGTCGCATTTGGCAAGCAACGTGCCTTGACTGGCACTTTTAACCAATTGCATGGCCACATCGAACGAGGTGTAGTGGACCTATGTAAGTTCCCTCAGGATGGCATCATTGACCCTCCCCGGGGGTGGGACAGGTGGTGTATCAAATGAAACTCCCCATGGGCTTTCGGCACCACCCCTAGTGGGGAGACCACAAGGCCCGCCATTGGCGGGTTCACAAAAGGACCAGCTACTCTGTCTTCCCTCAATTCCTTAGCTAATTTAACCTGTACCACTTTTTCCATTCCTGCCACTGATTTGAGGTTTGAGGCAAGTCTGGATTGCTAAGCACCCACCGCAGGTATCTTGAACCTTTCCCGAAAGCCATTCATTATGTAGGCCACCTCCTCCTTATTTGGGTGTTCTTGTGCCTTTTCTAACCTATTAACTTTAACTGGGGTTGGGGCCCTTTCCCAAAACGCCTCCCCCCGAGGTTCCACCTTAGTTACCCTTACCCTGGGGGCCTGGTTGGTTTTTTCTCCTTGTAACAAAGGGCTGCCACCCTTTGTTACAGGCCATTGTGGCATGAGACCCGCCACAGATGGCGCACTTGTGGCAGAAATTACATCTGCGGCACCCACACTTTCCTGTCTGGGGAAAATTCCCAACATTAGGCACCCCCCCCGAGTTCTGGGCCTCACTCCGAAAGGGGTCATTAGCGGGGGCAACCCCCACCCTTTGTCAGCACATGGCCACTGTCCACTCAGGGGACATTGGCTGTATTGATCATGCAGTTCAGCCATAAGTCATGGGCATGAACGTTCCATCTCAACTCCGAGGTGTAAGATGCGCTATGCTGAAATGCCTCGTCGTATTTGAACCAGGCCCCAGGGGGCTGTATTGTATGCGCAATGGATGATGTCAGCGTATTTCATCAGTGCATATGCCCTGTCTGGGTACGCCTGTACCATAACCCCTTGGTAGATGGAATAGGCTATGGTCCAATTGGTCCAATTCCTGTCGGCCTTGGGGTGGTGGAAACGCTTCTTTTCCTTTTTATCATCCCTATCATTAGGGTCAGGGATAGGGTCCATGAATAGGAGGGCAAATATATCTATGTATTCGTCCTGCCATATTCGGTCCCTCGTGGGTTGCAGCAAATGATCTCCTATCAGGGCTGACTCATCCGTGTATCCACCCACACTAGGAGGGTGGGGGTGTTCCACAATACCAGAATATCCCAGTTGGCCCCAGGGTTGAGTCCAGACTTGGAGGGTCTGTGGTCCGTAGGGGCCCGTCCCTCCAACCATGGATGGGGGCGAGCCCCACTGCCTGAGTGGAGCCCTCCCCCAGCTGTCCCCCCAAAAGGGGGGGCATACTGGCCTGTGGAAGTGACCCACAGTCACGGGGACTCAGTCCCTGTACTGGACAGTGGCACATAGCCAGAAATGCCCCAGTCCTGCCTCCAAATTGGGCCCCGCTCCCCTGATGCCATCCATGACACACTGCTGGGGGCCCAGCTATCCCTGGGGGGTCCATGCCTGCTGCCCCTACCCCCAGTTCCATGAAATCAGGGGGCTGTACTAGACTGAGCAGTTTTCCTACCAACCCTGGGTCCCTTGTACCTGTGTAAACTGGTGCTTGGGGTCTTGGGTCCAGCTGTGGTGGTGGGGG
Source organism: Sphenodon punctatus (assembly GCA_003113815.1). Taxonomy (NCBI): domain Eukaryota; kingdom Metazoa; phylum Chordata; class Lepidosauria; order Sphenodontia; family Sphenodontidae; genus Sphenodon; species Sphenodon punctatus. The sequence continues at coordinate 610,714 of QEPC01007061.1, forward strand.
TTGGTAATCTTCCACCATGGTTCGGAGTCCATGCTCTAATGCCTCAATCCTCCTAAGCGTATCCAAATCCTCCTGGTCACATCGCTCCCCGCTTCCTTCCTTCAATCTCTGTGCGGGTGGTGCTACATCCCTGGGGGGAGAGCAAGGTGCCACCCTCCACCACAATCTCTGGTGGGGGGTCTCCTGTGAGGGGGGCAGGAACTGGCCTAGGGGTTGGCAGTGTTCCTGCCAGGGGGTCCAGCCCGCCCTCAACTGGCACGGGGGGTGCTGCTGCCGGGGGACGCCCAATGGATTGGGAGGGACCAGGGCATTATCTCGATATCTAGGTGGGGGCACAACCATCCTGCCCCCCCTCCACCTTGGTTGGGGCACTGGGGTTTCAGAGGGTCCTGGCACAAGAGGTGCGGGGAAGAACTGCAGAGTGTCTGAGGGGCCCGGCATGGGGTCAGCCAGAATAGGGGCCCAGGGCCATCCCAGAGAGCACGGTCCCTGACCCCCTGGAAGCAACCACCCCAGGCCGTCCCACTGCCTCCAGCCCCTGAGTGTGCCCCGCCCAAGCAGCAGCCATCTGCTGCATAAGGGCCTCGCAGCCTGCCAGGCACTCCTGCATAGAAAGCAGGACCACCTTGCCTGTGCCCCTCCCCCCCTTGCAGGCCTTGGATGGCGTCGGACCCCATAATTTTATCTGGGCCGGGGGTGGGTGGGGGCTGTGCTGGCCACACCACCGGCCTCGAGCAGCTCTTCTGCCTAGCCTTCCCCATGGGGATTTCAATGGAATTCCCTCAGGCTACTGGACACAGCCCTCAGCCCTTGGCCTCTGGGGGTTATAGATGTGACTTTCCCCTGCACTACCAGAGCAGGACCACTGTGTACCCCACCCACAGCAGGAAATCCTCCTGTGGGGCCGGTTGCCGGCCCGGAGCAAGGAGGGGAGGGTGGGTGGGGGGCATGGGTCGTGCCTCATGCCGCTCGGGTTCTGCAAGCCCCAAAGGTCGTCTCCCCTGCAGGGGACTCACTGTGTACGAGGGAAGGGGGGGTGGGGGGCCCTCAGGTTGCTCTGGACTCTTGGTCCAGTCAAGTAGCCGCAGTGCTGCAGAGCTCTGCAGCAACGCAGCTTACAGCTCCTGGCTCCCTCGTCAGAATGAGGAGGGTGCCTCCCAGCCGGCAGCGAAACACCTCCCCTTGTGGGAGTGCCTTCACGGCCACGCTCTACGGTTAGCCATTGAGCCCATTGCCAAGGGTAACCTGAGCCAGGTTGGCTGTTTTCCCGCTGACTTGGGAGCCCCGCTGCTTCTCCTGCTGCAGCAATTGTTGCTGCAACAGGGAGTGCAGCCATTCTCCTGCCCTTGTCTCCCTTAAGGGGAGTGCAACAAGGGGCCCTCTGGCTGCTATTACTGGTGAGCCAAGGGTTTTTGTATGCCCTGGGCAAGTCTGCTTGGGAGCTGCCCTGGAGTCTAGCACAAAGTGTCTCTTCTACATGTATCATTTTCCACCATTCCAGTTCCTTGCCGACGCACCAAAGGAGACAGGACACAAGTACTGGGTTTTAACAGCCGCACTCTTTATTCAATCGAATTACAATTAAAATAGGTGGGGATAATTGCCTATTGCGATATGGGTCCAGTACATGAACTTTGTCAACATACAATAACATATGATAACTCAGGGGTGGTTTCAATGTACCCTTGATTACCACCTCACTTAAACACAACATCTCCCCCTCTGTGGCCCCTGCCATGGGTGAGGGGGACCAAAGTCCTTCTGGACTGAGTAAAGATGAGGGCACCTGCTGATGGTGAACCGTACCTGTCCTTACCGCCCTCGCCAGACACCCCTCTCAGGGATGCTGCCCCGCCGTGAACTAGCTTTTCTTTCAGGGCCCTTAGATACCACTCGTTGCCCTCAGCTGAGAAGTGAACCCCGTCCCATCGATACAGCGCAGGGCGCTTGTGAGTCAGGGCATGGCTGGCTATACGCTTGCCACCCAAGCCAACCAGCCACCCACCTACATCCCTGTTGAATATCCTACGGGTCTTTTCAAACTTTCTAGGGTTCACCCCTCTGCCCCATGTCAGGCGCTCCACCAGGTCAGTCCATACAATTACAGCAGACGGGAAAAGCATCTTAATTTCCCAAACATCCCTCTTAATGTTCTTAATAAGCTGGACTCCCTTCAATTGGGGTATATCATTCTCGCCGAGGTGTATCACGAGAATGTTGGGGGGAGAGGCATGCTGAAGCACCCAGAGCGTTGACAAGAGTTAGTGCCTCCTCATACCGCCACGGCCTCTCCACTGGATCTCAGCCTGTGCCAACAGCCCCAGTTGGGTTCCCCAGCTGGTCTGGCTGGCCACCTTGCCAGCCCAGTGCACCAAGCTGTGGCTGACGATCCAGACCTGATTCCAGCGAAGGGGAGGAGCACCTGGGAAGAACAGGAGCAAAGTTAGGACCAGTCACTCGGGGGGAGGGGGGTGCACTGCACATAAGTCCGGAAAGCCCCAAACCACCAACCACCCACTGCCCGTATACCCTGCTCTGGCATGCCAGCCACTGCTGTGAAACTGGCGGCCCCTATGCAGAATGAATGCGTGCCATATGCGGACACCAACAAACCGAGGCAGGACAATGCCGACCAAAAGATTGCTGTGAATTGGTACATCGTCACGTTCTGGCCGCTAGCATGCCTAAACAGGGGGCCAGGTACCGTCTGCCGCACTGCAAGAAACACCTTGACCGCCCTCACTGGGCATAGCTCAGAGGCTCCAGCCCTGTTTAGTCTGACCACTTGCCCTCTTCCCCTCTGATCAGTTTTCGAGCACTGAATGCGCAATGCCATTGACGTTGGGCCAATTTGAACATCACTGAGTTGAAGCGCCCTACCTGAGTTGTCCCTGGTTGAGTCGGTTACGATCTCGCTCACGTGAAATGCCCCGAAGAAAGCTAGCTTAAACAATGAATTAAACAGTGAAACTTCGTAACCATGAAAACAAAACAGGGGAAGTATCCCGTACAAGTCCAGCAGCAGGGTCGGGGTAATGGGTGCCCTTTGGTCTGCAGAGCGGCCCTGCTCCCTTGACCAACTCTCCATGAGGCGTCTGGCAAAAAAACCCTTCTCGGGGGGTGGGTGCCCCACGAGGTTGCTCATAAACCCCAATGCCATCTGGTTCCCGGCTATGGTTCCTGGGGCGCCCCCCCCCGTGCCTCAAGTGGAGGGCAAATTGGAGCATCTGAGGCTCCAGGATGGGGAAATCCAGTTCCCACCCTTGGGCCAACCGGTATTATTGAAAGTCCCAGAAAGCTCTGTCATAGGCGGCCCTAGTGCGAGGCGCCAAGGATCCCCTGACAGTGGTGTGCAGCTCTATGACCCAAGGTTCCAGACTGATGGTGGCAGTGGTTCGGGGGTCGCCTGGGCTCCCAGTGCCAATGCGCGGAATCGCTCCATCTGGAAGCAACAGAGGGCATTGGCTACACCATTTTCAATATCAGGAACGTGCCTGGCTTGAAAGAGGATATTGAATTTCAAACAGGTGAGCACGAAAGCCCTCACTAGTTTCATGACCCTTGGGGACCAGGAAGATTGGGTGTTAATGATGTGGACAACAGCTTGGTTGTCACACCAGAACAATACTGAATGGTTCGCCAGGTCTGCCAGCCAAAGATGAACTGACAGCACAATGGGAAAGAGTTCCAGGAAGGTAAGGTCCTTGGTGATCCCCAGGCCACTCCATTCGTGTGGCCAGGGTGCCGCCGCTCACCTATTCCTGAAGAACAACCCAAATCCCAAACCGCCTGCTGCATCAGAGTGGACCTGGAGCTCCACTTCCAACAAAAGCTGTTTACTCCAAAAACTGGTTCCATTAAAATTTGCTAGAAAAGCGGCCCAGGTTCAGAGATCCTCCCTCATTTCCTTGGTGAGCCTGATATGGTGGTGAGGGGGTGGATTATCCGCAAGCTTAACGTAGAGGCATGACAAGAAGGCTCGCCCCAGGGCCACCACATTACATGTGAAGTTAAGGCTACCAAGTAATGACTGGAGGCGGCGTACCATAACCTTCGTCGCTGCCAGGCACTCATCCACCCTAGCCCAAAGGGTTTCCACCTTGTCCTGGGGTAGGCGGGAAACAGCCGTGACTGTGTCTAGCTCAATCCTGAGATAGGTCAACCTAGTGAGAGGTCCCTCAGTCTTTTCATGTGCCAGGGGAATGCCCAATTCCTCTGCCACCCCCAGTGGCCTTTTTGGGGACCACACCTAAGGGAGAGACCACCATGTTAGGGAAGGGAGGGACTAGAAAAGGGCTAGCTACCCTCCCTTCAGCTCGCTCCTTCTCAATTTTAGCCTGCACCACCTGCTCCTGCCCAATCACGGACTTCAAGTTTGGGGCCACCCGCTGCTGCTGCACTTTGAGTCCAGGAATCTTGAAACCCCGTTGAAAACCTGAGACAACATAGCTCACCTCCACTTGGTCAGGACGCCCGTGGAGGGCCAGCTCCAACTGACTGGCTTTAATTGGCATTGGGGCTCTTACCGGAGGAGTTCGGGTTGCTACCTCCCTGCCCTCCCCACCACCATATGACTTACTTCGGGGTCCAGGTCTGGCATGGGGGCATGCGGAGGCCAGGTGATGCCCGGCACAAGTGGGGCAGGCATGCTGAAACCTGCAAGCCATCTGTTAATTTCTTCCAGAACAGCTAAACTTCCAGCACTGCCCTGCAGCGGATCCCGCTGCCTTTTTTCCTTCCTCTTGAAAGGAATCAGCAGCCGAAGAGGCCCCCCCCCTTTGCCAGCAGGTGGCCACTATTCGACCTGGGTAGATTGCCCATTCCACTCATGCAATTGAACCACATTTATTTGCATGAAAGTCCGGTGTAAGCTGTGCGGTGCCTAAACGCTTTGTCATATCGCAGCCACGCCCTCTATGGACCAGCCTTATATGTATGCCGCACTATGTCGGCATATTTGAGGAGATCGGTGGTGCGACCGGGGTAGGCCTGTATCAGCACCCCTTGATATACTGCAAAAGCCGCGGTCCAGTTAGACCAGTTCCTCTCGGCCTTGGGGCATTTAAAATGTTCCTTCTCCTTCTTGTCATCCTGCTCAGCCGGATCCACTATGGGATCACTGAACAGGAGGGCAAAAATGTCCACGTACTCCCCTCTCCAAATCCATTCCCTAGTGGCCGGGAGCAAGTGGTCCCCAATTGGGGCGGATACGGCTGAGTACCCCCCCAACTGCTGGGGGACGCTGCCTGGGGATACTGTCTGAGGCCTGGGCCCTGTCCGACCAATTGCCAGGTGGCAGGGACCAAGTGCTAGGTGACGAAGGGGCCCACACCTGAAGCACCTGCCCCTCAAAGGGGGCAGTGCCCAACCCTTGTGGCGGGTTTAGGAATTGCCCCTGGGAAACCGTTCTCCCACCAGTCCCGGGCAAAGGCAAAGGTGGGATGGGAACAGGGACCCAAGTCCCGTTCCACCACATCAACTGGGTCCCCCTACCATCCACCACCGGGCTCTGGTGGGGGACAGGTACCAGGCCACTGCCCTCCTTAAGGGTCTGTGTCACCACAGGCCCGGTCAGGAGGATCACCCCGGTGCCCCCTGTGCCCGTCTCCCCTGAGTGGACCACTACCTCACCTGAATCATGGCCAGCCGGAGGCAGCGCCTCTTGGTGGGCTTCTGGTGGCTGGGCACGTTGCTGGGACAATGCGTGGATGGCACGTTCCATCCACTCGATCCTCTGGTGCAAATCATCTGTCTTGCGCACCTGGGCTTCCTCTGCTGGTGGTTCCTCCCTATTCTGTAAGAAGGGGGGGGGAAGATGCTCCCCAGCCAAGCCCCCTGAAGGGGCTGCCCATGCTGGCTGTGCCCTTGCGGCCCCACCAAAAGCAGAACCCAGGAACTCGTACTGAGTGGGCCCCAGCCTGAACCAAGCCTCTGGCTGTGACACCCACCCTGGTGTAGTTGTCCACCCTGTCCAGCTCCCCCCCCCCAGGTGGGCCACAACTGAAGCCACTGACAGCAAAGGGACTTGCAGCGCGCAATTGGCTATGGGGCCCACTGACTCCTCCCGCTTGGCCCGGGTGCCCCTGCACACCGTGAGCCTTGTTGCCCCCCCCATCTGCCCTGAAAATCATGCCGGGGGGGTTGATTACTCACCCACCCCCCTCGTCGCATGTGCATGGCACCTGAGGAGGAACCGGGGAGGTCTCCTGCCAGACCCTGCCAAATAGGCAAAGCTCCGGTCCCTGGGTCTGCAGGGGGGTCCGCACTCGGACCCCCCCATGAGCTCCCGCAGCAGAGCCTTGCATCCAGCCATGCAGTCCCGAATAGGGAGATCACCCCCCCTCCACTGCTGGTGCAGATTGTGGGGCCCCAGGGGCCATAAGAGGCACCTCGCTGTGGGTCCTTCAGCTACTGGGGGCACGCGCGCCGACCGGGTCTCCCACCGCCACTTCTTTGCTGCGGCGGCAGCTTTTTTCTTCTCTTTCCCCATCTTGTGGGGCAGCAGAAAACCTGCCTGCGTGCTGGGACCTTTGAACGGTGCAGCAGCAGCTCCTACCGCTGCTGTTTCTGTTCAGCACCCGCCGCAAGTGGGGCTGGAGCTGCGCTGCTCTCTTGAGTGAGCCCCGCCCATAGGTCAGTGTAGGCACATGGGCCTCGCCTGACCGGTGCAGCTGGGGTTGCCTAGCAATGCCGGCTGGGTTCTTTTTGCTGCCGTGCAGCCACTCTTTTCCCGCCTCGGGGCTCTGTTGCAGCCCCGAGACAGGAAACGTTCCAGCAGTCCTGTCCCCTCCAAAGCGGGCACGGCAAGGGGCCTCGCGCCACCCACCTCCACCGTGGGGGAGGGGGAGCAGAGGCAATTTGCATGAAGGTACGTGTTGTATTTGATGTCACAATCCTGGGAGCAACCCACAGAGCACAAACAGGTTTATGGAGGTTTGTTTCTTAGAACATATCTGGGGAACTTCTCAGCAGACCTGCAGGGCAGCCAAAAACATGCCACAGAATCAGCTTCTTTTCACCAGTGTATTTTGTGCTGGTCAAGGTATTGGTTTTGATCAGGGACCTGTGTTCACTGCACCAAAAAACCTTAAATTCTCATGAAGCCAAAATCTGCAAATTCACCATAAGCAATTAGGGGTGGGACACTAGGGAGAATACCAGATACCGGATTTACCGGTATCGGAACTCCCTGGTACCCTATTTACCGGTATCGGCATACCAGATTTTTAACATTGGCCACGTTACTGATTTGTTTACATTGCGGCTATAATTGTGGCTATTGACTTCAATGGCCACAATGTAAAATATCCGGTAACGTGGCCAATGTTAAAAATCCAGTATAAAAATCAGGTAAATATCTGATTTATTGGATTAAGCTGGTGCACCCAAATACCGGCAATATTGGTTCTCGGGAGAACCGGAATTCCCACCCCTAATGAGCATTAACATTTGCATAAGTATAGTTATGCAACAATTTATATATGCATATTTGCTTACCAGCATGCTTTTTCAACAGGTTTGACATAGAACCATAACTTTTTAAATCAAACACCACTCAAATCCTCTGGAATTTCAGCACCCCAGAACTCCCACCTCACGTTAAAGCCCCAGACCTCCCTCACCAAAACATAGGGGCCTAAAATCCCCCCTCCACCCCATAATTCATTTCCCAGAGGCCTATTCACCTTCAGAGGTCGTGGTCACACCTCCCTGACAGAGGGCAGCTGCAGTTTTAGTTTGGGGTCAGGCAACAAGTTTATGCCTGAGCCAGGATTTAAAGATCCTGCAGACAGCTCCCACTGCAGTTTCACTTCAATTTCAGCCTGGCACTGTCAGGATTGGCTGATTCTGCAAAAACCACTACAAATTTCAGCAACTCAGTCAACACGTGTCCCTGGTTTTGATATACAAAGCCCTTAATGGCCTGGGCTCCACATATCTGAAAGCCCACCTCCTCACTCATGTCCCATCATGGGCTCCAAGGTCAGCTGGACCATCTGCCCAATGCCCATCAAGTTCACACTGTAAGGGTGCTCAGAGAGTCTTAGTAGCTGCTGCCCCACAATTATGGAACTCCCTCCCACTGGAAGTTTGTCTATGCCTGAGCCTGTTCATCTTCTTGAGGTGATGTAAGACAATTATTTGGCTGGCAGGGATAGAGGTTGGGGAGATTTGGCATAAGGAATTTTAAGTTGGTTTTATTTATGTCTCTATGATTTTATGTGTTGTAACCTGCCCAAGTCCTTGGGATAGAACAAAATACTAAATTTAAATAAATAAAGGCCAGTTTCACCAGGTGCAAACTTGGCTTTGCAGACACAGTAAGAAGCCATTTCACCAGTGGGGCTTTTAGGCTTCATCTATGCAGGCTGCCACCTGATTGCCTCCTCTTGTTGGTGGCAATCACCAGGGGTCTAGAACTGAGACCCTTGAAGAGACTGAGCCCCAACACATTACCACTTGCACTACCTCAATCCAAGGCCGGACCAGGAAGCTATATTTTATGGAGTGCAATCCAGCCTTAGGCTGCTTGCCCACGTTAACTTCTATCTAATGTGAGATTTTGTAATGTGTGCAGGCACCCTTTTGCATCCAGCATTGAAATTGTCATTTTCATTACAGATGCCAGGGCTGGAAAATCCAGCTCTGACACTAACATGAGTTCTCTTTAACGTTAGTTTAGAATGTGTGCAAGCAGTTTTACAAACGTTAAATAAACTCATAGTGAAATTTAAACATGTATTGCCTCGCAGAAATATCAATGCCAGCTTTCCTTGGTCCCATCCCCGTCTTGGGGCACAGTTCTCCTTCTTCCAGGTCACATCACTTGTCTGGCATGAAAAGGGAGTGATGCACAGAGCCATTCACGGGACAGCACCAGGGATAAGGGTGTGGTGTGGTGTACTGTCCTTTGCTCCTGTCATGGCATACATTGATGCAAATGCCACTTCCCTCTTTCCCCAATCCCCACTACACTCAGAGGCTGTGCTAAGGGAGGGCAGGGTTTGTGAATAAAGTCCTTAGGAGGGTTTCGCCATGTGCTTTAGCAAAAACCACTGACCACAAACTGAGATTTACCCAGCCTGCTCCCAGCCTCACTAGTGCTTCCCAGGTCACAGCTGGGGCTGATCCAGGCTATTTTCTGCTGCCTTTGGCTGCAGCTTGGAGAAGACCCTTCCCATCCCACCCCCAAAATTGTTTGTCTATTCTCTGGGTCTGGTTAGTCCCTTCACCTTGGACACCTTCATTAGCTATGGATCTGAGCTCCCAACTCCATGTCTGTGCGAACACACAGATGGGGATCTGGCTATATGACAAAGCACATGCAATTGCTCTTGAAAGAGTGACAGCACTTGTCTGAATTCTATGGAGTGTGTCACTGGTGGAGAGAGCCGCTGGTGCATGGGCCAGGCAGGAACTGACATATACTCAAGCACATATGAGCTACCCAAGCCCTCGCTTGGCAGAGGAGTTTGTATGGCCCATGCTTATGCAGGGCCCAGCAAAGTGCAGTCCCTCCCCTGCCATTGCCTTGTCCCAGGATTCTTTGACAGCCATTCTCCTAACCCACTACAGTGTGCTTCCACACAGAGCTACTTCCTCCCCCCCACCTCCCGCTGTGTCTACATGCAGACCTTGCCTGAGTCCACCAACAAAGTGAGATCTATCCAAAGGCTGCTTCCCACCCCAGGCTATACACTAGAAAGTGCTTTGTTCTACAGTGGCAGCATGGCAGCCAACATCAGGTTGTTTCACAAGTCCATTGGGTCCAAGCTGGGTCAGGGAGAACTCGATCTGCTGCTCCTGGGTGTCGGAGACCTGTGATAAATTACAACTCTATTGGCCTTTCCAACAGTTTCCAATTCTCTTGCCAGCAAGGCTGTAAAGAACAGGGGACGGGGTGGGGGGTCGGGGTCATACAGCCCCCACACTTCAGTATGGAGTGTGTAGGACAGCCCTCTGTGACTTCTATGACAGTGGTATGACTGCTCCACCCCATTCCCTCTCTGCTTTTATTCCTGGCCCAGTCAATGGACATGGCATCATCTCCCTTCTGCTAATTGTTCTGTAGACAGGTGAGTTCTGTGAACTGGTCTGCATGGTACAGGGAACAACAGTGCTGGTGCTGACCTTCCTTCTCACTGCCCTGAACATAAACTTCAATGAAGTTGATCAGGATTTGTCAGGATAAAGCTATCGTTCATAATGTTACTTCAACCTGATGTGCAGAACATACTCTCCACTTTCCATGAAAGATCAGCAAATTGAAAGTGCAGCTCTGAGAGCTTGAGGAGTCATTTAAAAACTTGCCCTACCAAACATGAGACACCTGTGGAGGTAGACAACTGTGCCTACCTGTTTCCAAAAGGTATGGAGTGTACCCTGTTCTTGCCAATGCAACGCAATGGGTGTTTTCACTTGGATGTGGGGGTGCTCAGCCCCGGAGCAGGTCAGAGGGTGCACTCCCACATTTGCCTGCTTGCAGACCAGCAGATACTACCGGTATTTTGCTGTACTGGCAGTATCAGATTAATCTGGTTATTGGGGGTACCGGTACCGGTTCCCCGTGCTGGATTTGTTTACAGGGACTTCGGCTAAAAAAAATTTCTTTAAAAATCCAGGCTGGGCAGAGTGGGTGGGGGTGACCCCCACTTCCACCCATGCAGCCTGGATGGGGGAGGGAATTTTTCTTTCTTTCTTTCTTTCTTTTACATTGCGGCCATTCATTTAAATGGCCACAATGTAAACAAATCCAGCACTCCCCTTCCACTAGTTACCCCTGTGAAGCTTCCCATTTGTGGGATCCTATCTCACTTCCCTGTGGTGGGTTCCCCCTCTGACTCCGGACCCTGGCCTCAATGATGAGTCACGTGCCTTCTTAGACCAGCATGCCTGGAAAAGATGCTGAGTGCATAATCTCTTGGGTACGAGAGAGCGACTGAGAGGTTTCAGGGGTTTGCCTTGAGGACACCCCTTTCCCCCCGGTGCTCTGGCCTTGCTTCCTCCTACCTTGTTCCCCCCCCCCACCCCTGGCTCCGTACCCCAGAGCCTGACACTTCCAGGCACCAGCGGTGAAGAGGCTTGGAGGTAGCAGCCAGCCTGCCCAATCACCTTCCCTTTTCGCCTCAGACCACTGGCTTCGTAGTCTATGATTGGCCATGGGCTAGGCTGCATGGAGCCAATGGGGCTTGCAGTGAGGCAGGCGCAGCAAGAAACCAAACTGATTGCCTCCCCCCTTCCCAACAACTTCTAGCTAGTCACTGTTCCTGAACAACAGGCGTTTCAGAAGGCTGCCTCTCTCCCAGCAGTTTTTGTTCCTTCCTATTCCTAATCCATTGCCATCCTCCTCCTATTCCACCCATCCAACCCATTTACCTCCATATTATAATTTATTTAGATTATATTAGATAGACCTAGGTGTTATTTTTTGTTTTTACCCCTCCCTGTGTTCCCTGTGTTCAACTTCCTTCCTCCCTCCCCCCTCCATTGAATCCTTTCCCTCTCCCTCTTATTCCATCCCTTCCCCTGTTTTAAGTTTTGGATTTATTTAGAGTAGGATTATTATTAGTTTGATTTTCATTTCAGTTTTGTACCCCTCCTTGTCTTCTTTGTGTTTCCCCCGTGTAATATTG
>QEPC01007061.1:639395-655458 GCA_003113815.1 Sphenodon punctatus
CAGTTCTGGTCGCCCCATCTCAAAAAAGACATAGCGGAACTAGAAAAGGTACAGAGAAGGGCAACAAAAATGATCCAGGGTATGGAACAGCACCCGTATGAGGAGAGGCTTGATAGGTTGGGGCTCTTCAGCTTGGAAAAGAGGTGGCTGAGAGGAGATATGATAGAGGTTTATACAATCATGAGTGGTGTGGAACTTGTAAACAGGGAACGGTTATTTACCCTCTCAACTAGTACTAAAACTAGGGGACACTCCATGAAACTCACAGGTAGCAGAGTAAAAAACAAAAGAAAGTATTTTTTCACTCAGTGTACAATTAGGGTGTGGAATTTACTGCCAGAGGAGGTGGTCAAGGCCAGCAGTATAGCTGAGGCCGTTTTTAGATGATCATGCTGTGCGCTCACACGGGGTTTCAAAAACCTCGCGAGGAGAGATTACATGTGACGCCACCGGCAATTGCGTGCTTGATACGCACCGCACATTTTTTCAAGCCGCGAACTGACCGGGAGCCTTATCGAGGTAGGTCATTCACGGCTTGAAAAGAATGTGTGGCACCATATGAGGCACCTGATTGCCGGTGTCGTCACGTGTAATCTCTCCTCGCGGGGTTTTTGAAACCCCGTGCGAGTGCACAGCATGATCGTCTAAAAGAGGTTAGCAGCTATTAGCCAGATAGGATTGAGGAACAAAACCCTTTACTGTCGGGAGCCTGGGGATGACCCACAGGGAATGAATAGCATGGTGACCTGTTGGGTGCTTCTCCCAGGCCCCCGTGATTGGCCACTGTCCAAGAGAGGATGCTGGACTCGATGGGCCATTGGTCTGGCCCAGTATGGCACTTCTTATGTTCTTAAAACACACACACACACACACACACACACTAATTCAAGGTACAAGGACAAGCCTCCAGTCTGGCTGGTTACATAAACATAAGCGGTGAGGGGAAAAGTGAAAGTAACAAGGAGGGTGAAAAGGAGGAAGGGCTCAAGGAAACAGGGAGAAAGTAAGATCTGAGTGTTAACTATCCCTTCCTGTTGCCAAAAGGAGACAGTCCCCCATGGATCCAGCAATGGTCAGGGAGACGAGGGGAGGACAGACTGTAGTCTGGGAGATCCCCTAGGGGTGGTCACAAACAGAGAGGTCTGCACGTGTCCACCTCCAAGAGTAGCTCCCTCACCCAGGGGAGACAGGGAGGTGTTATAGAAGGTTGCACAAAGGTTCTGGGAGTGGGTACAATAGGTATTTGAAAGTGGCAAAGGGATTTTTGAGGGCCTCCGGGGTGGGACAAGAGGAAAGTTCCAAATATAAACATGGGTTCCAGGGATTTTCTAAAGGAACAAGAAAGTATCAATCACAGGGTTGGGGGGAATTTCTAAAGACACAGGCAGGGAATACTCTTGGGCATTCAGGTGGGTGGAGGGATCCAGGTGAGTTCTTAGAAAATATGGAGCACTAACAACCTTTTGTGTCCATACTTAAGTTCTAATCTTATACCTTGAAAGCTGTTGCTAGTTAGGAGTTTCTCAGATTCGTTGGGGAGTTTATCAAAAAGAGAGAATGCCCTTGATTCAATTGCTCTTTGTTTACTCAGGTCTTCTCCTAGACTCCCCTTCAGAGGCTAGACTGGTTTTGCAAGAGGGGCTTATCTTTACTTCCTAGGCTTCAACCCAGCCTGACTCTAAACTCTTGACCTCTTGACTTGGGCTCCTTAATTCTCCTGTGCACCCCTTGAACTGCATCTCACGGGGTGCTGTTTTGCCCAGCAGAGGGGTGTGTGTGTCTGCTATTTTGTGGAGGAAAACATCACTGGTAACACTGTGGCTCCCAACCCCACATTGTCCTGCCTTGGTGCCCTCCCATTCATTTGTTCCACTTACCTTGCCTGGTCTGGGGCTGCTCTCCTCCCACTTCCGCCCTCCAGTGAAGACATTGCCACAGATGCTAGAGGCAACTATCTCCCCATCCATGCAGAGGAACTTGTTAAGCTCTTTGAAGTAGGGTTTTTTTTGGTCTGGCATAGCTAGACAAGTACTTCTGCTGCTGCCATTACTGGGGCATGTCCCTATTGGACCACACCCACAAAATCTCCTTGGAGATGCCTTGATATACCAACTTGTTGCGGAAGCATCTCACGAGATTTGTCTGCACCTGTTTATCCCCCTACAACCTGATAAAGGTCCTGGTCTCATCATTGGACCAGGGGTTGCCCCTTGACCTGGAGGTTTGGGGGCTGCTGCTTTCACATCTGGGGCCCACGATGATGTGTTTGTGGTGGTGGCTGTGCTGGTACTTGCCTGTGAAAAGAAAACATTATTATTATTATTATTTTATTTTTTATTAGCAAGCATTTATATAGCACCAGCAATGTACCTGGAGCTTTAAAAATTAATTGAATAGACACAGTCCCTGCTCTAGGGCTTACAATCTGAGAGATGGGGGAGGGGGGGGAAACCTGTTACCTTGCTTGCCCTGACCAGCTGTTTAATCCCAGCCTAGACCCTGAACTCCACTGGAGGACAGTTTGCTTACCTGGCTGGTGGAACTGCTGTCCTGCCTCCATGGAGTTGTTTTTTTACCTGTGTGGAATGGCTCCCCACGCATGCACAGAACGACTGCCCCATCCTCCGGACCGGCAGTGGCAAGGTAAGTGGCAAGGGAAGGAGTCCACTGGGGTGGGGTAAAGCTGGACCCCAGTGGGTGGGGGTGAGGGTGTTAGGGACATGGATTCCACCCCCACCTTCCAAGGCTGGGAGTGGGGTGGTGGGAATGAGATGGCCTACCTTGGGGTTTTTATTTTGGTCCCGGATCTCTGTTTAGACAGTCCTTGGTTCTCTTTCCCATTGAAGGCAATAAGAAATTTTCCCATATACTTCAATGGGAAAAAGAACTGGGAACCTAGACACTTGCTGAAATTCAGAGATCTGATACCAAAATAAAACTGAAACCAAAATTTGGCCCTGTGTCCCACCCCTCGCCAGTCCTTTTGCATCCCTTTCCCCACCCCTTATCCAGCATTGGTTGCCAAGCTCTGGCTGGGGGAAGGAGCCCTGCACTCTTCCTCCCCACTACCCCCATGTCCTGTATTCTGGGGATGCATCAGTGGCCGCCCGAATTGACTCTAGCCAGCAGAGAAAACACTTCAGAGCCCCATGTTTGGAGGGGGCTGCAGTTGTTGTGATGTCACAATGCTCCACAGTGGCTATGGCCAGGATGGAAAGAGGTGGAAGAGGGAGAGGCCCTTTGCCCCATTCCCTGGGTGTTAACAGACACGACACTGGCTCAGTTTGCCAACTATGGCCCGCCTGGACCAGCCCCTCACCCCATGCATCTGTTTTCAGGCTGCCAGATGTGGTCCCAGTATAGACTTCGGCAGGGTAGGCAGCTGGCCCGGAAATGTGGGCCAGAAAGGAACTGGGCCCACAGTGCAGGCCCAAGGGCCACCCAGGTGGGTATGGTTGAACCGGGCAGGCACATCTGTTCCCATGTCAACTCGGCCTGGCATGGGGGGTTGCCATGGCTGCCCTGTCATGGAGGGGGTGGGGCACTAAATGCAGCACAGGGGCAGGGTCGGCCAAACCTTGCTCCCCGACCCCCTTCCCTGCCGGGACAGGCTGGATAAACATTCATTCCATTTCCCAAGCTGTTCTGGCCATAGGGGGCCGGGGGCACACCCCCCCAAGAACATGCTGCCACTGTGCATTTGTCTGTACCCCCTTTCTGACACGGCTCTCACACACCCACTGCAGTGTTGTGACATCAAGCGCCTCAAAAAGGGTGTGGGCACCCCAAGAATAGGTGGAGAGCCCTTTTGCTCCAGCCACTTTTTAAGTGAATGCTTCTGAGACTATCACAACCCTGTGCAGAGCTGAGAGTCAGTAGAACAGGCCTTTGATTTGCACTGGCCAGGTCTTTGGTTCTGTGAGTGTCGTATGGGTGGAGTTTCCACCTATCTAAATTTTTAAGGAACACTTATGAAAAATATTGCAGGCCCTGCATTGGCACCAGTGCAGGCCCTGCAACATGTATTTTTCATAAGTGTTCCTTAAGGATTTGCATAGGTGGCAACCCCACTTATGGACCTTCAGATAAACACCAAGCAGCATGACCCTAGAGGGGCAGGCCCCAGGTGTGAAGAGCCTGTGTTAGCATTACTGACAGGTCAGGACTCTGAGCACAGCATCTGGAATCTTCGCGGAAATGTGTTCCACTCAATGTCCTGCTCTCTCCATTCAGCTCCCAGAATTTTGGACAGTGAGGTGAGAGGGAACTGCACCCAATGGGTATCCTGGTAAATTATTTATTTATTTATTTATTTATTTCCCCAATTTTTACCCCGCCCTTCCCAAATGGCTCAGGGTGGCTTACAAAATATACTAAATATATACAAACATATAAAACAGCATAAAAACCCTAAACCTCCATATAAAACAGCATAAAAACAGCATAGCAACCTTTCCCATATAAAACAGCACAAAACCCCCTCCCCCACACTTCCATAACCCTTCTTCCAACCCCCACCCACAACCTCCCAACCAACCCCTATCCCCATTCACCAAATGCTTTTTTAAACAAAAAAGTTTTGCACCACCTCCGGAATGAGGCAGTTGGCAGAAACCAATGCTATGGGTTCTCAGTGCTGAGTCATGGAACAAGAGGACTCGGGAGAGCCAAGGGAAGGCAGCCTGGCAGGAGTGCACCAGGCAGGGGCAGGCAGAATGCCATGGAGCAGGGAGAGGATGATTCATGCTGGCTCTGTAAGGAGTGTGTACACAGACTAGGGGACTGGAAAGAGCACCACACTTGCCAACCCCCCTGATTTGATTGTAAGTCTTGATTGTTTCTCCCCCAAGCCCTGGCTTTGCACATTTAGGAGAATGTTCCTAATCAGCTCCCAATTAGAGGACATTCCTCTGCTTTGCTTTACTTTACTTTCCCTCCCAATCAACTTTGCTTGTTGTTTTCGGCATTGGGAGACTGGCCTTTTTTAAACCACAGAGTATCTCTGCACAGCCCCATGTGTATTATGAATGTAGACTTTGTTTGTCTGGGTCTCTGTGACCTTTGATATCTGCCAGGACACACTGGCAAGGTCGATACAGGAAAGAGGGAGGCAGATGTGTGTTAGGGATTCTGCTATCTGAGGGAGGGAGTATGAGGCCTTACGTGTAACCTAGGGGGATTTTCCAATAGTTTATGTTGAATTGGAGTTTCCCATCTTTTCTCTTGACTGAGACATGGAGGTTGCCCCAGAGCTGTAGCTTTTTCAGGTGATACCTCTTTACATCAAGTATTTCTGTCATTGTTTGGCAAGACTGGTCAGACTCTCGTCCAGATTGGGGCATGGTCTGTGGCTGTGATTGGCAGGTGTTTGGGGAGAGCAGTGGAATGTTTTTGGACCATCTGGAGGAGACGCTCTTGCTCTTCACTGGTAATCCACAATGTCCCCACATTGGTCTCTTGGAGCTAGGCCTCCTCCAAGAGCCCTCCCGATCATTGCATGGCATTGACAACAGAGGGGAAGCCTCAATGGCCATAGAATCATAGAACTTTAGGTTAGAAGGAAACTCAAGGAACATCTGGGGCTGCCCTGTCCCTCCAGCTTCCAAACAGCTCCCTGCTCTTGCAGGGACAGGAGGGTTTGCTGGCATTATTATTATTATTATTATTATTAAACATTTATAAAGCGCCAGTTGCAACCTGGCGCTGTACAGAACATACAATCAGATGCGGTCCCTACCTGTGGCTTACAATCTAAAAGACAAGGAGGGGGAGACAAGGAGAGGGGACAGCGGGAGAGACATGGGAGAAGACAAACAAACATTCAGGCGGATGCGAAGTCTCAGGTGCGTGTACTTGGCTTGGTTACAAGGTGGTCGGTAGCAGCAGTCAGCAGAGGAGGGCTGACAGTAAGAGCAAGGGGAAAGACTAGAGGGCATTGGGAAAGGCAGCATGGAAAAGGTGGGTCTTGAGGAGGGATTTGAAGGAGCGGAGGGAGGAGGCAAGGCGGATGTCGGCAGGGAGGGAGTTCCAGGCATGGGGGGCAGCGAGGGAGAAGGGACGAAGGCGGTTGGGCGAGCAGGAGAAACGAGGGAGAGCGAGGGAGGGGACAGAGGAAGAGCGGAGAGCGCGCGCAGGAGTGCGTAGGGAAATTAGGTCCGAGAGATAAGGGGGAGCTTGGTCATGGAGCGATTTGAACGTGGCATGGGTTGCCTGCCCCCTTCTGGCTTGTATAAAGAGCTCCCTTTTCTTTGGTGTCAGCTGCTTGTGGTGGCTGCTGAAGGTGGCCATTTGGGGAATGTTTGTAGTTGGGAGCAGATTAGGTTAAGTGTTCGTTTTAGTCTGCACTTTTAATATTTTTATGATGAGGGGGCTAAGTTCAGCAAATCTCCTTGATCTGAACTATTAGCCACTCTACTGATAGGGACCGAAGTCTGGCAAGCAACTGAGACTTTAGAAGAGGCCTGATTTCTTGACAGCCCGGCCAGAACTTCCTTACTTTCTATAAGTTCCTCGGACATAGTTTCCAATAGATCGAACTGGGCTTTTAACTGCAGAAAAATACTATCCAAATGTGCATACAGTTTGGAGACCAGATCCCCAATTAAAAAACACTGGTTTTGCAACTCCAGGTTGGTGGGAACCAAGGCGGCAGATGGAAAAGCCTCCCCCACCAGGGGTCTGGAGGTATCAAAGCTAGGCAAAGCCGACAACCCCTCTAAGATATAAGGAGAAACCCTTGGCCTCTCACACTAAGAATGTGCCGCTTCTAAAAGTTCCAGTTCCCTAGATGGAGTATCAACTGGGAACAGGCCAGTGAGGAGCTCTACATTGGTAGGAGCCAGGGAATCAGCTGGCAAGTCCTCCACCACCTGGGGTCTGGGAGTGACAAAACTAGAATTAGCTGGGGACCCCTCCAATATATGGGTGGATATCCTCAGCATACCACTCTGGGGATAGGGCTCTTTTAATGGAGACAAAAGTTCCCGCTCCAAAAGTTCCCGCTCCAGTAGAGGACTTTTAAGAAGATTGTCTAGTCTCAACTGCTTAGCTGCCCATCTAGTTCTGGAGCTTGCGCCCTGCCATTTCTTTCCCTTCTTTGTCATACTTGCTCGATAACCACTTAAACACTTTCACAGTGGGACACAGCCAACCCCTTTGGTTCTTCAAACAGTGATATAATACCAGGATAAAGTCTATAACCTATACAGATGTCCCCCGACCATCACTTGAACATCTAAACTGCCAGACTGCAGCCGGGCAACCAAAAAGCAACACTCCACTGACCGTTCCACCCCCAATCCCCCAAAGATCCCCGAAGGGCCCCAAAGGGCCTCACCCTTTGGCGGTTCGCGGCTGCGGATAGCGGCCTGAGGCTCCGCCGCAGGTGGAGTCCTTTAGTAGTCCTGATTTGGCTTCCAGTGGGGAGGGGGGCAGGGGGGAGGGATTCCCAGGTGTACTATCCCCCTCTCCCTTCACTCACAGTCTTTTCTTTTCCCTGTAGGTGGACAGGAACCTCCCGGTGAGCAGCAGGAACGTGGAGCCGGACTGGGAAAGATAGAGGCAGCAGCAAGCAGGTGGCGAGTAGCGCTCAGGGCTCTGCCGCAGGCGGAGTCCTTTAGTAGTTCCGATTTGGCTTCCGGTGGTGAGCGGGGGGGAGGGATGCCCAGGTGTAGTATCCCCCTCTCCCTTCACTCACAGTCTTTTCTTTTCCCCGCAGGTGGACAGGAACCTCCCGGTGAGCAGCAGGAACACGGAGCCGGGCTGGGTAAGATAGAGGCAGCAGTGAGCAGGTGACAACTGAGTAGCGCTGTGCCTGGGAGTTGCTTTTCATNCCCACCCTGCCCAGTCTGGATTTGTTTTTGTTTTATTTTATCCCCAAGTCCGACTGCTAGTGTGGGTTCCAGGCCGCTGCCGGAGCCCGTACCAGCAGGTACTAGGTGGTTCCTAGGGTGGGGGGTGGTTTAACACCCCCCACCCCAGGGATTGCCCTACCCCCCACCCAGATCGCCTTACTTGTCCTCCGGGTTGCGGTGGCAGCTGCAGCAGCACGGCGTGGGTCCAGACGGCTTCAGCGCTAGTGGTGGCTGGCTTCCCTTCAGTGCTTCACTAGGCCTTCCAGGGAACTTCCCACCCCCACCCCAGGGATCATCCTACCCCCCCATCAGATCGCCCACCCCCGAAGTCTGGCTGCTAGTGCGGGCTCCGAGCCGCTGCCGTGCCACCGGTGGTGACCCGGAACCCACACCAGCAGCAGCCAGGGTGATCCCTGGGGTGGGGAGTGGTTTAACAACCCACCCCCACCCCAGGGATCACCCTACCCCCCCACCCAGATCACCTTACTTGTCCCCCGGGTTGTGGTGGTGGTGGCAGCGGCAGCAGCACAGCATGGGTCTGGACAGCTTCAGCGCTAGTGGCAGCTGGCTTCCCTTCAGGGCTTCACTAGGCCTTCCGGGGAACTTCTGGGTTTCCCTGGAAGACCTAGTGAAGTGTTGAAGGGAAGCCAGCCACTAGTGCTGAAGCCGCCCGGACCCACGCCATGCAACTGCCGCTGCCGCCACCTGGAGGACAAGTAAGGCGATCTGGGTGGGGGGGGTAGGGCAATCCCTGGGGTGGGGGTGGGTTGTTAAACCACTCCCCACCCCAGGGATCACCCTGGCTGCTGCTGGTGTGGGTTCCGGGTCACCACCGGTGGCACGGCAGCGGCTCGGAGCCCGCACTAGCAGCCAGACTTCGGGGGTGGGCGATCTGATGGGGGGGTAGGATGATCCCTGGGGTGGGGGTGGGAAGTTCCCTGGAAGGCCTAGTGAAGCACTGAAGGGAAGCCAGCCACCACTAGCGCTGAAGCCGTCTGGACCCACGCCGTGCTGCTGCAGCTGCCACCGCAACCCGGAGGACAAGTAAGGCGATCTGGGTGGGGGGTAGGGCAATCCCTGGGGTGGGGGGTGTTAAACCACCCCCCACCCTAGGAACCACCTAGTACCTGCTGGTACGGGCTCCGGCAGCGGCCTGGAACCCACACTAGCAGTCGGACTTGGGGATAAAATAAAACAAAAACAAATCCAGACTGGGCAGGGTGGGTGGGGGGTGTCCCCCCTTCCACCCGCACAGCCTGGAGTGGGGAGGTATATTTTCCCCCCCATTGATTTCAATGGGGACAGTTCCCCATTGGAAACAATGAAAAAAACCAGTACCGGTATACCAGTTTTAATCCGGTAAACCAGTTTTTTTTAAACCGGTAACTGGTAAAACCGGTAACAGGTTTTTTGCCCCAAGTCCCACCCCTAGACTAATAACCAATGTTTGATGGTATATTTTAATTCCCCCTGATACAGTCCGGAGATTTTTGACTCATTCAGACCTATTTAGCTCCTGGGGGGTTTACTTTGGTAAGGTGTTCCAGAATTATTCAATTCCCCTCCAGGATGTTTCAGTTCCAGTGTCTCCTTCTAAGCTGCTTAATTGTGGGCAATTTTCAAGCTCCTTGATTCCACCAGTTCCAGCTACAGTTAGGATGCCCAAGTGCTTTGCGCCTCCTGCCCCCCCTCCACCAATTTTGGCTAGACTTATGGATATTGCCAATTATGTGGGGGTGGGGGACTCTTGTTCAAACTTACTTTCTGCAGAAGTTGCTCAGGAAGAAAGGGATCAGGCTCCACTAGAATTTGTGGTTGGGTTTGGGAGGAACTTCAGCCTCAGTGGTTGAAACAGTCCAAGGGGATCGATGTACTGAAGATCCTACAAGTGCTCAGATGGGCTTTGATCTGCCCAGATCAGAAGATAAAGGGAATTTGAGCAATGTAGATTGACTATCTTCTACCTCCGTAGTAAACAGCCTTCGTGTTTGTTCCTGGAATATTGCAGGGTGGGAATGGCATAAGGCTGATCCCAACTTTCTTGCTTTTATAACACTGCACCATATTATTTTATGTCAAGAAACACGGGCCAAATATCCTCTTGAGCTTGATGGTTACAGAGTATACGATTTACCGGCAGTCAGTTCCACTGTGAGGGGGTGAGCAAGTGGTGGACTGGGATGTTTAGTATCCCAAAAGTTGGCCCTGAGGGATTTTGCTCTGATCTCTGCTGCTCAATTTGCCCTGGGATTTGTTGCCAGGGTGAAGGATTTCACCTTGTCATTTCTATCTACATTCCTCCTCATAACTCTAGGCTCTATAAGGACAGTGTCACAGGTTTGGGGGGTCTGCACACCCACTTTACCGGGTTTGTATGACTCAGTTTCCCTTGCGCACAGTTCTCTTGAATCAGTTTCTCTCACTGGCTAATTCAAGAGTGCCACAATGAAACTTCTTGTCATCCAAGGGCCTGATCCTTCCCATTTACAGACTCTTTACTCTCTGGGTTCTCAAGAGCTTGAGGGCTCTTGTAGCTCACTTGTGTTCCAATATTAGACTCTAGACCACTTCTTCATAAAGTAAGAAGTATATTTATTGATTACATAAACAAGATAGTTAAACAGAGTGTTATTAGAAATCAAAGGTAAATATAACGCATTCCTAACTTATACTGTTGAGTTCCTAAGCTATTCATCTTACCCTAGAACAAGGTCCAGAAGTTCTGGTTTTCTCAGCCATGAAGGTGAATGGCTGGGATCTTGGCTTTAGAGATCAAATCCTTCTCTCACCTCATGCTTCTCCCAGCCTTTTGCTGGCTGGCTTTCGTATGTAGATGTTCAAGGTGGCTTTTGCAAGAAGTCTCCAAGCAGTCCCTCTCTCCCTCTGGGATCTCTGTCCTTATATAGCATTTTACTTTCTTTGTCTCGGATTTCCCGCCTTTAGGGAATGTGTCCCAAAGCACGTACGCAACCCCAGATAAACATGGAAGTTCATTAACATCTCCATAGGCTCGTCTAGCAAGCCAGCTTTCAATACACGTTGTTATCTGCTTGCACTTCCTTCAGGCCGATGTCATAGGAGAGCCCCCAATATGAGTTCTACAATTCTCAGAGTCAACATTACCAACATGTGGAACTTTTAACATTACATAGTGTACATTTATGGTAACATTACATCCATGTGAAACCCTTGGCCCCACACATTTACCAAACATGTAGTCCTGTGTTACACGTGTGTGACCCCATGTTTCTCCGTGACAGACAGCATTTGGGGAGAACTGGATAGCTTCTTGAGTGACCTCAGTTACAGATACCCTTGTGGGTTATTTATAATATTGGGGGACTTCAATGCCAGATTGGGTCCCGAGGATAGTGCTTTGACTCCCTATTGCGATCCGGACACGATCAGCCAGAGGAATTCTTGTCAAGGAGATCCAAGGATCTATCTATAAATTTATCTGGAATCCAGCTGACAAACCTGGTGGTTGGATTCCATTTGCACATCCTAAATGGATCAGGCGTCTCAGACCCTGCAGGCAAGTTCACCTATCTGAGGCCTTCGGGCTCCAGCGTGGTGGACTATGCTCTGGTCTCCAAGGCAGTGGTCCCCTACATTCTCGATTTCAGTATCGGATTGGAATTAGTGGGGAATCATCTGCCGCTGTCCTTAACTTTGGCCCTGTGTTGTCCAGCCTTCGGCAGGATGGTGATCCTGTTGGTCTGAACAGGCTTAAGGTCCCCCCTTGGAGTGAGGTTTTGACTGAGGATCTGGCTGCATTTCTTGTTCAGCCTTCCACTTGTCAGTTGCGGGATCAACTTACCTCCTCCACTAATAGCCTACAGACGGTGGAGTATTTTAATTGTATTACTTCCTAGCTGACTCGGCTCCCATGCTTACGTGGGAAGGATCGTCCGGGCTCACATGGTGGGGGGGGTGGGGGGTAGGTTGTGGTTTGACAAGGAGTGTTATGCCGCACGTGCCAAGTTAAAATGTATATATCGTCAGTACAGGGGAAATGTTATGGATAGGTTGCTTCCTGAGTATTGGATCTGCAAGGCAAAGTATAGGGGGCTGTTAGCCAGGAAAAAGGAATTTCAGGAAGGAAGATAGGTGAAACTTTGCCTGGCTGCTGATAGGAAGGACACCAAACTTTTTTGGCGACTTGTCCAAGGGTCTACTGTCAGAGGGTCTACTGTTCTGACATTATCTGTTACCCCGCAAGCCTGGAGGAATCACTTTGGTGATCTTTATAGTTATGTTAGTGGACCTCCCATGGAGGGTTTTCTACCTTTTTTAGTTGAGGACCTGCCCCCTTGGTCACTGGTTTTGGACACGGAAGTAGAGAAGCTGGTGGATTCTTTTAGGAATGGGAAGGCTCCTGGGCCTGATCGGATCCATATTTAATTTATTAAAAAATATAAGGAGTGGTGGATTCCGTTACTTGCCACATTGTTCACTGCAATTAACAGTTCTGGTAGAATCCCACAAGACTGGGGTAAGGCAATAATAATTCCTGTCGATAAGAAGGGCGATAAGTCTGAGCCGACTAACTATCGTCCCATAAGCTTACTCTCAGTGGTGGGGAAGATATACTCCAAATATCTTCTGGGTAGGCTGGTGGATTGGCTGGCTGAGTCTAATGCCCTGACTCCAGAACAGGCTGGCTTCCAAAGCGGTCGATCCACCTTAGAGCAGTGCTTTATCCTGTCCCGTCTACAAGCCAAGTATAGGGCTCGGAACAAGGCCTTTTATGTGGCATTTTTAGTAGACTTCAGGGCTGCTTTTGACACTGTTGATGGGAATATTCTCTGGGAAAAATTCCGGAGATCTTCTGTCAACAGGAGACTTGCAGCGCTGATTTGCTCTCTGCATATGAATTCTTCATTGGTTGTGAGGGTTGACACTCGGGGTCATGTCACAGATCCAATAGACACCTTTAGAAGTGTGAGGCAGGGCTGTGTCCTGGCCCCCACGTTGTTCAACTATTACATCAATGATGTTATCCCATGGATGGCGGACTCTGGCTTTTTTCCACTGAAGGGCCGTGGGTTGTTTGGCATATGCTGATGACGTAGTATTGTTGTCTCAAACCAGACTTAGGCGTCAACTTAATGCATTTACTGCTTTTTGTACGGAAAACCATCTGTCCCTGAATTACAGCAAATGCAAGGTGATGGTATTACCAGCAAAAGGGCTGGAGCCAAAACATGGGATATACGCAGGCACCAGGTGCAAGAGGTGTCGACCTTCTGCTATCTTGGCTTACAGTTCCATAAATCTGGCACCTGGAGAGAGCATTTAAAGAGGGCCCTTGTTGCTGCTAGGGCCTCATTGCAGGCAATCCTTGGCCTGTTTTTACGCCAAGGGAGGAATGTTATTCATCTTGCCATCTGGGTGTTAAATAGTAAGGTGAGTGCTCAATTGCTTTATGGGACTGAGCTTTGGGCACTTTTTTCTGCACAAGATTTAGATTCAGTGCAAGCTAAGTTTTTGGTGTGACTTTTTGGTGCTCCTAAGTCGGTTCCTCATGCTGCATTTAGGTTAGAGCTTGGCCAGGTAGCCTGGAAGTTTGTTGCCATGGAGACTGTGGCCAAGCTCTGGTGCAGACTTTTTACTAGACAGTGCTGTGAATTATTAGGAGAAGTTCTGAGAGACTCTTTCGTCAGCCCATGGCAGGAGACTTGGGAGGTGTATATGTTGAAGTTGGGGGTCTCCAGGGAATATCTATCCCATAAACCTCTGAGGGTCATCAGAAGAGAGGTCCTCACTAGAATGCAGGATATTAATCGACAATCGGAAGTAGAGAAAATTAATGCTTCCCCGCATTTGAGGGCCTATGTGGAGTGGATTCCACCCCAGGGTCAGATGGCAAGTTATCTCCTATTTCGTTAAGGGCTAAGCAGCTTTTGTTTTGGGCTAGAGTCAATGCCCTCCCCTTGCAAGTTTTGGAGGGGCGGTTTCAGGGTGTCCTGTTTTCTGATCGTCTATGTCCAGTGGACCAGCTTACAGCAGAAACTCCAGGGCACATGATTGTTAGTTGCCATCTGTATGATAAGGCCAGGGATAAGTTTTTAGTATGGCATTTAAACAAGTTTTCAGGGTGTTCTGAACCCTTTCTTATGAGCTCTTTACTGAATAATTTGGAGATTCAGGTTATTGAGTTTCTTGCAGTCTTTCTCTGTCAGATGGTAAAGGACAGAAGGAGCTTTTTAGAATGTAAAGCTCCTCAGGTAGATCTGGCTGTAGAGGTTTAGTGAGGGAGCGCCCTTTGTTTTTGTTTCCTTTTCCCTGCTTGTATAGGTACTGGTTATGTTATGAGTCTTGGGGAGAAGGATGGGAACTGTTATTTTAGCGAATTTTATTGGATTATTTATTATAAGTTGGTTATGTTTATAGTATATTACTGTGAATCTACTATTGTGACCCTAATCGTGTTTGCACACATGTGCATGTTTTTGGTATGCAATGGTATAATCCCATGCAATAAATCTGAATCTGAATATTTTTATGGGAGGGGGCTGGGCTTGGGAAGGGGGTGGGGGGATTATTGGATTGGGATGGGATGGAATGGGTGGGATTTTTTTTGTGGCTGAATTTTCCTATGTTTATTTTATATGTATTTGTGGCAGAGTTGAGCCACAGTGGGGCTTGGGCCCTTTACGAGACTTAGCACCAGCATGGAGGTGCAAGCAGAGCTGCAGGTGCTGCACCAGAAGCAGGAGAGCACTTAAACGGAGAGACACCCGTGTCTGGGCGTGACTGTAGCCAGTCCAGGAAGACTTAAGCTGGAGGCAGCTCAGTGCTGAAGAGGCTGTTGTAGAGAAAGGAAGCAGAGAGGGAGAGCTCTGTGCAGAGCCAGGGAGAGAACCAGAGATCTTGTGAGTACAAGTGAGAAGGTGTTGACTGGCTTGGGACATTGTAGGCATATTGAACCGGTGGTGGCTTGGCAGCTTCAGGGGCATCTGGATTGCATCTGTTTTCTTGATCCTTCTCAGTCCAGCTTTCACCCTGGGTTTGGCCCTGAGATTGCACTTGTGGCTTTGGTCAATGACCTGCGCCGTGAATTAGATCAGGGCAGATCATCTCTTTCAATTTTATTAGCTCTGTTGGCAGCGTTTGATACCGTTGACAATGAGATGTTGGTGGCCCATCTGCGGGACCGGGCCATGGTGGGCGGAATTGTTCTTGAATGGTTCTTCTCTTTCCTCGCTGGGAGAACTCAGCGGGTGGTGCTTGTGGAGTGGTCATCATCTCCCTGGAACCTCATGTGTGGAGTCCTGCAGGGTTCTATTCTGTCCCCTCTCCTGTTCAATGTGTACATGCAGTCTTTGGGTGAAGTTGTGAGAGGGTTCGGTATATGTTGTCATCAGTACGCCGATGACACATAACTTTACCTCTCTTTTTCAGCAGACCCAGACCCAGCAGTCTCGGTGTTTGGTGGCTGTGGGGGATGGGATGAGGGTGAGCTGTCTGAGGCTGAATCTCGACAAGACGCAGGTGATGTTGGTGTGTAGGGCTGAAGGAGTAGTGGCTCCTGTCATTGATGAGGTTTGTCTTCCTGACTACTCAGGTCCGTAGTCTGGGGGTGCTTCTCGATTCACAGCTCCGCCTAGATTCCCAGGTGGCGGCTGTGGCGAGGAGTGCCTTTCACCAGTTACATTTGGTGTGACGGCTACGGCTGTATGTTTCGGACTCTGACCTGGCCACCATCATCCTTGCCTTCATCACCTCTGGACTGGACTATTATAATGCACTCTATGTAGGGCTAACCTTAGTGACAGTCCAGAGGCTGCAGCTGGTGCAGAATGTGGGAGCCCGTCTCCTCACTGGGACGGGTCGTCACGAGCACATTACACCAGTGCTCCGCTCTCTGCGCTGGCTGCCCATTTGTCTTCTGGGCCCGATTCAAGGTGTTGGTGCAGACCTATAAAGCCCTAAATGGCCTAGGCCCCACCTACCTGCAGGACTGCCTCATGCCTCAGGCCATGATGCGGCCCCTGCGATCGATCGGTGATGCCTTACTCTAAGTTCCCTGGATTTCCCAGGTGGTGACGATGGGGAGGGCGTTCTCTGTGGCTGCACTTAGGCTGTGAAAGTCCCTCCCAATGGCCTGGCACCAGACCTCCCCTCTTTCCGGAGACAGTGTAAGACCTGGATGTTCCACCAGGCCTTTGGGGAGAGAGACGGGGATGGTGGGAAGGGTTTTTTTT
>QEPC01007061.1:657374-687454 GCA_003113815.1 Sphenodon punctatus
GTGTGTTAAACCACCCCCCACCCCAGGGATCAACAGTACCGGTACACTTACCTGCTGCTGGTGCGGGCTCTGGGTCACCGGCAGAGGCCCCGGCCCGGAGCCTAGGGACTTAGGGGAATTAAAAAAAAAAAAAAAAAAAAATCCAGGCTGGGCAGGGTGGAGGGTGTTCCCCCTTCCACCTGCACAGTCTGGCAGTGGGAGGGGGCAGGTTGTTTTTTTTCTCTCCATTGATTTCAAT
This sequence comes from Sphenodon punctatus, assembly GCA_003113815.1. Taxonomy (NCBI): domain Eukaryota; kingdom Metazoa; phylum Chordata; class Lepidosauria; order Sphenodontia; family Sphenodontidae; genus Sphenodon; species Sphenodon punctatus. The sequence continues at coordinate 657,613 of QEPC01007061.1, forward strand.
GGGGACAGTTCCCCATTAAAATCAATGGGAAAAAACCGGTATTAATCCAGTATGCCGGTATTTTGAAATCCGGGAACTGGTAAATCCGGTACCTGGTATTTGCCCGGATGTCCCCCCCCCTAGTATTTAGCCTGATGTCCCACCCCTACTCTTTTGCATTATGCTGCATGCAAGCCCCTGAATTGCCTCAGAAGATTTTTAAAAAATCATCCCGGAACTCATTCAGGAGCTCCTCCTGCCTCCTATGAAACTCAAGCATTTTTTTCTGTCACCTTTTTATTTCATTATCTAGTGCCTCCCTTTTTCAGGGAACAGGTTTGCACAAATTCCTGTTCCAAATGATGCAGTTGCATCTTATTACTCTCCTCTGTTGCAAGCATGCTGGCCTCTCGTTCCATTAAATCTTCTATAGCTTGGTGCAGCCTGTCTGTATGGTGTCCTGCCTCAGTCATCAAGTGCTCAGCAATGTCCCCCCAACGCACCTGCCTACAGGCTTAGAATCACTAGGTTCTCTGGTCTCCAGTTAAGAGGCGCCGCAAGCATTCGAGAATGGAGGGGGGTAGGGGGTGACAGTTGTGCTGTTCTTCTACTAAATCAGTGGGTTCTGCAATAACAAGAAAAAAGGTAAGTAAATAGGGTCCCACTCCCCATTTTTTCAACTGGTTCAAAGAATGGTTGATTTCCTCAAGCTACACCACTGATATTACACAGAAGGAGTTAAGAACATAACTCACCATTCTCTGGTTCTGTTCTGCAATTGATCCCTTCCTGGCGGTCACATTGAATGGGATTTCCTTGTGTGTCCTCCTCCAGGTGGGCCGCATCAGAGTCAGAATCTGAGCCAGAACTTCTTCTCACTATGGGTCACTGAGAGGGGTCTATTGTTTCCAGGTCCTGGGAGTATAAATCATGGGCAAACAGGCCGAACGGTCAAAAGAGGCTGAAGAGGCCGAACGGTCAAAAGAAGCCAGTTGCTGCGACTCTTGTGCTGCCCACTCCAGAGCCTGTTGAATGCGTATTCCCAGGGGAAAATTTCAGCTCGCTCTCTGGCAACTCCCTCAAAGTTACCAACCACAGTTTCCAGTTCTATTACTCAGTCACAGTGAAAAATGTGACCAAGTTCACGTTCAAAGGGTATGGTGAGTTTACCCCTTCTGGAATGACTTGTGATCTCGAATCTCTTTGTAGCCTCTATGGAGATCTTTTGCCTGCTGCCAGCACTGCTGGAAGTCCTGGTCAAAGCCCTGCTTTCTCAAGTTGTCTGAAATTTGCTTGTAGACCCCCTCATTGCAGGAGTACTTCAGGGATTCCTGCACTGTAGGATCTCCCTAAACTCATATAAATACCATTGTCTCAGACATTCCCCATGGCTTTGCATGCAGTCTGGCTGAGGTTTTTGATGCCAGTGATACACTGTTTGAGGTAGCTAGTAGATGTTCTTCCCTTAAAAATTCCTGGTGTATATTATTAGCAAGGGTTTCCATGTGCTGAGCTGCTGGGTCCGGGAGCACACCAGAACGCCTGTGTTTTCCACACCGCCAAGACAATGACTAAGCAGTTTTAGTTCAGATTTGAATTTGGAGGGAGTGTGGACTTTAAACGCTAAGAATGAACCACAGAGCTGAACTGGAGATGGCTAGTAAGAACATGTCCTATTGCCACAATGCTATACTCTGTGACCAGAAACAGTAAGTCATGCTCACACCAAACACACTACCCGAAAACTCACATGTAATGCGAGACATGGGATGAAGGGAAACATGGTCCAGTTGCCCGTGAGTCTTCCAGGCAGCCAACACGTGGTTATTGAGGGGCTATCGGGGTGTCCCCCAAATTGTCATTGTTTACACAAAACACACAACTGAACTCTGTGTCACACGCCATAACCACCCAAGAGCTGTTACGTCTAAAGGCCCCCCGGTCTCTGCATGTCACAGTTTATTTTATTTTATTTATTTATCAATTAATATCCCACCCCTCCTGAAAACAGCTTTGTCTCACAGACAGTTTTCAGCTTTTAAAGCTAAGACCAATATCCAAGATATCCATACAAAGTGGATATGCATCCTGCATAGTGGCTTGTACCCACTTCTTTGCACCTGAATCAAAGTGGGCAAAATCACTGGATATGAACATCCCTTTCAATTCTAAATTCAGCATTTCTGAGATGGATTTTGCTGCAGCCCAGCACCAGGTAGTAGTTGGTTTCCTGTCTCCCTGCCCTCCTGGGATCTCTGTCCTTTCACCACAAGGGGAGAATTAATTACAGTCCTTTGCCTGCTCCCTTTACTGTTCCAGGAAGCCAAGCAAACTGCCTCCGCCTGCTCCCCCTCGCTCTGGGGGGTGGCAGGCGTGAGGCCCCTTGCCATGCCCGATCCGGGAGGACAGGACTGCTCCTTCCTTTTCCCGCTGCAGGGCTGCTTGCAGCCTAGGGCGGGGGAAAATGGCGCGGCACTGTCCATTGAAAACCCAGCTGGGGTTGCTATGCTACCCTGACTGGCAGGGATTGGGTAAGAGGAGTCACGTGGGCCCCGGTTGAGAGGCGGGGCTTGCTACCAGAGAAGATCCAGTTCCAGCCCCGCTTGTGGCTGGAGCTCCTGGAGAATGGCAGCACCCAGGTAGCAGCTCAAGCATAGGCAAGAATAAAAGGACTCCCGCAGCAGCGGCGAGGAAACGGCGGTGTGAGGCCGCCGCAGCGGAACTTGCTGAGGTGGGAGGAACCTTTGAGGGTGGGGATGCCCCCGAGGAAGGCATGGCTGTTCCCCCCCCTCCAGGAAGGGGCCCCAGGGGGGAGGGCAAGATTCCCCTGTCAGACAGGATGGCAGGCTGCGAAGTCCTTCTCACCCAACTCATGGGTGTGCCAGCAGCTGAACCCCTGTTGGTGCCTTCCCCCTCGAGGGGTTTTGTCATTGCCCAGCAGGGTGAAGTCATGCCGGGGACTAAGTTTGGGGCCTCCGCCCCCCCGGCCCTCCGGAGGGGGCGGCGGGATGTTAACCCCCCCGTCCACTACATTATGGAGACTGAGGCTGGGGCAACGGTGGCGCCAAGGGGGGTCAGGCCTTCTTGGGGCAGTTCCCCCAGGATGCTCCCTCCTCTGGTGCTGCCACCCCCAACAGGGGTTGTAGGAGTAGCCCCAATGGCAGGGGGGGTTGGTGATGGATCAGGGCACACTGGGGGGTCTGACTGGCCCCCTGCAGTGAGTTCCCCGGGTGCCTCTTTCAGTGAAGGCGCCCCTGGGCCCATCCAGGCAGCGGCCGGCCAACAGGCCGCGTGGGCAGTCCCTGCCCTCGGTGTTGGGCCTGCTGGGGGCAGTTCTCCTGGCCTGGGTTTTGCTGTTATGCCCCCGCTGCCACCAAAGGTGGTGAGTGCAGCCGGCATGGGGGCGTTGAGGTTTGGGGGTCCTCGGGCAGGTATGGATGGCCCCTGGCAGCGGGTCGCCCATGCGGCCCCACCTACGGGGGCGGGCTCGGACAGTGACAGGTGGCAGCTGGACAGCTGCAGACAGCATGGGCCTCACCAGCACAGGGCTGGGCGGGGGAACCCCTTCCCCCTTTTCTTCACCCCAGGGCAGAGGTAGCAGGACCAGTACCACAGGCCCGAGACAACAGTGATCTGCGCCAGAGGCTCGGAAGAATGGAGAAAGTGCTGCTGGTGCTGACCCAGCAGCGTGCCCAAGCAGGAGGATCTCAGCAGGAGACCGTGCCCCCAGCCATCCTGGCCCGTGACTCAGGTGAGGCAGGGGCACCCCCAGGAGGGTTTGTCAACAGTGGTGGATGGGTGAACTATCAGCCTGAAAGGGCACTCACCCCAGGAGGTACTGGGCTACAAGGGGTAGCACAGGACACATAGCAAGGACAACTGGTAGGTAGTGGGCCAACCCAACTGGTCTGGTGGGGAGGAACCTGGGTGCCCATCACTCCCATGGCACACCTGGCTGGCGGTGTAGCGGGGGCACCAGGGGCAGCTCCCCTGACGGCTCTGGCAGTGGGTCCCTCTTCTTTGGCAGGGCAGGCCCTTGGGGTTTGGCCTGCCACAGCATCGTCCTTCCAGCCGCAGGGTAGCGGGCTGACCATGACCCCTCTCACGACATCTCTAGTGCAGCAGCACCCCCCAGAGGGTGGTGACTACTCTGCAGTCTCCGACCCAATTGGGGGCCATCTGCTCCCAGCCACTAAAGAACGCATTTGGCCTGGGGACTACCTTGACTTGTTTGTGCTCCTCTTTAGCGATCCTATAGTAGATCACGCTGAACAGGAGGACAAGAAAGAGAAAGAGCATTTCAAGCGCCCTAAGGCGGAGCGGAATTGGTCAAATTGGACCGCCGCATTCTCCATCTATATGGGGGTCATGATTCAGGCATACCCTGTCCGGGCCCCAGACCTGCTTAAGTACGCTGACATCGTACGGCGTGCTTATGAGGCAGGGCCAGCAGGAGCGTGGCTGAGATATGATGAGGCATTCCGCCACTAGGTAGTGTACACCCCGGATCTGCAATGGGATATCCACGCGCACGACCTCTGGCTCAACTGTATGAGTGGAGTCGGCAACGCGCCTAGGTCAGATAGTGGCCATTTACTGGCAAAGGGGGGGGGAGCTTTGTCCACCACTGAGTCCTTTCGTGAGGATGGAAATAAAGGGGCGGCAACCACCAGGGGGACTTTCTGGGAATTTGACCAGTTCGGGAAATGTTCCTGAGCAACGTGCAGATTTCGCCACACATGCTCCAACTGTTCAGGGCACCATGCATCTTCTATGTGCCCCCGGGGGAAGCCTGGATCTAAAGGGAAACCTTTTACAGGGGGGGCAGGGAGGGCCGGGGCCAGCAACAACAGCTCTGGCCCTCCTGGAAAAAGCCCCAACATAGTAGCATACATAGTAGCAGGCTTCCAGCAGGGCTTTTGGATCCCCGCATTTGATGTCCAGCAACACCGGGTGGCACTGAATTTGAAGTCTGTTGTAGGGTTGGAGAGAGTTGTCCGGGAAAAGATAAGGAAGGAGAGTGCGGAAGGGAGGGTGGCCGGCCCGTTTCCGGCCCCTCCCTTCCCCGATATGGTCATATCCCCTTTGGGTGTTGTCCCCAAGAAGGCCCTGGGGGAGTTTAGACTGATCCACCATCTGTCTTACCCCTGGGGTGGCTTGGTCAATGACGCCATTCCCAAGGACCTGGCTTCGGTTAGGTATGCGTCATTTGATTCGGCAGTGGCACTGGTCAGGTCATTCAGGCCCAGCGCCATCCTTGGTAAGTGTGACATTAAGTCCACTTTCCGGTTGTTACCTGTTCACCCGGAAAGTTTTCCTTTGCTTGGTTTCCATTTCGATGGCATGTATTACTTTGATAAGGCCATGCCGATGGGGTGCTCGATCTCGTGTTCAGTGTTCGAGTGTTTCAGCACCCTGGTCGAATGGATTGTCAAGCAACGGTCTGGAAAAATGGGAATAATAAAATATTTAGACGATTTCCTGTTTATTGGTCACACTAGTACAAAGGAATGCTGGGACCTGATGCAGACATTCCAAGGGGTAGCAGAGGAATTAGGCATTCCCTTGACCCACGAGAAGACCGAAGGTCCAGCCACCAGATTGACCTACCTAGGCATTGAGCTGGACACGGAGGCTGCTGTCTCCCGCCTTCCTCAGGATAAGTTGCTCTCTCTCCGTGAGAAGATTGATGAGTGCCTGCGGGTGGCGAAGGTAACAGTTCGCCACTTGCAGTCGGTTTTGGGGAGTCTAAACTTCGCATGCCGGGTGGTCGCGCCTGGGCGGGTTTTCCTGTCACGGCTTTATGCCAAGTTGTCCGGTAACCCACCCCACCACCACCACATACGGGTCACAAAGGAGATGAAGGAGGAGTTTCAGATCTGGGTCACCTTCCTCGCGAAGTTTAATGGTACCAGTTTCTGGAGGGACCAGCTTCTTCTGGAAGCAGAACTCCAGGTACATTCTGATGCCGCTGGGGGTGTCTGTTTTGGTGTATTGTTCAGAGACCGATGGGCAGTGGCTCCATGGCCCCCAGAATGGATAGAACAGGGAGTCACCAGGGACCTCACTTTCTTGGAGCTCTTTCCTATAGTGCTGGCCATCCATCTATGGCCCACCGAACTGGCTAACCAGACAGTGTTGTTTTGGTGTGACAATCAAGCAGTTGTCAACATCATTAACATGCAGTCTTCCAGATCTGTGAAGGTTATGAAGCTAGTGAGGGCGTTTGTGCTTAAATGTTTAGAATACAACATCCTTTTCCAAGCCAGGCACGTACCTGGACTGGACAACGGTGTAGCGGATGCCCTCTCTCGCTTCCAGATGGAGCGTTTCCGATCATTGGCACCCATGTCCCGGGCGAACCCGGAGCCACTGCAGCCGTCGGTTTGGAGCCTTGGGTTGTAGAGCTGCACACCACCATTCTGGGATCCCTGGAGCCCCATACCAGGACTGCTTACGACAGGGCCTTCCGGGAATTTCAACAATACAGGTTGGCGCAAGGGTGGCCCCCAGGTTTCCCAATTCCAGAACCCCAAATGCTTCGATTTGTCATGCACCTGAGGCGCAGGGGGGCGGCCCTGGGTACCATCACCAGGAAGTTGTCCGCCTTGGCATTTGCGAGTAACCTCGCAGGTCACCCTCCCCTAGACCGGGGTTTTTTCACCCGGCACATGTTGGAGAGTTGGGCCAGGGAGGCGGGTAGGACTTCTGATCTATGGGCACCTATTACCCCGCGTTTGTTGCTGGACATGTGCAATAGCCTCACATGCATTTGTTTTGATTGTTCTGAAGTTTCACTGTTCAATTTGTTATTTAAATTAGCATTTTTCGGAGCATTCCGAGTCAGTGAGCTGGTGGCAGAAGCAGCCAGGGATACATCAGGTAGGGCCCTCCGGCTCAGTGACATCCGTATTGGCCCATCAGACATGGTCCTGAGCATCCAGTGATGAAAAACAGATCAGAGGGGGAGAGGGCAGGTTGTGAGGCTGAACCGGGCCGTTGCGCCAGAGTTATGACCGGTAAGGGCATTAGAGTCATACATCGAGGTGCGGTGGGTGACACCGGGCCCCCTGTTCAGGCATGCCAGAGGTAAGCAAGTGACCAGGTACCAGTTTATGGCAGTCATGAGAACGGTGTTGTCCTGCCTTGGGTTGCCAGCCTCGGCATATGGTACTCACTCATTTCGTATCAAGGCTGCTTCCTTTGCAGCCGAGAGTGGAATGTCGGATCAGGGTATCCGGGAGGTGGGCCGATGGAGGTCAAGGGCATTCTGAACATATGTATGGGGTGCCCTTTCTCCTTACCAGGCTTAATTTTCCTTTTAATTTTTCAGGTGTTCAGCCCCGACATCGGTGGCAGGTCTGGATTATTGGCCACAGCCTGGTGCGGTGAGCGGGTAAGACGGCTGGGCACACTGGATGGGGGACCCAGCTTGGCCTTTTGGCCCGGGCACAGATCCAATGGAAGGGTTGAGGAGGTATGAGGTGGCACCAGCTCCTGCCAGCGCTCCGGATCTTGTCCCTGGGGCACTCGCCTGACATCCTGGTCGTCCATCTGGGTGAGAACGAGATACCCCTTCTGAAGGGGGTACAACTGATTAAGGACATTAAATCTGATTTGTGGGAAGTTAAAAAACTTTTCCTGGATGTCATCCTGGTATGGACTGAGTTAGTTGAGCGGATGTCATGGGGCAGTGGGGTTCACCCCAGAAAGATTGACAGGACCCGGAAGTCCATCAACAGGGACGTTGGTAAATGGCTCACAAGTTTGGAGGGTGAGCGCATAGATACCAGGGCCCTGAAACACAGTTGCCCTGAGCTCTACAGGCGGGACGGGGTGCACCTGTCACTGAAAGGTAATGATTGTTATTTGGGAGCTCTGAAGGGGGCAGTGGTTCGGGTGTTGGATAGGTTTTAGTGGTAGGGTGGGGGTCGGGCTCGTCCGGGTGACCCCGGCGACCCCTTAGTGGCTGGGGTCCAGTGCAGTTAGAGTAGGTGAGTTTATATCACAAGGAAGAGTCATCTCCTTAAGAGATGGGGAGGCCCACCCACCGGAAAGCAGGGAATGGCAAGCGGCGGGGCAGCCTCCCTTGGAGGGGTATCGAGCGAGGGTGGTAGGGACAAGTATGGTCCCCCATCTTTAGGCACCTTTATCCTTACTCGCAAGCAAAGGATTGGGTCCCTTTCACCTGTGGCTTGGGCCAATGAGAGGGGGAGACGTGATGTTCACGGTTGGGGTGGTAATCGAGGGTACATCGAAACCACTCCTGAGTTATTGTGTCATGGTTACAATGTCAAGTTCAAGTACTGGACCCGCATCACAATAGGTGATTTACCCCCACCTATTGGTTAATTATGATTTGTTTGAATAAAGAGTGCGGTCATTTAAACCCAGCAAATGTGTCCTGTCTTCTTCGGTGCATTGGCAAAGGGAACTGGGTGAGCCAGACACTTGGCAAGAAAGAGGCAGGGAGAAACTGCAGGCATGTGCGCTAGGCCACCAGCAGGGAAAGAACCCTGACTGTTTTATTGCCTGAGACAAAATAAATGCTGTTCCTCCACCTCTGCCAGGAGCTTCCAAGTAAGCCCATTCAAGAACCGCCCCTGGCTCCTTTCCTAAGGCTGGTTGCACCACCTATGTTTCTCGGGGGCTCAGGAGGGCACTTCTGCTGCTGGGTCAGAGCCACACGAGCAGTTTTCATTGCAGCTGTGGCTCGGGCTGCATCTGCATACCAACAACACATAACCTGCCCCCGCCCCAGTCCCTTCTGCCCAGCCAGAGAAACTCCTGACATGCTCAGCTGGGTGGCAGCACATCACTCTCCACAGAGTTGGTTACCAACCTGGAAATGTCTCCCTTATCCAGTGGACAGGCTAGCCCTGGCAGGAGTGAGGCCTGATGGGAGTGGGAGGAGAGGGGTCTGTGGCCTGGTGAGCATGGCAAACCCCCCAGAATTAATTACCAACACGCATACGGTAGTGTAGCTTATGCCCCAGGCTGTGTGTCTGCAGTGTTGGACAGCAAGGGCATCAAAGAAAAGGATAGTGCCACAGAATACATGGTGACCTTGGCTACGAGTCTCATTATCTGTTAACTAAGGAGACTCAGCTACATGCAGATCCCTGCCCTGGTTTGGGGTCAGAGGGAAGCAAAGGGGAGCTCCCTCCCTGGACTTATCTGTGCTGGGCTGATTGTGTTTGATCGCGTGGAAGGACCTACAGACTACAGCAGGCACCTCACCCAGAGGCACCTCACCCAGAGACCGGGGTGACCCAGCTGGGCACTGGCCATGCCTGTAGGACAGGCTAAAAGGGGCATTTCCAAGCATCTAGGTGAGCAGCATGAGGAAAGCATATGTTCTATGCCATGTCCTTGCTGGTTGGGGGGGCTAGGAACCTGTCGCTCCAGAGCTGAGATGCTCTTGCTGGGACTCAGGCAGAGGACAGGGACATTGGAAAACCGATACTAGGGTGAAAACGAGAATCAATTTGGTTCTCGTGAAAATCAAGAACTCCTAGTGAGATCTAGAGTAGATCTCGCTATTGGTGCAAGAATCTTGTGAGAATCTCGCTTAAAAAACAAAACAAAACAAAACTATGGCCACCAGGCTATTCTGCGCATGTGCAACCCTTTTCCAAAATGGTGCTGGTAGCATCACCATCATTTTGGAAAAGGGCTGTGCATGTGCAGAACTCCTCAGGTTCCATTTTGCACACGTGCAGTTCTGTTTCTTATCCCCCCCGTTGTGGAGTTGGTGGCTGCAGAAAAGGAGAGAAGAGAGACAGACAGACATGGGACGCGAGACTTGGTGCAGGACACAACACACACGTAGCTCCGCTATGTAAATTGAGGGAGGAAAAACTCAATCGAGAAAGGGTCAAGAACCAGGGCTTTTCTCGTTTCTCAAGTCTTGCAGAAATCGAGCCGAGAAGCTTGATTCTCGATGAGAACCGAGAAAAAAATGAGAACACGTTTCATCCCCAATATGTTGGGAAGAATATGTTCCCAACACCGCTCTCCTGTTGTGCAAGCAGCAGGGAGTGAGAGAAGATTCAGGAAGGGGTAGGAGTGCATGGGTGGACCTGGGCAATAGTCTGGGAGTCCCAATGGCCAGGGCTAGAGAGAACAAGGCCTGGGGAAACACCTGGACTTGCAGCTGTCCAGACACCTGGGATGGTGCCTTGAGCATCCCCCGGGAGAAGAACAAGGGGTGAAATCAAAAGAGACACTAGACCCTTGGAGTCCATATTCAGTCCGTGCAGTCCCCACTAACATTTTTTTGTGTGTAGAGCGAATAAAAGGGCACCCCCTGGGTCTGCATTTCATCTGCTGCCAATAGCCGCCACCAGTGGTGCCACTCAGAGCTTTTTCTCTCCCTAGCCCTGGCTCTTCCCAGGCTGTGACCCCCTTTCCATCAGAAGCAGCGCTCACATACTTGGGTGACTGCAATAGGAGAGAGCAATTACACTTTTTCAAGTGAGAGAGGCAGCTGCAAGAGGAGGGAGCTGGGGATGCAGGAGTAACCCATGCTCTGTGTTTATTTTAATCATTAGCACTAAAAAGGATAAAGCTGTTGATGCCTTCTTTTGCCAGGAGAGGGTGAAATAGCTAATTACCCCTTCCTGTCTCCTTTTCTGGCTCCAACCAGTTTGAGCTGGTTTAGCCTAGCTTGTAGGGAAGGTGGAGGTTTATAATCTCAGACTGATGCTCACAACTTGCTTTGAATGATGTTGCAGGTATGTGTTGGGGTTAGAGGTCTAGAAAGGGATTTCGTGCTAGGAAATGTGATTGTTTTAAATAAGCTAACTTGTTAATTTGATTAGAGTTATAATGGCCCTCAGTGGTGTTCTAAAGTATATACCTTGAAATGTACATATGCCATTGCATATCATCATACATAATATGGTGTATAGAATACAGCATAGAAACATCCAATAACTTTATTCAAGGTATATACTTTAGAACACCACTGAGGGCCATTATAGCTCTAATTTATTACTAGCACTTATCCCCCACTCCAGTTTCTCACATTCCCCTTCCTCCTTCTATTAATATTGTCCATTTTTGTCTCCCTGTGAAAACATCAGTTCTGACTCCTCCTTGCCTGGGGAAGGACCCTCTGGGGTCCAAAAGTATGCACATTTCCACCAACAACAGTTGTGTCCAATAAAAAATATCATTCAGACTACTATGTCTCCATCTCTGTCACTTGGGACCAATATGGCAATCACACTCTCTCTGGATATGTAATGCTAAGGGAGATTAGACAGACTACTAAACTCAGAAACACGACGACAATGGGTGACTTCAATTACCCTAATAACGACTGGGTGAATGTCTCCTCAGAGTGTGATATGGAGGTAAAATTTCTCGATGCCATAAATGACTTTCTTGGAGCAGCTGGTCCTGGAACCTATGAGAGGAGGAACTACCTAGGATCTAATCCTAAATGGAGAGCAGGACCTGGTGCATGGGGTAATGGTAATAGAGCCTCTTGGCAATTGTGATCATAATATAATCAAATTCAACATACTTATAGGAGGGACAATGAAAACTAGTGTAGTAACATTTACCTTTAAAAGGGGGAACTATGCAAAACTGAGGAAACTAGTTAGAGGAAAACTAAAAGGAGCAGTTGTGAGGATTAAATGTTTGCAAGAGGCGTGGAGACTATTTAAAAATACCATCTTGGAAGACCAGAATAAACGTATTCCACAAGCAGAAAAAGGTAGCAAGAGGACCAAACATCTGCCAGCATGGCTAAATGGTGAGATGAAGGGAACTATTAGAGTCAAAAAGGCATCCTTTCAAAAATTGAAAGCTAGTACTAATTAGGAAAATAGGAAAGAGCATAAGCATTGAGAAATTATAAGGCAAGGCAAGAGGGAATGTGAAGAGTGACTTGCTAAAGATGCAAAAACTAATAATAAAAACTTTTTCAAGTACATCAGAAGTAAGAAGCCTGCTAGAGAGTCGGTTGGACCATTTGATGACCAGAGGGTGAAAGGGGCACTCAGGGAGGATAAGGCTATCACATAAAAGGTGAATTAATTCTTTGCTTCAGTCTTCAATGCAGAAGATGTTGGGGAGATACCCACACAGGAACTATTATTATTATTTATTATTTATGAGCATTTATATAGGACCAGCAATGTACCTGGTGCTTTACAAAGAATAAGATAGACATGGTCCCTACCTGAGAGCTTACAATCTAGAGACAGGGAAGGGGGAACAGAATGAGAGACAAGGGATGCAACATTCATGAGAATGCGAGAGCTCAGGTACACGTTCTTGGCTTGGCTTGGTTACAGTAATAGGTGGGGGATAATCATTCTAGGATCACTATTCCTAGTAGGTGATGAATCGAAAGAACTGTCACAAATCAGTGTGACTCTAGAAGAGGTTCTAGAGCAAACTGACAAACTAAATAGTATCAAATCACCAGGGCCAGATGGTATTCACACCAGAGTTCTGAAGGAACTCAGATATGAAGCTGCAGATCTACTATTGGTAATTACTGGTAATTATTGGTAATTACCAATAGTAGGTCCTATCATGTAACCTATTGTTTGACTCTGCCACTCAACCTGAGGATTGGAGGGTAATGTAACACTAATATTTAAAAAGGGCTCCAGAGGTGATCTTGGAAACTACAGATCGGTGAGCCTGACATTGGGGCCGGGAAAACTGGTAGAAACAGTTGTTACGAACAGAATTACTGGGCATATCAATCAACACGACATAATGGGGAAGAGTCAGCATGGATTTAGCAAAGGGAAGTCGTGCCTCACTGATCTATTGGAATTTTTTGAGGGTGTAAATAAGCATGTGGATAAGGGTGAGCTGGTCAACATAGTTTATCTGGATTTTCAGGAAGTGTTTGATAAGGTCCCTCACAAAAGACTCTTGAGGAAATTAAATAGTCATGGATTAGGAGGCTGTGTCCTATCATTGATTGATAACTGATTAAAGGATAGGAAACAAAGAGTAGGACTAAATGGTCTTAAGAGTATTGAAGAGATGATTGATGATTGATGACTAATACCAATTGGTATTCTATTTTGTATTTAAATGTTGAATTTTATGTTGTTTGTTGTTTTTTAGGTGCTGGGTCACGGTGAGAGCCAGTACCCGTAATAAACTTGACTTGACTTGACTTGACTAAATGGTCAGTTTCCACAGTGGAGAGAAGTCAATTTTATTTTATTTATTTATTCCGTAGTTTTTTATCCCACTCCCTCCTGCACAGTAGCAGCTCGGGGCGGCGTACAGCAACCATACAATAAAACAACAATATAAAATACCAACTAAAAACATCATTAACTAAAAAAAATCATTACTAGTCAAGTAACTAGTGGAGTGCCTCAGGGATCTGTATTAGGACTGGTGTTGTTTAATATATAAAGAAATAAAGTCATTAATCATCTGGGAAAGGGGGTAAAGAGTGAGGTGATCAAATCTGCAGATGACACAAAGGGTGCTTTTTGATGGATAGAAAGCAGGCTGGAGCCCCAGAGCAGGTATGTAGGTGACCCAAACCAGACTTACGCGCACCCACGCTTTAGTCATCCTCTGGCTGCGTTTACAAAGACAGCACAGCAGGTGGGGGAACTGAGCATGCAGGTAGCAAACACACCTTCCCCCTGCCCCAGGAAAACCCCATATCAGGAACACACTAACAGGCGGGTCAGCCCCCTGGCCCAATCCACTCTGCTCACTAGGGATGGGAGTATCGGTATCGGATTAATCCGATAATGCCGATAATTGTCGATATCAGATTAATCTGATAATACCGATATTGGTATATAGTTTTTTTTAACATTGCTGATTTTTCAGATCTTTAACATTTACGGCCATTTTAACAATGGCTGCAATGTTAAAGATCTGAAAAATTGGCAATGTTAAAAAAATGATATACAGATACCGATAAATCTGATATCGGATTAATCCGATACCGATAAAACCGGTAACCAATAATTCACCTGGAGTCCCACCCGTACTGCTCACAACCCCACGCACCACCCAGTAGTGTGGCAAGGAGCAGCATGGGAGAGCTTCTGCCCCTTTAAGAGAATCAGCTAGCAGCAGCCAGGGGGCTGGTGAGGCTGTAGGTGCTGGGGGTGGGGGGAAAGCTAAACGACAGCACCTAAACAGAAAGTAAGGAAACGGAATATGGAGAGTGTGGAAGGACACTAGCCCTCCAAGAGCTGGGACTGGAAGGGTCGGCCATGCTCATTCAATGTATATAAGAGAAGGCACGGCCAGAAGAGAGACAGTCTCACCTGGTTTGGAAGGAGGAAGGTTCTCTGCTTGAGAACTGCTTAAGAGAGGAGCCTTCTCCATGGTGCTGACTCCTAGGCTGGGCAGCTAGGGGAAGCCTAGTGCCCGAAGTTGGATGAACTTGGGGTTTAGGCATTCCATGCCTTAGGCACTCGATGTTCCCTAAGTTTCTGAAGACGACGACTATGGTTGGTGAGTGAATGCTAATCTAGACAGAGATTGATTCCTTGTGTGGACTGCTAATTCCCTATGATAAGTTGGATAATTGTGGACTGTATGTGAACTGTATATATGGTGGAGGGTTAAAAGACTGTAAATAAACACATGTGGAGTCAATTCCCGTAGAGAAAGTGACTATTTGGGGCATACTCCGGCGAGGCCTTACCCTGGATAACCACACCCTGTTACAGAGCCCCTAGCCAGGAGCCTAGCCCCAAGAACTATGGCAATGGGGTGCGGAAGCAGCCATTAACCCCTTATCACCCACAGCCCTTGGAGAAGACCCATCCCCTGCTCAGCTGTACATCCCCGGGGTGGCAGAGTGGGGTGAACAAGCACCAGCACATGGCCAGCCCCAGGGAACCCATGATACTCCCACAGTGCCCACGTACAGCAGCAAAAGGCAGGATTTATTAAGCAGCCAGAACAAACGGGGAATAGGAAGAGAGGAGGGAAAGGCATGGCCGAAAGGCCCACAGAGCAGGCAGTTCAGAGTGGGAGCCACCATCCCCTAAGGCAGCAGACCCCAAGGACACTTGGCAGCAAGCAACAAACAGACCATGCAGAGCCCTGCTCGATACACGCCAGGGGAAACCCCAACCCCACACACAGTCCCCACTCAAACACATGGCCCTGTGACCCCATCGCTCCAGGGTCCCCCAGCCCCAGAGGGGATAATCAGGAACATACCTACCTGCCAGGGCCCCTGCAAACTCTGGGCCACTCACACCTCAATCAGGGTCACCAGCCCCCTGGAAGTGGCAACACCCCCTTGGGACCCTGAGGCATGGTGGCCTCCAGGGAGGTCTAGGGATCTGGCCACACACAGCTGCATGTTGTTTGCCAGATGGGGGCACCACCATAAGGTCATATCCCAGTACAAGGCACAGACCAATGTGGCATGTGTACAGACAATCCATATCCTGGCACCCCATCAGTCAGCTGATTCTGCATGGCAAACCGGCAACCAGGATGTGTTCACAGGCCCTGCACTGCCAATTCCAGGTCCAAACATCCATGCAGGGGTTATAAAAGACAGCTGCCACCACGCAGCATGGAAAGCGAACAGGGAGCCATGGACCCTGAATGTGTGGCACTGGTGCTGAAGACTCTCCTCAATGACATTGAGGTCAGCCACCAGCTCCATGCCACCTGCTCAGCCTGAGTGGTGGAGTTGGAGACGCACTACAACTGGCTCCACCAGTCTGGCTCCCACCTAGCTACTGAGAGCAGGCCAGTGACGCAGCGCAGGATGCTTTGCCAATGACGCGAAGCTCTCCTGTGGCAGTGAGTCTCGTTGCTACGCATGGTTTGGGGTACTCAGGTGTGCAGTGAGTTCCCTCTCCGGAGGTCTACTAATAGTTATTGTCTGATCCCCCTATTGTTATCTGTTGGATAATTCTTCCAAGCGACTGAGATTGGCCACTGTTGAAGACAGGATGCTGGGCTTGATGAACCATTAGTCTGACCCAGTATGACACTTCTTACACTCTTATGTTTGTCACCCTCTTTTGAAACTGCTCCAATTTGTCAAAGTCCTTCTTAAAATGAGGTGCCCAGAACTGGACACAGTATTCCAGATAAGGTCTGACCAGTGCTGAGTAGAGTGGAATTATTATTTCCTCTAGCTTTGAGACAATGCTCCTGTTAATGCAGTCTAAAATTCCATTAGCCTTTTTTGCAGTCATATCGCATTGCTAACTCATGTTCAGTTTCTGGTCAACCACAATCCCTGGATCTTTCGACATGTGCTGCTACCTAGCTAGGTATCCCCCATCTTATACTTGTGCATTTGGGTTTTCTTCCCCAAATGTAGAATTTTACATTACTTTGGTTAAATTGAAGAACGTGACCTGGCGGCAGGACTGGGAGACTGGAGACTCACCCCTGCGTGTTCCACCTGCCCGCCTCCTAGTCAGAGCAGCTTTCTCCATCTGCCATCCACTGATGCCAGCTCCCTCCCATTGGTTCCACCTGGGAAAGGTAGTCCCCCGGAGCCCCTGGACTGTGACACTCTCCCCCACTTTCTGTTAATGAGGTAGGGGGGCGGGGCTGAGGATTCCCTCCCAGTGTGGGGAAGAGCCATTTAGGTGGCGTGCCCTTTGGCGGTGCCACAGGTGAACGCCACAGGCTGCACACCTAAGGGCCACACTAAAGGACACTTGGGGGTGGCCCTTGATGAGGCTCTGGGAGGGCCAGGGGGGAGATCCTAGAGGTTCTGGTGCAATAAATTTGATGGTCTGTGTTGGTTTGAGGTTGATTTTTAGGAGGTTTTATTTTGGGATTTTGTTGGGGTGTCAGAGAGCTGGGATGGGGAATGGAGGAGTTCTTGCCCTGGGTAAGATCAGGGCGGAGGCTGAATGGCACCTCCTTACTGGTGAGAGTGGCAGGATGCACCTTCAGAGGGGTTATCACCTTGTGAGAGAGGGGGCTGGGGATGAGGATTGTGGGCTGAGGATGAGTGGGAATGTGCTGGGGGGGTGAGGGTGAGCCTTATCCCCCAGTGAGAGGGGGGGATGGGTTAAGGGGAGAAGGAGAGGGAGGGGGTTAATGGGGGGGAGGGTCTCCCCTCTGCCACCCTGGTGGGAAGCCGGGCTGGTGACTGTTCGGTAGGGGAATGGCGGTGGCAATTGACATCATTGTGGGGAGGGTGTATTATGACCCTAGAGGGGGGAGATACCATTGTGAGCAGAGGGATTGGTGACTAGTACTGGTCCCGCGCTCAGCCCCCTGGGCTTCGGTAACCAGAGGAACGATGCTTCTGGTGACCCCGGTCTGTCGTGTTGCTAGAGACACAGGATTCTCCCTAAACAGGTCAGCCCCCCCATACTTGGCAAGGCCATGTGAAATATGGGCCGGTGGGCATTAGGGAGCCGAAGCAGGGGTAGGGCCAAGCCACAATGGAGCCTAGGGAAATAGAGCTCGCTCAGGTAGAAACCAGCCTGATCTGGGAGGAAGGTGATTAAATGGAGACAGCCCTCACTAAGTATGGGGCTGTTAAGAAAGGGTATCTTCCCTGTTTTGAGAAACCACTGTTGAATAGAGCCCAGGTTAGCAACAGCCCCAAAGGCATGGAAGATTAGTATCCCCCACGGAAACCAACCCCCACCCCCCAAAAAACAATCAAGGAAATGCAAAGGCATGTCACCCATTAACCTTAGACCCCCTCCCCCACCTCCTCCCAAATCACTGGAAAGCCCGTGTCCCATTCATACCCAGGTGTTGTCTCCTTTTGTCCCCATGGCTCTCGTATGCATATTCCCTTTTGATGCACCTAGATACCTACTCAGATATGTTGGTGGGTAATTTGTGTGTTTCTTTGTCCCATGGCTCCCATATGCAGATTCCCTTTGTCCTCACTGTGCGCCTTTTGTGACACCCCTGAGCCTATCCCAACTGTGTGATCCTGAACCCTATAAATGCTCCTCCCCTCCCCTCCAAAGACTGAGAAAGCTTTGGATGCAGACACGTGCGGGTCTCTCTGTGTGTGCCTGTATCTTAAGGGGTCTCCCAGACTTTGGTATGCCCCTTCCCTTCAACCCCCGAACTTTGCTGGATCTGCGGGCCACCTGTCCACTTTTCAACCGGCAAGGAGAGGTAACCACAGGTCCAGACTTTCCTTCTTGATTGATCTCTCTCTCTCCCCCCCCTTTCTCTCTCCCCACCTTATTTTCATTTTCCCCACCACTGCTTGTGTTTTCCCTCGAACCCGCCCGTCAGACCGGGTTCTCTTGGGGGACTTAAAAATTCATGCTGAGTCTAGATTGCATGAGGCGGAGCAGGAATTCATGGCCACCATGGCAACCATGGGGCTGTCCCAGGTGGTAGTGGGCCCAACACATGAGGGGGGAAGCATACTCATGACTTGGTATTCTGCACTGACCTTGAGGTGGGAGGTCCAATGCTTGGGGGAGTGGAACATTCTTCTTTGCCATGGTCAGATCATTACCTTCTGCAAACCATCATCCCAGCATGCCTGCCTGTCCGTAGAGGTGCGGGACCCATTAAGTTGGTCCACCTGCGGAGACTTACGGATCCAGAGAGGTTCCGGAATGCTCTGGGAGAGATACCTGTTGACCTCAATAGTTGCTCCATCGATGACCTCATGGCTTTTTGGAACACCTGGCTGGATGAGGCCATTGATTGGGTTGCTCCTAGGTGTCTGCTCCCAACGTTTCATCATTGCAGGTCCCCATGGTTTATGGAGGACCTGGGGCAGCTGAAGTGCAAAGGGAAGCAGTTGGAGCTACGGTGGAGCCGTACTCGCACCCAAGACGATCGATTGTGGCATAGAGCATTTATGAAGGCCTATGCCATGGCTCTTCAGGCAGCAAAGAAATGTTTTTTTGCTGCCTTTATAGTATATGCTCAGTCTCATTCAGTGGAGCTGTTACGGGTGGTGAGACGATTGGTTGGTCCACCCTGTCTCTGCCTGGAACTGGAGTCATCTAAAGCCCATTGTGACATGTTTTTAGTGTACTTTGTGGATAAAATCACTTCCATTGAGCACAACTTCAATCCCTCCATTTCAGAGGCAATGGCAGTGTCAGAGGTTAGGAATGATCTGCCTGGTCGTATTGTATGAGATAAGTTTCAAACGGTAACACCTGCTGAGGCGGCACATGTCCTGGGGGTGTGTTCGGGCCACAACTTGTGAGTTAGATACATGCCTGGCCTGGTTGGTTAAGGCCTTCAGGGAGATGCTGGGGCCGGTGCTCATGGGGGTGGTTAATGCCTTCCCTAAAAAGGGAAGGTTAGAGACAGGCCGATAACTCCCCTTTTGATACCATGAATCACGAGATGCTGGTGACTCACCTGCAGAACCTGGCCAGGGTGGACGGGACTGTTCTGAAGTGGTTCCATTTTTACCTTCAGGATAGATCGTAGCAAGTGGTTCTAGGGGACTGTACATTGTCCCCTGGGGACCTCTTGTGCAGTGTCCCGCAGGGTTCCATTCTGCCTCATCTTTTGTTCAGTGTGTACATGAAGCTGCTTGGGCAGGTCATGTGCAGCTGAGGAGTTTGTTGTCACCAATATGCAGATGACACTCAGCTGTATTTATCTTTTTCAATCAACCCAGTCCCTGCCATCTCCTTGCTGTCCCGGTGTCTGGCCCCTGTGGAGGATTGGATGAGGTAGAGCTGATTGAAGCTTAATCCTGACAAGACAGAAGTGATGCTGGTGGGGGGGGAAGTTGGTGATCTGGGAGAGGGGTACACTCCCATTATTGGGGGTGTTCATCCTCCTTTGGCTCCATCTGTGTGGAGACTGAGAGGGCTCCTGATTTCACAGCTGCGCCTGGACCTCCAGGTGTCAGCTGTGGTCAGGTGCCTTACACCCGTTACATCTAGTGAAGAGACTTCGCACATGTGTCTTGGATGCCGACCTCACCACAGTCGTCCATGCATTCATCACCTCGAGACTGGACTACTACGTGTGGCTGCCCATGGTGACAGTTCAGAAGCTGCAGCTGGTGCAAAATGTGGCGACCCATCTCCTCACTGGAACAGGCTGCAGGGAACACACAACCAGTGCTCTGAGCGTTGCACTGGCTGCCTATTGTCTTCCTGGCCCAATTCAAGGTGCTGGTTTTAATCTTTAAAGCCCTTCACGGTCTGGGTCCTGCTTACCTGAAAGATCGCCTCACCCCCTGGGATCCAGGGTGGCCTCTGCAGTTATCCGGGGACGCCCTCCTGGATGTCCCGCTGTGATGTATCCCATATTAAAAAGCATATATTTTTTTACCATCTGTGTTTCAATATGTTAAACATTAGAAAAGGACTTTGAATGGTTAATTTCTAATGAACTGTCTTTAGAATGTCCTTTTAGTTGTAATCTTATAGAGGGATACAATCAAGTCTGTCTTTCTCAAGAAATCAACATTCTCTGTTGACCAGAGTCAATATACGTCACTTCCTGGCAGGGCAGGAAAAGGCCTTGTTTGTTTGGAGTTTACTCATTGTTAATCCTATCTCCAATTATAGTCATCTGTCTACTATGTATTAGCAGTTATTGTTTACTATGTACTTTGAGAAAACTCTCTTTGTCAGCAGTCTTGACATGATGTCATCTAAACTGACTTCTAAGAATTTTCATTCTATAAAAAGGGAGAGGAAAGATAGATTTTTCAGAAACAGTGCCTTCCTTGGAGCTTTCTTCACATCCATATGGCAGTATGGGACAAAGAACTGGGTGAATATGAATGCATATTCTTATTGATGCATTGAGCCAATCAATTTAAAGCATATGTTATATCTTATAAATGTTAAGATCTTTGAACTTGTAACAAAGCTGTTCCTTGAACAGAAATGTCTCTTTAAACCATGTATTTTTAACTGACACTGTTTCTCTTTTGTACCATGTTTTTATTTTAACTTAAGCAAACTATGCTTTATATATTTATAATATTCCTTGTCTCATAGCCTCATTTATAAATAATATTGTCTGTACAATACTTTGCTGAGCTGGCTGGCTTATTAGCATAGTGTAAACTGAGTTTCCACATATTGGAAAACAATGCTCTATATCCAGACAAGATTATGTCAGGCCTGGACCACTAAGCGCATTTTCCCTTTGAGGAAACTGAGGCACAACTGCATTATCGGTGGGTCCGGAGCGACAGGCGAGCATTCTCGGCAGCCGCACCATCACTGTGGAATGCCCTCCCAATGGAGGTTCGCCTCACCCCAGAGCTCCTGGCTTTCCAACACAAGTGTAAGACCTGGCTCTTTTGCCAGGTGTTTGGTGGGGAGGGGAAGATAGGTTCAGGGAATGGGACTGAGGGTTTTCTCAGATCAGGATCAGACTATAGATTGCTTCTTGGATTTTATGATTGTTGTATTTATATTTATATGTATTATTGTTTTTACTACATGTATGTTCACCACCCCAAGATATCTGTGTGTGAGAGGGGTGAGATACAAATTGAATGAATGAATGAATACATTTCAATTTTTTAATTTCAGCCCAGATTTCCAGCCTATCAAGATTGTTTTAAATTCTGTTTTCAAAGGTATTCACCTCCCCACCCAGTTTTATGTCATCTGCACACATTCATCCTAGTCACTGTTGAATAGCACCAGATCCAGGACAAAACCCTGTGGGACTCCACTCAGTACCTCCCCTCTGACTTGATGATGAGCCATTGATGATCACTTTTGGGGTACAGTTCTTCAGTCAGCCATGGATCCACATTTTTGTAGTATCTTCTGGCCCACACTTTGCAATCTTGTCAGTGAAAATTTGTCAAATGCTTTGCTGAAATGAACATATATTTTGACCACAGCATTCCCCTCGTCCACTAAACTAGTTACTTTTATCAAAGAAGGAGACAAAGCAAACCAAAATGGTTCCTTATCCAAAATGGAACCAGACTGCTGGTGCTAAAAATCAAAAAGGTGGTAGAGGAGTTTTTAAACTAAGATCTGGGGCTGTGGAACACATGATTCAGAGACAGAGGCATCATGATAGTAGTGATACAGAGGTAGTAGTGAGACTGGTACAGTGGCCAGTTTTAGCAGTAGGTTACAAATTACCAATAGTAGGTCTGCAACTTCATATGAGTTAATTCAGAACTATGGAATGAATACAATCTGGCCCTGGTCATTTGTTACTATTTAGACTGCTTTCCCACAAACAGCCTTTGGTGCCACGGTGCATTCACTATTCACATCTAGCACAGCTTCCATTTTGTTGGAAAAGAGGAAGTGTGGTTTTCCTGCCGGCAAGCTCACACATGAACAGGGTAATGAAATCCTACCCTGTCTGATGCATGAGCTTGCCAGAGGGAGAACCACATTTCCTCCTTTCCCACAAGACAGGAGCTGTGCTAGATTTGAATAGTGCATGCTCCCGCTGTGCCAGGGATGACTGGTGACTGTTGAACCGGGGGGGGGGCACAATTTGCATGGCCCCACCCACCCTATTTGCATAGTCCTACCCTAATATCCACAGTGGGTATTTTCAGACGTTACGAGATCATGCTCAACCACAGTGAACTTCACTCAATCCCGTGGCGGGGCCAAAGCACCCTGAACGTCTGTTTCGTGGCCGCCAGATGTTCACAACGGTCAATATCCACATGAGGTCAAAATCAACCACGCTTCCAGAGCTCCCCCCTGGACCATCTCCAAAAGCGTAGTCAAAGAGATTCCTGACGGGAACCAACAAAAAGTAACGTCTGGCTGGCAACCACCGACCGGAATCAAAGGAAATTATTCCCAGCCGGGGACAAAGCACGCAGTGTCGCTGCCAGGCAACCAGTAACAACACAGGCCGGGGAGGGAGATTTAAATGGCACACAGCAGCAGCTGGGACGAGTCGCCCCGGCGCCTTCCGAGTTCTTTGACCACGGCCCGGCCCGGCCCGGGATCGGCGTAATGTCTGTTGCGCTGCCCCGGGCCATGATCTGGCGGCCTGATTCCCTGCCATGGTCCTGGTCCTGTCACGTCTGTTCTGAGCTTTTTTTGACCACGGGGTGTGTGTGTGTGTGGTTCGGTTCACCCCCGCCAGGAATCCACTGTGGTGAATCGGGATCGCGTAACATCTGAAATCACCCAGTGTCATGCACCCTAATTTGCATAATCCCACCCCTAATTAGCATGCCTTGTGTGATTGTAAAACCAATCACCCCAAAACCACATTGTAAGGCAAACTGGCACCCCTCCCCTCAACATAAGCATGCAGAGTGTGCAGGGGCACACACTCTGGTATCCCCTCTCCTAAACCAAACAGCCCAACCACATGGCCAACTACTGACACACGCCCTGCGCTGAGGCCTGTGTAAAAAGGGTCATTGAAATCCTCAACTTGGTGTTTTCAGACAAGACACTCCCCACTCACCTCCTACTACTATACATGTTATAGGGCACCCATTGGGCAACACTGCAGCTCTGCAACATGTATAAAGGGTTAGTAGTGAGTGGAGAGTGTCTTGTCTGAAAATGCCCTCAGTGCGCAGCAGCAGTCAAAAAAGCAAACAGAATGTTAGGAATCATCAGAAAGGGATAGAGAATAAAACTAAAACTATCATAATGCCTCTATATAAATCTATGGTACGACTGCACCTGCTTTCTGTGTGCAGTTCTGGTCACCCCATCTCCAAAAAGACATAGTAAAACTAGAAAAGGTACAGAAAGGGCAACAGAAATGATCACAGGTATGGAATGACTCCAGTATGAAGAGAGGCTGGAAAGTTTGGGCCTCTTCATCTTGGAGAAGAGACGACTGAGAAGGGATATGATAGAAGTTTATAAAATCATGAGTGGTGTGGAACACGTAAATAGGGAGTGGTTATTTGCCCTCTCTAGCAGTATTAATAAGGAGATACTCCATTAAATTAACTGGCAGCAGATTTAAAACAAATATAGTATTTTTTCACTCAGTGCACAATTAACTTGTGGAATTTGCTGCAAATGTCTTTAGGACATAGGAATTGGCCAATGCTGGTAGTGTAGCTAGTTTTAAAAAGGGATTGGATAAGTTCTTGGAGGTTAGATCCATGAATTGCATTTGCTATTAGCCAAGTAGGTTTTGAGGATGGAACCTCTTACTTTTGGGGGCTGGAACAACAGGGAATGGATTGCCCATTGTGACCCATTGGGTACTTCTCCCAAGAGATAGAGACTGGCTACTTTCAGAAACAGGATGCTTGACTTGATGGATCATTAGTCTGAACCAATACGTCACTACTTATGTTCTTATGTACAAGATTAGTATGCCACGACTTGTTCTTGACAAATCCATGCTGGCTATGAGCAAATCACTGCATTATCATCAAGGTGCTTGCAGACTGACTGTTTTATAATCTGTTCTAGTATCTTCCCTGGTATTGAAGTTAGACTATCTGCAGTATCTGGTCTGTAATTTCCTGGATCCTCCCCCACCTCTTTTTTTTTAAAGATAAAGACATTTGCCCATCTCCAGTCTTCTGGCACCTCACCCTTTTCCCAAGAGTTCTCAAAGATAATTAACAGAGGTTTTGAGAGGACTTTCAGCAAGTTTTTTTCAGTACCCTTGGGTGTAATTCATCCTGTTCTGAAGACTTGAATTCATTCAAAGTAGCCTGGTATTTCCTGACCACCTCTTTATCTTTTCCTCTTATTATTTATACACCTGTTGCCAGGCTGGACACAGTTTCCCTTGGAGAATGGAGGACTCTTGCATATCACAGGAGCAACAAATTAGCCTAGAAGTATGGAAGGATCATTTCTACACCAAACAGGACAAGTTCTTGGTCAATGAAGTGATTTTTCCTTTTAACATCAGAAGTTCTGATTATTAAGCTAAGCTGGTTGTATTTATAGGTTTTCCCCTTCTGAACAGGGGAATTTCAGTCCCCACTATCAGTCCCCCTATACCCAAGTTCTGTCAGCCTCTCACATCCAGTACAAGCCTGTAATCTCTTCCCACTATGTTGGGAAGCTTTGAGTTTCTTAGAAACAGGGCCAGTACTACCTTAGAAGAAGCTCAGGCAACCACCTGTGGGGGCAAGATGAAGGGGGGGTGGGGGCTCCGTCCGCAGTAGGATCAGGGGCAGAAGATGCAGCCCCACCTAGGGTGGAAAAAAGTCTTGTGCTGGTGGTGCTCAGAAGGGTATGTTTACTTCTCTTTTTAATCCCCACCCCCCACTGCCTTGTTATGTTTTGTTCCTTGTTTTTCATGTGCTGCTTCTCTCTATTTGGTGTTCTTTCTGTTTAGCTATTTTCCTTCTACACGTATCTTTGCCTATTTTCTTGCCATTGTTTCTATCAAGTCCTGGACATCGGCCATGGAAAGTTAGTAACTTCATTTCCAAGGCTCTGCCCCAAGTGCCCTCCAGGACAGAGGTTTCCCTTCTTGTCCATGCTTGTACCCTGAGCTCTTCCTCATTCCTAGGCTGAGTCTTGTGCTCTTGTTAGGATGAGGGCTCCCAGCTGGGGCTCCCTTATGGTCTAGACTCATGTGTTTGCCCAAAGACTGGGACAGTCTGATCCTGCCCCCATGGGGGGGCGGGGAGGAGAGGTCAGGACCACAACTGACTGGGGCAAGGTGGGAGGGACAGGCGGTGGGTGGGGGCATTATCATACCTTCCATGTTACTTCATTCCAGCTTCCACTGAGCATTTGTTTACTTCTCTGGGAGCTCTTGGCACCCAGACAAGTTCTTTCACACAGCGAGACAGGGAGAGCGCTGCCAAGCAATGGATAACTGTGTCTCACACACACACACACACACACACACACACACACTTTCTCTGTACAGGAATATGACCCCTTTGCAGCAGATAGCAGCAGGGAGTAAGGATGATACCCATGCCCAACACAGGCCTGCCTATGTTCCCAGAGAGGGGCCCCATTCTGGCTAAGCCGCTGCAACGGAGGAGACTATTCTTAAACAGAGCCAGTTCCTTCTCCATAGTCCTGAATATGAGGAACTGCGAGAGAGATACCATGGCAGAGCTAGGCCACAAAATGGTGTCTACGATGAAGAACCCAAGATGGCCACCACAGGAAGTGGCTATGTTTTGGGCGTGGCCAGCACTATAAGAAAAAGCCAGCCCCAGGAAAAGGGGCAGTCTACTCCCGACCAGCAAGGAGAGCACATCTTCTGAGAAGTTGCTAGAGAAAGACGCTGAAGGAAGGAGATACCTGGACCTGGAGGTGTGAGTTGGCAAAGAGCTAGCCTAGGACTGTGGTTGAGGCTAGGCTCTGCGATAAGGACTGTGACTGGCCAGAGGCTTGGTGCCTTACCAGGGAATTAATTCTGAATGTGAATAAATTGCTGTTTATGCTTTATTGTATTTTAATGTTATGGAAGCAGCACCGAGCTGCATGACAGGAGGGGCGGGGTAAAAATCTATGAAAATAAAATAATAAATAAATAAAATAAAAATAAAATCCATGTGACTCTCTCATTGGGACCTGATCCTGCAAACACTTCCCATGGTCAAGTGGGACCCTGCTACAGATACTTCCTCAAACCCTCGGAGTCTGGACAAGACCCATCTAAAAGAGACCAGGAAAATGTGCCTGATTTTGGAAGAAAGGAAAGAGATGGCAGATGTTGCAACCTGCCATTGAATGAGGAGTAGGTGATGACTAATAGACACGGGGGTTGTGTCCTTGACCTGACCCTTCCTACATGAACCATGCCTACCCCTTCCCATGACAAATACCTTAGGGATCTGCCAGAATCCATCTCCCTTTGAGAGCTATTGGGGAAGAGAGTATATGCACATCAGACTGGTCTGCAGGTTCACCGAAGGAGGACTAAGGAACAGGCCATACTGGACCCAGGTTCACTGTGTTTTCCCCACTGGCAGCAATGGGGAAAAGGCAGTGAATACAGGTCCCTCACTGGACCTTTGAATCTGCAGTTCCCACCCAGTATCCAGACTCATGCTGATTCTTAGGGTATCTTTAAACATAATGTTAAAGCGTGTCTCAAACTGTGTTGGGATAGTGACATGACACTGGTTGTGCCCTGTGTTCAAATGTGCCCCATGTTTAGACATGCACCCAATTATGGAGACAAGGGGTGTTTGTAGGAGCAGCCTCCGATGGGATTTTTAAGCAGCTGTGAAAACACTTTCTTCTGTGCTTTGTCTTGAGGAGTATGTGCTAATGTCCACGGCAGAGATTGTCGCTGTGAGGGAAATAGAAATAGCATTGCAGCAGGACTTAATTTCAGGAGTGCTTTCATAGTAAACAAATGAAAAACCAAGCTTACAACTCCCTTTCAACTGGCACCTTTATTTATGTTGTCCCCGTTGAGGGAAATAATGCTTGTGCTTCAAACAATGAGGATAGAGATGGGCAGGAAGGAGATGGTCAGAGCAGACCCGAGTCCCCTTCAGAAAACACAGTACTCTATTGATCCGATTACCAGAAGTTGATGCAAACACACCACTGGATAACTTTCAATGTAACACTCCTGACGTACTCACGGGGAACACATGAGTTGACATACCAAAGCAATTCTGTTCACATCCTGGGTCTACCAGGAGCTCAACATGTGGACAAAATGATGTTCAAATCGTTATGCTGCTTACACGTGCTCAAGCACAGGCTGGGCTATTTGCCACCTGATCAACATTGCATTTAAAGACACCCTTCATGAGTTAACAAAGGAGACAATAGCCCAAATCAGGAGGGTGTCCACCTGCCCGTTTACTAGGTGTTCGCCCCCACTTGTCACATGGCCACCACCAACCAGACACGCATCCCCCACTCATGGCAAGATCCCGGAAAATGCAGAGTCCACCATGTGGGCAAATGCAGGCTAATGTGCACCCATGTGTCCACATCCCATCAATTACCTTGCATGTAGCCTCCATGCATTTAGGTTCTCCAGCACAATACAGCTGCAGGCAAAAAGCCTAGAATGTTTCAATGTGTGACCACTTCAAGCCCTTCTTGCTCTTACTGCCATGTACATAATGGCCGTTTTAAAAGTCCACCGTACCATTTTTAAAGATACATTGTCCCTGCTTCAATCAATCAAATTTTATTAAGCTCTAGCTTTCGCCATGGCCAAACAAACACACACATAACAAATATCACAATACAGCAAGGAAAACAACTCACAATTTCCAATTAGGTACAATCTTCTAATACCATCTCCTTATACACACCCATACGACTAAACACAAATGGAGAAAGGGAACCACAAAAAACCACAACTATTCCCACCCTAGCTCTTTAGGTCCCTATTTCTCGCTTCCTCTCAAATCCCTTGAGTCATTAACCTTAGCTGCAACATAACTCAAACAATATTATATAATAAAATTAAAACAAAATATACGATAGTAATTATAACAAAAAGAAAAAAGATGCGGAATATAAAATATAAAATACATTTATAAAACACATTTACAGTTCCCATAATACATATCCTAATTACATAGGCCCTAGTCCTGATTCGAAGATTACCCTCAATGGCGACTTGCCCCTCACGGTAGTTTTGACGCCAACACCAATCCCCTTACAGGGCAGTCCTTGTCCAACCCATAATTAAATAGGGGATAGCCCCATTTAAGATTACATTTGAGGGCAGCTTACCCTCGCATAGGTTATAATGCCAACAATTGACCCCTGGTTATCCAACCCATATGGCCATACATACCCCGGTTCCAATAATTAGAGCGACTTCCCCTTTGCGGGGGTTATGATGCCCCTGCTGTACCCCCCTCTAAGCTCTATATGACAACAACTTACACTCACCTGAGCCTTATGCAATTAGATGGTATTAACTGTAGCCCTTACAACCAAGATTTATCTTACAAGGGGCTTACTCTACCGTCCCTCATCCCCTTCTAAACCTTTCCACGACCAAAGGAACCATAACTGATTTAATGAGCCACTCGCAGTTTCACTGTACCGGCCGTGTGTACTTAGACATGCATGGCTTAATCTTTGAGACAAGCATTTGTCCCTGCTTGTTCTGGATGGCAGTATGTGCCGAACACTTGCTCTTGCCCAGCCGCTGCATTTTCCAGAGCAACTTGCAGAGGATTATCATCAGTGGAACCATGATTCGTATCAACAGCCAGGCAACAACCAGCACCACTGCCTTCACTGTGCAATCTCAGGCACTCTCTTAGTAAAGAACTGCCCACCAAAACTGCATTCCCTGGACCAAGGAAGAGACCAAGACCTTCACCGCTCTGCGAGGGGAACAAAAGCTCCAATATGCCTTGGCGAAGTGCTACAGGAACAAGGCAGTGTTCTAGGAGATCTTGGCCCAAATTGTGCTTCAGGACTAAAACCAGGATATGAATCAGTGCCAGCAGTGGGTCAAGGACTTGAGGAATTAATACACGGAGATCAGGGACAATGGGCATTTTTATACACACGTTAAAGTCCCAGATTTTTCAATCTTCTAGAACATAAGAAGTGCCATACTGGGTGAGACCAATGGTCCATCGAGCCCAGCATCCTGTCTTGGACAGTGGCCAATCATGGGGACCTGAGAGAAGCACCCAACAGGTCACCATACTATCCATTCCCTGTGGCTCATCCCCAGGCTCCCAACAGTAAAGGGTTTTGTTCCCCAATCCTATCTGGCTAATAGCTGCTAATGGTACAGATGGGCGAACAGATTGCGGTTCAGGTTTGGCCGTTCGGTTCTGTCGTGTTTGTTTCATTTCGGGCGTTTGGAAAAAGGCTCTCTGTGCAAGAAATGATGGCCCCAGACCCATGATGGTGGGTCCTGGGGCTAGAGTGGCAGCTTCTGGATATTGGCCCCAGTCCTCCCTGCCTGTAACTTGGCCCCAGAACCCGACGGCGAGTCCTGGGGCTGGAGTGGCTGTTTCTTGGGGCGGTGGAATGACATTGCCTCTGTGCGAGGAATGATGGCTCCAGACCCATGATGGTGGGTCCTGGGG
>QEPC01007061.1:709642-722096 GCA_003113815.1 Sphenodon punctatus
GCAGGAGCAGCAGCAGCGCGGGGAGTCTCTGTCGGGGGACATGAGGCAGGGAGGAAGCACGCATGCGTGCTGCTCCCCCTTCCTCTGTCCCCCGCCAAGCTATCTCGCCAGGGCTGTGAGCCTGACCGCCCTGGTGAGATCTTCCATTGTGCCCATTGAGCGCAATGGAAGGATGTAGCCCCTCCCTCCACAGCAGGTCCCATGCGTGCTGTGGACAGAGGAGCTCAGCCGCCCCAATCAACGCGATTGGGGCGGCTGATTTTTGAGCCTTCTGGGACCCACTCCTCGAGTGGGTGCCAGAAGGGAAGTAAAGCTGCAGCAGCCTCTGCCTTGCCTTTGCTTAGAGCGGAGGCTGCTGCAGCGGCGCTGTGGTCAGTTTCAGGGTGAAACTGACATGAAATTGACCACAGCGCTGCAGCAGCCTCGGCTCTGCAAAGGCAAGGCAGAGGCTGCTGCGGGTGGTGGGGAAGCGGCAGGGAGGTTTTTTTAAAAATTATTATTACTTTGAGCGGGGGCGCCTGTCGGGGCACTTGGGGGTTCAACGCCCCCAAAGGGGAGCCGCGCCTGTGACAGAAGGAATTGTGCCCTGCTGATCATGTTAGATCTTCCAGCAGCTTTTGATACAATTAACCTTTGTTGACATGTCTGCAGGTCCTGGCAGGGGTGTTCGAGACCTCGAGTGGTTCTGTTCTTTCCTGTCGAGGAGGTCCCAGAAGGTGGTGATGGGAGATTGCAATTTGCTTGCCATCCCCTCAGGACCTCCCTTGTGGTATCCTGTAAGGTTCTATTCTGTCTCCCCTCTTGTTCAGTGTGTTTCTGAAGCCACCGGGCAAGATAATCCGGAGGTTTGGAGTGAGGTGCCATCGGTATGCTGATGACACCCAGCTCTGCCTCTCTTTTTCTTCTGACTGAAGTGATGATGGTTGGCCAGTCTTGTGACTTAGAGGGGATTGGGACCCATGTTATTGAGGGGGTCCAGTCCCCTCTAGTTACTCAGGTTTGCAGCCTTGGAGTGCTTCTGCACCTGGATTGTCAGGTTGCGGTGATGGCCAGGAGCATTTTTCACCAAAAGCGCTCCATTTCCATTTGTGAGAAGGTTGTGGTCTTTTTTTTCTAATTCATATCTGGCCATCATCATCCTAAATGCAGTCAATTTCAAAATGCACTTAAATAAACCCATGCACTATTCACACTATCCTTTTTCTGTGCATTTAAGCCATTTTACACAATGTGCCTTTTTACATTCACACATGCCAGCCTGTTGTAAGCCCACTAGCCCAAGCCCAGTGCAGGAGCTGAGCCGAGAGTCGGGGAAGCGGGTCAGTGTCATGTCAGTTACATAGCACTCCGCTTCCCCGGCTCCCTGAGAGTGGAGAGGAACTGAGCCGAGAGCAGGGCGCTGTGTAACTGACATGACACTGACCAGGCTAGTCAGTGTCATGTCAGTTACACAGTGCCCCGCTTCCCCGGCTCTCGGGTCCTGGAGTGGGGAGAGGAGTGGAGCCGAGAAGCGGGGTGCTGTGTAACTTACATGACACTGACTTTGAGCGGACTTCCTATTACCATGCACTTTCCTCTGGCTGTTTGCGCTCACCAGACAAAAAAGGTGCACTTATTTCCAATGCGAATGGAGCACCGACATTCCGACAAGAGGATTTATGCCGGTCATTTCAAACGCACGCTTGTAAAGGTAGCTTTTGGCTGCCCCTCAATGTGCTGGAAAAACAAATGGAAGAACTGCTAAATATGTGCATGGAGTCTTTCCCACATCGTTCTAATATGCGGGGAAAAGAAAAAAGCGCTGATTTAATGTATGTGTGAATGTGAGAGAGTGCTAGAAGTTTGAGCACTGCAACAGCAACAACCACCTATTCCAAAAAGTGGAACATAGCCTGCCTTTGATGGGACCATGGGACTTAACCCCCTCAAAGTCGGGATGGTTGGGAGGCATGGTGGTGTCTGCTTGTATAGAATTTGAAAGAAAATGACATGTCAACAACGGTCAACTGAAGGTTCCGATTTTCAATCAGAACAGACAAACTAGCCCATTCTGATCAAAAACACGAAATTTCAAAAAGCAGACCTAACTGAACCAAAGACTCAAAGCTCTAGGATAGCGTCCTGTTATGTCCATGCGGACATTTAAGAAACCATTAAAGCTTGTGCAATGTCAATGTCAACATTTAATAATGCATAGTCTTCAGCTATCATGCAGAGTATACATAAAGTCAAGTCAGCTATACACATGTGCAAACAGGGTTAAAAGTACAAAATCAAAAGTAACAATATTTTCTAGACATAGATTATGACCTCTCAGGCCCATTTTGCCACCAGCCGTCATAGAACTTAAATAATCATAATCAGAAAATTTACACTAGACCATATGAGAATAATAAAATGCCTTTTCTCTACTAAGGTGTTACAGATGTAGAGCAGAATTAACCCATTTCTTCCTCAGTTTTTCTACAGATTGTGCAAACAAGCCTTCTTTGGTAATTATACTGATGGGTTCTTGCTGCCCAGTAAAAACATTAGGTTTTACAAATGAGAACTGTAATGTAAGGAGCATAGCAAGGGAGAAATAAACTTTCCTTGGATTTCTGCATATAGCTTACAGTCGGGTAATGGGGTAGATCTTCAATTAAAGTTGAACCACAAGGACAAGCTGGAGTAAATTGTCCTGATGCCCGAGCTATTCTTTAGGAAATTTAGTCATCATTCATATTGTGAATTTTCAAGCAATAAACTAAGCAGCAGTATATAGATTAGTTTGGGCCTTAATAGATATTTCCCTTACTTCAGGTCACAGCAAAGCAGCAAGAGTACCATTTGGAATTCTAGGGCTGCTCTCAAAAATTTGTTTTGGACCACCTCCAGCTGTTGTACCCCACATGAGGTTGTTGGTTTGCTCTTAGGACCACAAATTCTATTGTTTTGTGATCACTTTCTCCCATATTTGCAGCCACCTTCACCTCTGTAAGCATAACCAGTTCCTCTCTGTTGGTCAGTAGAAGATCTAAAGCAGATGACCCCTAGTTGATTTCTCTACTTTTTGAAGGAGAAAATTATCTTCTATACATGTTAAGAACTTTCTAGACATCTTCTGCTTTGTTGTATCCCGTTTCCAGCAAATGTCAGGGAATGTTCAGAAGATATATTTTATGCACCTGCTACTACAAATCCCCCCACTGTCCCTGTCCCTCTGCAGTCTAGGTCCCTACCCCTCCAAGCCAAGATGGTACCTCTATACATCTTACTGTTGGTCACATACTCCTTAACACAGGAACCCTGTCCCAACACACCCCACAGCTGTCCATGTCCCCTTGCAGGCTGGGACACTATTGCTCACTACACATCCCATTGTTGCCCACATCTCCCTTCAGGCCGAGACTCTACTTCTACAGATCCTATAACTGGATGCTGGTGACCTGCCCTTGCAGAAATTACCTTCCCCCTGATTCCACAATCCAGGCCTCGTGGCTCTCCCATGTAACAGGTGGAAGCCTGGTGCCATGCCCCTGAATCCTGGCCAGGAGCCTGCTTGACTGGTGTGTCTGCCGGCTGAGAGCTGGCAGAGCCTGCGGCCTGCTCTGAGTCACTCCTGTGTTTTGTCTGTTAGGATCCAGCCCTTCTGGATTCAATTAGTGGCGCTGCGCTGGCTGCTTGGAGCAGCTCTAATGCCCTGTTTGGTTGTAAAAAGGATTGGGTGGGAAGGGGGGGTCATCCCACTTGCTGTTTGCTGCTTGGATTCCATGTTTTCTTTCAGGGCTTGTTCTGTTGGTTTATGGAACGTGTTTGATCCCAGTGCTCTCAGCCAGACGTACCCCGCAACTCACGCTCACACTGCATGGGAAAGGACAGGGCACTGCTGTGGGGGAGCTCACAATTCCAGAGGCCTAGCAGGCAGGGCAGGGAGTTTAAGAAAGACGATTAAAACTTTTTGCATAATTGATATCTGCAGTTTATACACAGATGATGCCCTTCATTGCTCCACATTGCAAGTGTCGCTGTCTCTCATTTAAAAGGTAAGGTAAGTATGCCTTTGTGTGTGCTTGTGTGTGTGAATGTGAATATGCTTGCTTGAGTGTGCTTGCTTATGCGTGTGTGAGAGCGTACTTGTGTGTGCACATACCTTCCAACATTTCAAGTGGCCAAACATTTTGTCTCCTCCCTACCCCTCTGGCTGACCCCACCCCTTAGCCCCTCTCAGAATGAGCTCCCTCCCTGTCCCACATTTACATGCACACGCACACTTCCAATTCTAAGTGCATAAGGAGGGACAGAAGTTCTCCTGCTTATCATTCCACTAAGTTTCTTGTCATTCCAGCATCTCCCCATTGTCCCCTCTAAAGTGGTTTTCCTGAGAGGCATTCAAGAAAGAGGTGCCTCAGGCTTTTTGGTCTCTCTCTCCTGAAAGAGGAACTTTGACCCCCTGAAAGAGGAAAAGTGGGATTCAGCAGCCAAAGAGGGACTGTCCCTCGAGTCCTAAACAGGGACTGTTAGAAGGCATGTGTGAGTGTGCTCCTGTGTGTGAGAGAGATCAGCATGCTTGTGGGTGTATGTGTGAGACCTGGAAGTGTCTGCAAATTGTGTCCCATCTCCATCCGCACTGCATGTGACCCCGGCTCAAACACCTGCCCTGTCTCCCAGCTTACACAACTGTCCACTGTTTCCCCCAGCTCTCACACCTGCCTCCTGTGCCCCACAGCATTCCCACTATCCCCCAATGTGTCCCCAGGTCACACCTCCCCACTGTGGCCCCAGTTCACCCACCTGCCCCCCACAGTTCCCCCCATTTCACACACCTGGTCCTGCCTACCCTGATCACCTTATCTCATATACCTGCTCCTAGTTCATACGCCTGCTCCCACTGTGCCCCCAGGTCTCACCCCCCTCCCCTCTGGTTGACACACAAGCCCCTTCTAAGGCACTGGGTTCTCTCTGAGCCAAACTGCTCTGTTATGTGGTAAGATGTAAAGCATTTTAATCAAATATTCTCTTTAGTGTTTCTCGCTTTCCCAGACTGGATTCCTAGAAGACAGGAATTTATGGTATAATCCCACTCCAGCCGCAGGGAGAGCCAGCCAAGGTCAACAGCACGAGACAGGCAGTTCCTGCCAAGAAGAGAACAGCTTGGTCTGCGGCAGGGTCTGGGGTGGGGGTGGGGGCACAGAGAGAGACCAGAGAAGGAAACAACTTGGGAGGAAAACAGCAAGTACAAGAAACCTATCCATGACCCCACACTCTGTGCCTAACCTTGATAAGCCCCTCTGCCTGACCATGGACCTGACCCCACTGCCTGACCTTACCCTCTCTGGCTGGTCCCGAATGCCCTGCCTGTTCCTGACCCCAATCCCTCTGTGTAACCTTGACACTGAGCTCTCTGCCTGACCCAGACTCCACCTACTTTCCCTAACCCCAACCTGTCTACCTGGCCTGACCCTGCCCCCTTCCCCTGGCCAGATCCTGGCCTCTCTGCTAATCATGACTCTGCCCCCTTTGCCTCACTCTCCCACCCCATTTTGGCCCTGAATCCTCTGCCTGACCCCCCCTAACCTGACCTCAACTCCTCTGCTTCACTCTGACCCTTTCTTGGGCTGCCTTCACTGATTCTGATCCCAACTTCTTTGCCTGCCCCCGCCTCCAGATTGCTTCTGGCCCATCTGCTAACTGTAACCCAGCCTCTCTGTCCATCTGTCAATATCTTGCCTCCAGGGGCATAGCTATCATAAGTGCCGCAGGTGCGGCTGCACCAGGCTCCACAAACCTGGGGCCCCACAATGCATGCAAAATTTGTGTGTATCTTGATGTGGTGGCAAAGAGTGAGGTGGGATGAGGGGGCCCATTCCATCTTCTGCACCAGAACCCTTTCCAATCTAGCTAGACCCCTGACCCCCACTAGCCCACCTCCTCAATTGCCCCTTGTGTCTCACTCCCTCTTCCACTCTCTGGTTTGGCCCTGCCCACTATGCCGCTTGACCCTTCCATTTGTTTTAGTAGTTCTAGTGTTGCTAGCACTCAGTGTGGGGGTAGTGATGCTGTTGGGGAGCCCTGGTGTGTGGGGTGGGGTGGTGGTGGTGGTGGTGGTGGGATGGGATGTTTGGCCAAGCTAAGCAAGACCCCCACTCAACCCATGTAATTCTAATTCATGATCCTAAGGCAAGGCAGGGGAGCTTTTTTGAAGTCCAAAATCCTTGTAAGGCTGTTTTAGCTTCTTGGACTTCAAAAAAGCTGATTTTAATAAGGTCATAGAAATACTGGACCCTGGTTAGATCTTCTAAAGGCGCAAAGTGTCCAGGAAGGCTGGGACTTTCTAAAAAAAGATACACTGAAGGAAGAATCCCAAGCACTTCCATTTTAAAAGAAAAATGGGAGGGAGCCAAAGAAACCAATGCAGCTGCACAAAGACCTTACCAATGAGCTAAGAATCAAAAGGGAAACGTAAGAAATGAAAGGAGGGACAAGTTACAAAGGATGAGTACAGACAAGTGGCCAAACCGTTTTGGGATGGTGCCAGGGTAAGACACAAAATGAGCTAAGGCTAGCGAGGCATGCTAAAAACAGCAAAAAAAATTTTTTTTAAAGTATGTCATAAGTAAGAGAAAGATTAAGGAAATAGTGGGTCAACTGGTCAGTGAAGATAATGAAATGTCGGCAGGAGACAAAGAGAAGGCAGAAGTTTTCAATTCCTATTTTGCCTCAGTCTTCACAGAAAAGGGAAACTGTGATCATCAGCATGGCAGAGGGTGTATGAATGAAGAGGGGAAAGATTGCAGGCCAGAAGAGATAAAGAGGTGATCTGGGAATTAAAGGATTCAAGTCTTCAGAGATGGATGAATTACACCCTAGGGTATTGAAAGAATTAACTGAAGTACTCTCAGAACATCGGTCAATTATGGACTAAAAACAGACATGGGGGTGGTGTGGCGGCTCTCCAGCCCAGGGTGGAAAACAGTGCCCAGCCTCTCCCAGTTGAGGAGGGACACTGAACGTGCCCACGGCCAGAGAGACATTCTGCCACCCTGGGCAGGGTGGGAAGCTCAACAAATGTGATGGACATTTCTGCCCCTGCCCTGCTCCCAGCGCCCCACCCACTGCCATCACATTCAGTCATGACAGCTCCTGCCCTGAAGTAGGGATGTCGGGGCCAAGCACGCAAGCTAGCCCATGTTGATCCATGTGGGAGGCCCTTGGCCCAGACTGTGTCCTCAGAGATTTTCTGAGGATGCAGCCCAAGCTAGTCAGTTACCCACCCTGGGGCAGTCATAAGACAACATCTGGTGGGCTACAGTGGGCCAACGTCATGTCTGTTTTTACTCTAGATTTGAGAACTTGTGGGAAACAGGTGAGGTGCCGGAAGACTGAAGATAGGCAGACATTGTCCCTATCTTTAAAAACGGGGGAAAGGAGGATCCAGGAAGTTACAGGCCAGTTAACCTGACTTCAGTACCTTGGAAGATACTAGACAGATTGTAAAGGCAAACATTTTCCCTATCTTTAAAAATTGGGGGGGGGAGGAGAATCCAGGAAGTTACAGGCCAGTCAACCTGGCTTCAGTTTCTCAGAAGATACTAGACAGATTGTAAAGCAGTCAATCTGAAAACACTTTGATGACAATGTAAAGATTACTCATGGTCAGCATAGACTTGTCAGGAACACATTGTTCCAGACTAACCTTGTCTCATTCTTTAATAGAGTAACTAGTTTAGTGGATGAGGGGAATGCTGCTTGTGGACATAATATTTCTTGTTTTCAGCAAAGCACTTGACAAATGTTCAAATGAGATCCTCATTGACAAGCTTCCAAAGTGTGGGCTGGGAGACACTAAAACAAGGTGGATTGATGGCTGGTTTAAAAACTGTACTCAAAGAGCGATCATCAATGGTTCATCATCAAACTGGAATGAGATATCAAGTGGAGTCCTGCAAAGTTCAAACCTGAGTCCAGTGGTATTCAATATCTTTATTAATGACTTGGGTGACGGAGTGGAGGGAATACTTATCAAGTTGGCAGATGACACAAAACTTGGAGAGGAGGTTAACACCTTGGAAGATAGAACTAGATTTTTAAAAAAACCCAAAAAAACCCCAAGAACTTGATATGCTGGAAATCTGGGCAGAAATTAATAAAATGAAATTCAACTGAGATAAATGTAAACTGAGATAATTCTTCATTTGGGGAAGAAAAACTAAATACATAAGTATAAGGTGAGGAATACCTGGCTTGGCAGCATTGAAAAGGATCTAGGAACTGTTTCTGGGTGTTCATGAGTGTGAGAGCCCCGTGTAAAAAGGGCCACTGTCCCTTCCAACTCTGACATTCTATGATTCTACAAATCCCACTCAGTCTGCCTCTGTCTGTCGGTAAATACATCTAGCCAATTTCAAATTGTCAGGGAATACAATAACCATTGTGGGCAGAAAACGGGAAAATCCAGAAGCATTGTTGTAACCCATAAGAAGCGTTCATAGCACAGAGTGAGCATCACCTCACTGCAACCAATAGAAGTGTATTAACTATTGAACAAAGGCCAAGGAGATTCTCCGGCTGTTTGAAGAGGGCAGCAATTGGCAGGTGGAGCTGAGCTAGGAAGCTGGGATGGGCAGCAGCAGGGAGTAGGTAAAACAGGGTCGGGCAGGTTCAAAGGGAGTCATTTTGTTTCGATTTTGCCTTGGGCTCCAACTCCAGCTCTTGCTGCGTGAACAGCAAACCCTGAGACACCCTCTAGATAAATAAAGT
Source organism: Sphenodon punctatus (assembly GCA_003113815.1). Lineage (NCBI taxonomy): Eukaryota > Metazoa > Chordata > Lepidosauria > Sphenodontia > Sphenodontidae > Sphenodon > Sphenodon punctatus. The sequence continues at coordinate 718,382 of QEPC01007061.1, forward strand.
TTTTCTGGGTATTTGAAATGGTGTGTTTGTCTCTGTATGTCTCTGTTTTTGTGCCTGTGCACATCTTTGTGTGTATCTAACTGTGCGTTTCTGTCTGTATGTGCACGTGTCTTCATGTGTGTATACATCTGTGTTTTTGTGTCTAGGTCTGTGTGTGCACATGTTTGTAGGTGTTTTTGTGCATTTGTATCTGTAGGTCTGTGTATATGTCTGCATGTGCACATGCCTTTGTGTGCATGTAAGTCTGTGCATTTGTTTGTGGCTATTTGTCTGTTTCTATGTGCGTTTGTGTCTGTATGTCTGTTTCTGTGTACATATCTATGGTTGTATGCATGTGTGTGTGTGTGTATGTCCGTGTATCTGTTGGGGAATGTCTTTTTTTATTCAACACGTTCTTTTGTACTTTCCTAGGGTAAGTTCAGATGTTACAAAAACGCCTTTCACCACAGTGGACCACAGTGGATCCCCTGTGGTGGCAGTGTTCCTGTGAACGTCTGTTTGACCCCCGCCAGATGTTCATCACAGTGAATCTCTGGCGGGGGTCAAACCTAACCACAGTTCTGGACCTCCAGCCGGTCAGAGGTCGAAAACCATGGTTAGAGTGGCCACAATCCAGAAAGGGGCAAACGTAATGTCAGTTATCTTGTCCTGGTCTAGAATTATGCCCCGAACCATGGTACGGGATTGGGCGCAGAGGCCTCATTGGCCGCTACGTCCACCTGTCTCCCTGTGGGTGGGTGGTTGAGGGAGCGCGGGGGCGGGGCTGTGCGGCCGCATGTCGGGCCGCGCAGCCTTGCCCCCTCCCCAATTCCCCACAGTGATGGAGTCGGCACATCTGAAGGATGGCCGGCTTCATCACGGACCGGAATCTGAGAGAGATCCCGATTTGGGGTTCAGCGTGGCAGGACTCTGGGCCTATCACGTCTGAAAATACCCATAGTCATCTCATGTATTTGGCCTAGAGAACAAACCCTCCAAAAACCCTGCATATGTCTTCCTCATCAGCAGCCTCATTCAGAAGCCTGGAGCAGACAGAACAGGCCAGCTCTGGCTTCCTGGTTTTGGATCTTCTGTTCCTTCACAGGAGCTCAAAGGGTTCCCCATCATTAGTAGGCCAGCCAACATCCAAAAAGTCCCTTATAAAATGAGTTACTGGCATTCACGTACACAAAGCAGGTACACATGCCAGATCAATTGTGCATAGGGTGACAAAGAAGATGTAGGTGGGTGCCATCCTTACATATGACCTTGAAGGTCATTTTCAAGGTCAGATATCACCACACAGCATGGGTGAGGCTACTTTTCAGGGAAATTGTCGCAGCTCTGAAAGTAATAAACCAATTTGGACATATTATGCACCAAAATGAAGGTAGGGAGCTGTGCTTATGGCAAAACCCCCTGAAATTATGGCAAAAAACATTACTTTGGACTGTATAGCATTTTAAGCATCGCACATAGTCATTTCAAGCCTATTATATATTTGATTGCCAATCTCATTTCCTTTAATTACATGCATGGATGTTCAAATTGTTAGAGCATTTTGGCCTATTTATATTGGTATATGGGTTTTTACCAAGATGCCCTCACATCACCCCTGTCTGACCCCAAATGCTACTGCAGTTCAAAGTCATGTTTTTGCTGTAATTTCAGATGTTTTCATTGTTCGAGCTATTATAGCAATGTACCCATCAAAGATAGATGTTCTACTGCTATTATATGTTTGGTAGCACAGCCTTCATTTTGGTACATAGTATATCCAAATTGGTTCACTACTTTCAATACTCCAACATTTTTTCAAAAAGTAGTTTTACCCATGCCGTGCAGTGTTATTTGACCTTGAAAATGACCTTCAAGGTCACATGTGAGGATGGCATCCACCCACATCTTCTTGTTATGCCTTGAGGTGAGGGACCCATTGGTGAGGGAGGTGTCAGCAATGCCCTTGTCATGGACGGATCCTATGGGCCTGTGTCCCAGCGCAAGTCTGCCCCTGGAGGGGTGTGGAACCAGTTCGGTTGGTTTACCCCCAGAGACTAATGGAACCGGAGAGGTTCCAGAATGCTCATGGGGAGTTACCCCCTGATCTTGATGTCCGACTGCTCGATGACCTCGTTGCTTTCTGGAACACCTTGTTGGCCGAGGTCATCGACAGGACGGCTTGTAGACGTCTGCATGTCGGCACCACAGGCCACCTTGGTTTACAGAGGATCTGCAGCATCTGAAGTGTGAAGGTTGTCAGAGTGATGGTGGCACTGTTGGCATACTGAAGCCGACAGATTGCGACATAGAGCTAGCTTAAGAGCCCATGCTATGCCCTCATAGCATCAGCGAAGTCTGGTCCAGTGGAACTTTTCTGGGTGGTGAGGGGGTGGTTGGTCCGGCCTCCCTCTGCCTGGAACTGGAATCTTCCAGTGCTCACTGTGACATGTTTGTTGATTACTTTGCAGATAAAATTGCTTGGATTCACTATGATTTTGACACTGCACTTATTACAATAAGAGATCCAGAGGCTGAGGAAACCCTGTCTTGTCCGGTTCCGTGGGATCAGTTTCAGTGGGTGTCGCCTGCTGATGCGGGGGATGTTCTTGGGGCAGTCAGAGCCACCTTTTGTGAACTGGACCTGTGTCCATGCTGGCTGGTTAAGGTCAGTCGGGAGATGCTGGGGCCGTTGCAGTCTGGGGTGATCAATGCGTCCCTTAGGGAGTGTGAGGAATATGGCATAGCAAGGGGAAATAGGAATGATGGACGGGTGCACCCAACACGAGTACACAACCCCCCACTCACAGAAACACTATTAGTGGTACAAGAGCCCTCAGTATGGTGTATAGCCGTGTGGTCAATTGTGTGCTGCAAGGGACCTGACCATTCATCAGTGGGCCTATCAGGGATGTCACTCCCTGGGTTATAGTGATCCTCCACACTCACACACACAGGACCCAGGAGGGGAAGCAAGTGAGGAAGGGGTAGGGACCCCAGGCCCTGGGAAACCCAGAGGGGACCGGGGAGGGATTAGGGCAACCACACCCAGGAAGGCACGGAAGGGCAACAGTAAGGAAAACAGAAGCACACACCACTTGAACACAATCACTCACCACACACAGCACTCTTCACACAGGAACAGGGAAAAGGAAGGGATTCTAGCAAATTACAGTTTTCTCCAACTACCAATGCATGGGCCAGATCACAAGAACCAAGAAGCTCTGATCACCAGCAAAGGAGAGAACCTAATGGCCCTCCTTTTATGTGCCTTGCTCCAGACCCAGTCCTTGTTTCAGCTGCAGGCACTCAGAGAGCCGCAGCTGCCTCTCATCAGGTAATTGCTGGCCCAACAGACTACAATCAGGGGAAGTCGCTCCAGAAACAGGTACTAGAGGTTGTGCTCCCCACCCCCCCTGGGCACCCTGAGCTGCCCCCTGCCCCCCTCCTCCATTGTCCCTTTGGGCCCCGCCCCCTCCATACCCTGACAGGGAGGGCAGAGTGCTGAGTTGCCTCAAAGAGGTGGTGCTCTGCTCAAGAAACCATCACTTGACATTAATTCCCTGGCCAGTTATGGGCTGGTCTCTACCTTTCCCTTTTTAGGGAAGGTTAGAGATTTGGCCAATAACTGGCCAGGAACCTTTTTAGGGAAGGTTATTGAACGGGTAGTGGTTCGGCAGCAGCAGGGACATCTGGACAGCATCAGTTTTGTAGATCCTCACAGTCCAGCTTTCGCGTG
>QEPC01007061.1:737866-769132 GCA_003113815.1 Sphenodon punctatus
CATTGGTTTCAATGGGGACACAGCGCCCCATTGAAACCAATGAAATAAATCCGGTACCGGCATACCGGATTTAATCCGGGAATCCGGTTTTCGTAGAACCGGTAACCGGTAAATCCGGTAGCCGGTAATGGGCCCGGGGTCCCACCACTAGTAACCACCTCATCCTCCTCTCTTTCTCCTATATGGTCTGAGCAAGCTCAGACCAGCACTCTTGGGATGGGGCTGGCTGTTCTCAGCACCTTCTAGAAGAGTCCAGCCTGAACTGGAAGAGCGTAGCTGTCGCAGAAGGGTGGAGGAGGCCCTGTTCAAGGACTGTTATTCACAGGCCAGATCTGACTATTTACAGGATCTGATTTCAACCTTACCAAGAGGAGTGCCCCCTTTCTTCAGCCACAGCCTGCAGCTTGGAAACCTTTTGTCCAGCTTGGACACTTGCACAAGAAGTGGAACTGTGAGCCTGTTTGTTTTGTCTGGTACAAGTGAGATTTTATGAAGACCAGTGTCTCACCATGTGTTTCATAATGTTCGTTGCTCCCCCGGCCCTCCTCGGCACGGGGAGCGGCTCGGGGGCGGCGGCTGTTGTCCCCCCTGCCCTGTGCGGAAGAAGACACGTGGTAAAGGGGGTGCATGGCGTGAGGGAGAAAGCGGCGCAAAGCGAGCTCTCATGATGAGCAGAAGCTTGCGACTGCCATCTTGTGCTGGGCGTGAACCCAGCATTCGCGCCCGAGCACCAACGAAGGAAGCAACGTGTCTGCTTCACTCCTGGTGTTTGGGCGCGGCTCGGGCGGTTCAGCTGGGGTTTGTCTCGGCGCAACAGTGCCATTTGAGAGGATTCGAGGAGCGGGGAACTGGGATGCGAGTGCTCACCCTCCCCACCCTCCCCCCGGGGTGAGTCGGAAGAGAGACTTCAGCAAAGGAAAGTAAACCTCAGCGGGGAGGTGCAGGCCTGCGCTCCCCCTCCCCCATTCTTAAATAAAGCTGTGTCCCAGCACCTCTCCTTAGTAGGAGGGGGGCAAGTAAAATACCCTGACAGGGGAGTATGGCTGGGGTGCTTGTTGGGTTGGGTGGGGGGAACGCTGCACGGGGAAAAAGGGGCCCCATTGAGTGAGAAGGAAAGCTCATTAGGGTCAGGGGAGTGGCACTGCCTACCCCACCCCCACCGGCAGCTGAATTATAGTGGAGGCTGAGTACCACCGGAAAGGGACTGTATCCCCCGACCATGAAGGGAGGCGGGGGCAGGAAAGGGAAGGGCCCAGCCAAGAAGGTCCTGGCAAAAAGAGTTGAGGAGGTGCTGGAAGCCCTCCAGGCATGGAAGGCAGGGTGCGAGGGGGTTCTTAATACCCTGGCCTCTGGCCATGAGGGTGCTAACCTGGGTGACTCACTGGGAGAACGGGTGTCCCAGGAAGGGGGCCCGGCAGGCCCTGTAGAGGCCCCAGGGCTGGATCAAGGTACGGAAGCTGAGGGGCATCAAGGAGAGTTGGACCCAAGTGAACCAGCGGGCAATGAGAGCCCAAGGGAGAGCCAGGTGGACCCTGGCTCAGAGCAAGGGGAGGCACCCCGGACCGGGGTCTGAGCAAGCTCACACATGGTGCAGCTGCCTGTCCATTTCAGGCAGGAAACGGAGGTCACGGAGGGAGCATCCTCAGGAGGTCCACCTCCCCCCCTGCAGGGGAACAGGCAGGGGTGGAGGGCAGCAGGACCCGGCAGAGCAAGCTGGGTAATGCCCGGCAAGGCCTCCCTCCCTGCCCAGGTGGGGGGGAAGGCATCATTTGTCGCCAACTAGGGACCAGGAGGGGGAACCTCCAAGTCAGAGAGCACATGGAGATCAGCTGGTCGCCGTACTGGAGACCCTCAACGAGTTTATGGGCCGATTCACGGTGCTGGAAGGGAAGGTAGTGGAAATGGCAGAAGGACGCCAGGCGGCACCGACGAGTTGAGACAGGAGTCAGTGGAGTGGGCGGTTCAGAGTCGCAGGCTGCCGCTAGGGGCAGCGGTAACAACGTCGGTGAACGTCGGTGCTAGCACCAGCCAGGGAGGTACAGGTAGGTGTCTGCAGTGCACACCCTGCCAATGCAGGCTCAGAAGGGGAAGTGGCAATGAGAAAGCCGCTCAGACAGGTACAGCAGGCCAGAGACGGCTCGGCTGGGTAGGCTCCTGGGTCACATGGCCCGGAAACGAGCCCGATGGGGTGCAGGAAGCCTCTTTATTGGCACCAGAAGCATGGGGGGGAACAGCCAAGGCAGGGCAAATGAAAGCCCGATACCTGGGGAGTGCTCAGTGTGCCACCCCAGGGTCGAGCAGGCAATGCCGGCCTGCGCAGAGCCAGGGACATGGCCGGCTCTGGGGGGTGCCAATTGGTACCCACTTGGCGCAGCACACCAGGGACAAAATATGGAACGGGGAATACGTAGATGTCCTCTCCCTGTTATATACTGAGCTGGTGCCTGACCCCAATAATAACGAGAGGGAGAAGGAAAAGGAGCGCTTTAAGCATCCTAAAATAGACAAGAATTGGGCCAATTGGTCAGTGGCCTTCTCTGTGTTGTTGGGGGTCATGATACAGGTGACACCTGATAGAGCAGCAGAGTTAATAAAATACCAGGATATCATGCACAGGGCCTATGATACTGGTAACCCGGGGGCATGGCTCTGCTACAATGAGGGTTTTCGTAAAAGGGCGGCGATCACCCCAGGACTTAGGTGGGATGTTTATGCACAGGACCTTTGACTAGAGTGCATGTCTAACGTGGCTGGGGCACACAGGACAGACAGTGGCCACACCTTAGCGAAGGGTGGAGTGGCCCCCATGAATGAACCCTTTTGGTCCGGAGGGCGCCGGGGTAGCCAAAGAGGAGGGACTTGTTGGGATTTCAATGGGTCTGGGGGTTGTGCCCGCTCCCCGTGCCGCTTTAGGCATGCTTGTTCGCACTGTGGAGGAGGACATCCTGGGGTCCAATGTAGTCGGGTGCGATCATCCCTCCACGGCCGACAGCAGGGTAAGCCAGGTGCAGGGGGCCCAAAACAGCAAGGAGGAGCAAAGGGCTCCAACCCTGGTCAATCATAGGGCACTAGCACAAGCCCTGATGGGTTGCCCAAGGGTAGGTGAGGTGGTCTATGTGGTATCGGGGTTCCGAGACGAATTCGTCATACCAGCAGAATTCAAACAGGCTAGGAGTTGGGTGAAGAACCTGCAATCTGTGTGCGGGAAAGAAGACTTGGTAGCCGCCAAGCTTAGAAAGGAGCTGGTGGAGGGCCACATTGCTGGCCCTTTTGCAACGTGTCCTTTCCCCAACCTCCATGTCTCCCCATTAGGTATAGTGCCCAAGCAGCAAGAAGGGGAGTTCCACCTCATTCATCATTTGTCCCACCCGAGGGGACAGTCGGTGAATGATGTGATTCCCCCGGAGCTCTGCTCCGTCTGATATGCTTTGTTGGACATGGCAATAGAGATGGCACGGGAATGCAGGAAGGGAACACTGCTGGAGAAGTGCGATATTAAATTGGCATTTTGCCTGCTGCCGGTTCACCCCGCCTGCTTTAGGCTACTAAGGTTCCAGTTTGGAGGCCAATATTACTATGACAAGGCGATGCCCATGGGGTGCTTGATATCTTGTTCGGCCTTTTTGCGTTTTAGCTCCCTCCTGGAATGGCTAGTTTGCCATAGGACATGGTCACAATATATTATTCATTATATCGATTACTTCATGTTTTTAGGTGGGGCTGGATCAGGAGAATGCAAACGGGCCTTGGAGAGTTTTCAGAGATTAGCCTGCAAGCTAGGCGTTCCTTTGGCCCTGGAAAAGACGGTTGGCCCAGCCACGGTTCTGACGTTTTTAGGAATTGAGCTAGATACCAACGAGCAGGTGTCATGCCTGCTGCTGGACAAGTTAGCAGCCCTTGTGGAGGATATTGATGGCCTTTTGGGGCGGTCAAAAGTAACAGTCAGGCAGCTGCAAGCATTATTGGGTAGTCTCAATTTTGCATGCAGGGTAGTGGCACCGGGTCGGGCATTTTTGTCACAACTTTATGAAAGGGTGGGCAGTAATCAGCCAGGGCACTGCCATGTCAGGATCATGGCTGAAATGAAAGAGGACCTGCGGACCTGGCATGGCGCCACACTTCCTCCACACTTTGAATGGTATTAGCATATGGAGACAGAAGTGGTTATTGGAGGCAGAACTGCAGGTGCAATCCGATGCAGCCGGGTCCTTGGGCTATACTGGGTGGGCAGATGGTGCGCAGCACCATGGCCTGAACAATGGGCACGGGAAGGAGTGACAAGGGACCTCACTTTTCTTGAACTCTTCCCTATAGTGTTAGCAGTTAGCCTGTGGGAAAGGGAGTTCGCAAACAAAACGATACTGTTTTGGTGCGACAACCTTGTGGTGGTCCAGGTGCTGAACTTGATGGCATCCCATTCCAGGAGGGTGATGGGGTTGGTGAGAGTGTTCGTACGGCAGTGCCTTGGCAGTAATATTTTATTCTTAGCCAGGCATGTCCCGGGCATTAGCAACGGGATTGCCAATGCACTCTCTCGCCAGCAGATGGAGCGATTCAGGCAGTTGGCGCCGGAGACCAGAAGGGACCCGGAGGAACTCCCTCAAGGGATTTGGAGCATTGGACTATATAGGTGTTCCAAGCAGTGCAAGGGTCGCTGGCGCCCCGCACTCGGTCGGCTTACTCACAAGCTTTGGGCGAACTCCAAAACTTTCGGGAAGAGAAAGGCTGGGGGATGCAGTTCCCGATCACGGAGATTCAGGCCATACAATTTTCAATTGACCTAAAAAGACGAGGTTTGGCACCTCGGACGACTTCTGGAAAATTAGCGGCCTTAGCATTTTATAATAGGCTGGCAGGTTTCTCATCCCCCAGTGTGGGTTTTTTAGTTAGGAGAATGTTAGAGGGATGGCAAAGGGAATTTCTGCAAGGGGCAGACACTAGGCGACCTATTACCCCGAAATATTACGGCAGGTATGCTGGCAGCTTAAGGAGGTGTGTTTTTCCCGTTTTGAGTTAATAACATTTAATAGCTTGTTCAAGACTGCTTTTTTCGGGGCATTTCGAGTTAGCAAAATTACGGCCGCCACATCAACAGACCAAGGGGGATTCATGGTTGGCAGAGAGGACATCCAGGTGGGTACCGAAGGAGTGGCAATATTGCTAAAAGGGTCAAAGACAGATCAACGTCGAAAAGGGCAGGTAGTTAAATTGGCGAGAATTGCCGACAGTCAGTTGTGTCCTGTGGCTGCCATGGAGGCTTATTTGGAGCTGCGCCCCAATTGGCCGGGTCAACTGTTTATACACGAAAATGGGGCAAGGGTGACAAGGTACCAATTTTCGGCAGTTTTACGTAAAGCCTTGAAGAGAGCTAATCTGCCACCATACATATTTAGTTCCCATTCCTTTAGAATAGGGGCAGTGAGCAGCGCGGCAGCAGCGGGCTTATCGGAGGAACAAATAAAGGCTATAGGCCGATGAAGGTCCAGAGCCTTCCGTTCATATGTGTGCAAGGTGGACCTGTAGGGCAAAGGGTAGTTCAACAAGCAGAGCGGTGGTATGGGAGGACTGGCACTGGTAACCAATGCTTGTCTTTCTTAGGAAGTGAACTGCCATCACAGCACCGGAGAGTCATGATCGTTGGCCACAGTATGGTCTACTGGGCCGGGAAACGAGCGGGACGCTCGTATTGGGGAACCCAGCTGGGCCTGGGGCATCTGGCTGAGGTGACGTGGAGAGGAAGAAGCGAGATGAGATGGGCTCAGTTCCTGCCGGTGGTCCACGCATTGGTGAAAGAAGCACATCCAGATGTATTGGTAGTGCATTTGGGGGAGAACAATCTACCGGTGGAAACGGGTTTACACCTGGTCACCAGCATAAAGAGGGACCTGTGGGAAGCCAGGCGACTCCTCCCAAACACAAGGTTTGTCTGGTCTGAAATGCTAGAGAGAATACAATGGAGGAATGCCGTGCGCCCAAGTAGAGTCGATAAGGCTAGGAGGAAAGTAAACAAAGAAGTGAAAAAATTAGTGGCTGATATGGGTGGACATACGATTAGGCACCCGGGAATTAAGTTCTCCCGGCCAGAGTTGTTTAGGCCTGACGGGGTCCACTTGTCGGATGAGGGGCTTGAGCTATATTTGATAGCAATACAGCAAAAGTTGAGCCTTCTTCTGGGTGAGTCGGGGGCGAGGGGGCAAGACTAGTCAAGCAATGCTGGCAATCTCTAGTGGCAGGGGTCCTGCAAGTTAGTTGAGTTAGAGGGTAGGGATAGCCTGCTGCCAGGTCATCTCCTTACGAGATGGGGTTCCCGCGAATGCTAGAGCTTGCCCTGCCAGCATCGCGCAGGACTCAGGAAGGGGGGTGAGCCGGGTCGATGGACCTTAGGACAGGGACGGTCCAGGGTCCTCGCCGGCTGCCCTCAATTCCTTCCTTGGGTCACGGTAGACGGAGGCCTCCTGATCCGGCTGGGGGCGGCCGGGCAGGCATGGCATTGCAGCAGCTATAGTTAACATTGTTGCGGTACTGAGGAACATCAGACCGCCTTTAAGTTTACTCTACCCAAGTTGTTAGTTAGCAGCTAAGGTTGACAGGACCCGGAGGGGCAAAGCCCCCTCCTCCCCGACAAGGTTAATAAAGTTTGGTGCGGCCTGATTTACTCCATAAGAATGGTGTCCGTGTCTTCTTTCAGGGTGGGGGACAAATGCTTGTGTGTGTGTTTTGTACGTACACTGATATTCTTCTTCAATTGTGTTGGAAGAAACTGATGTCTGTTCAGTTAAATGATTTTATTTGTCTTGTTCAGAGATTAGTATTATTCAGAATGCTTCATACTATATGTATAAATATCATGTTTCAGGTGTAAAGAAATCATAGCTTTCTTTTGTCCTGCAACTACTGGTGGAGGAAGTTCTGCTGTCAAATGTCAGCCTGAACCCGCCTGCTATTCTTGCAATATTTTGGGGGGGAGTTATAGAGGGTTACACAAACATATGAGGCTGCTGAACATGTGACGTACACCTTCCAACCTTGCTTAGTGGAGGACATGGGCTCCCCCTAACATCTCATATGGTGATGCAGCCAGCAGACAGTGGTTCTATAGACTGACTGCAGTTGTGCCCGAGATCTGGCAGTCCAGTGGGAGAGAGTGGAAGTGTCACAGCATTAATCCAGGGAGATGGGATATGTCGTCTCTGGGTAAAGGTCAACTATAGACTTTGACAGAGCACTGCTATGGGGAAGCTCACAGCACTGGAGTCCCAGATGGGCAGGAACAGGCCACTGCTCTGAGGAAGCTGGCAGGACTGGAGTCCAAGCTGGGCACTATGGGACACTGTTCAAATGAAGCCCACAGTGCTGAAATCCCAGCTGGCTAGGGTCAGGGTATTGGTGGGAAGCCACAATGCGTGGGCGGGCATGTTGCTGTTCAGCAGTGATGTGAAGTGGGTGCCCAGAGGCAGGCTGGGAATAGGAAGGGCAGTGGAGTCCCTGTTTGGCCATTCCTGTGAGTTCCTTCTCCAGAATAGCCCCTTGAGCCTTTCCCCTCTAGGCTCTGGCAGGGACTCTCCAGGGGTGTTTGTGGCACCCTGTCTTGAGTCTGTCCTATGACCTTATCCAGAGGAAACGGTGCTTCCTCTGACTCGCCTATCCCAACATGCTCCAGTTCCTCTGGTGACTCACTCCTTAGCCTGTTTCCTTTCTATGCCCTGCTGGCACCCTCCGAGCCGCCTGCTCCCAACTCCAGCCCTTCCTTGGCATGGAAGGGTGTGAAATGCCCAGCTTATCATAGCTGCCAGCCCTTATTCCTGTGCTTCTGGTGCACAACCCAGCACCTCGTTCCTTTGCTGATGTTCCAGAGGTGAAGTAAGCAGATTGGAGGTGTGATAGCACTGATGGGAGTCAGGGAGAGGTCAAAGGTTCACAGCCCAGTCACAGCTCCCCCAGCAAGGCAGTGTGGCTGGACACTGTGCAAGAGAAGGGAGCAGGGCAGAAGCAGCTGGCGGCGCACCCATCTTCCTTTCCGGCCTGCTAGACCCCTGGATGCTGTTTGGGCAGCCAACGGGCCAGGCTCTAAGAGTGGCCCCATCTACGCAGCCCACAGCTGGAGCCTGAATGTCAGCTTCCCATTTATTTAAATGCCCTTCCCCTAGGACTCTTTGCCCAAGCTGCAGCTGGACCCTGGCTTGGGGTTCTAACTCACTCTCTGACACCACAAGAAAATTGGCCTGCTGACTCGTTTTCTTTTTTCCCCGCCCACAGGATTTAGCTGGAGTTCGGCTGCACAGACCCCCTCACCATAAGTCAGGGCTCTGCTGTGACAATCACAGCAAGCCAGGAACTAAAGAGTGTAACCACTAGGAACAGCAGTGATGGGGATTGTTATTAATGAGACTGTGTGGCTCAGGTGCAGAAGATGATCTTGGCGTACTATCTGGCATAAGTCATTTGTGGTTCAGTTTCCCCATCCATAAGATGATGATTGCAGCATAAGAGGGGCTGTGAGACTAGCTCAGCCAATGCCCTTCAGGCCTCTCCTATGCAAAGGCTACAAGACACAGGAAAGTTCACATGTACTAAGGGATCAAACACTAGATGCAACTATTGCATTTGACTTCCAGAGCTAACAAATAAATCTGTGACCAAGGCCCAATGACTTTGGCCTCCTCTGAAAAGCCTCTGCTCAGTATTCTCCTCTTGTGAACCTCATGACTTTGGGCTTTTCATTCCAGGAAGCAGTGCAGGAAACGCAGAGAGGCTATTGTGGTGGGAGACCGCGCTCAGCACAGACAGGCAAAGCTTGGACTGATTTTCACAGCTCATTGAGAACATGCCAAGTCTGAAGTTTCTAGTCTCAGCTGCTTGTGAACTGAGCAAGGCAGATCCAAAATGTCTCAGCTAAACAGAGGGAAACAGTTTTCCAAGTTTATATCAGCAACAACTGGCTCCAGCTTTCTTAACAATTCACTTTGGACTGAGTCCAAGTTCAGAAATTCCACCTAAATGGAGTTGGTTTGAGGAAGGAGAAAGGGGTTTTGAAAGGAAACAGCACTTCAGCCTGTATTACAGCCCTCACTTCTGGTAACAGTAATTGCAGCTGAGTGAGCAGTGGAAGCAAAATCCCAATAGTCACTTGCATGAGCCATGAGGGACGTGCCAGCCAGATTCTTCACCATGGGGACTCTGTGCAATCAGATGGCCTCAGGTGGACTCCAAGATGCAAGAAAATGCCCTAGCAAGAACCCTGAGGCAGGGATCACTCTGTGAACTCCTCAGCCAAGTTTCGTATAGGACTGCAGGCTGGTGACCCAAGTGTTGTACAAGAGTCAGCAGTCTCTAAATGTGAGTGTCCTACAGCACCTCTCAGTGTCGCTGGGTGCATAATCCTTTCTGGGTGCATTGAGCTCCCAAGTCTTCAGAACATAGCTAGCCCTGGTGAGGGATTGATAAGCTCCAGCATTTCCTGCAGGTGGGGCATCAAGGCACTTCTCCTGATGGGTTCGTGCCATACCTTGTTCCTTCTGGTGTGAAGCAATCACCACTCCAAGGAGCCCAGTGTCAGGGTCCACAAGCTGGAGCACAGAGTGTTGTCGCAGGATCAGTACTGAATAAGTTGGGGATTGGGGGTCCTAGGATTCATGGGGTCACAGCAGGGATTGGCACAGAGCAAGGGAGCAGGCATTAGCTGAGGCTGGATTGGATGGACAAGACAAGGCAGGACTGGACTAGACAAAGCAGGACAGACAAGACAGGACTGGACTGGACTGGACTGGAAGGACAAGTCAGGATAGACAATGCGATAGACTGGCACAAGGCGAATGGCTCTGGACAGTCATGTAGGGAGCTCATGGACAGTCGTATAGGAGGTAAATCCAGCAGTTTCTGGGCCCCCATCAAAGCAGACACTGAGCCTTAATTCAAGGCAGTCGGCCACATTCACAGGCAGGGTCTGAAGGACCATGTTCCAGGGCAGGTGTTCAAAGGACTGGCATCTAGCCTGTCCCAGAGCACACAAGGTCCAGGGAGTGCAGAGCCAGTGTTAATGGAGACATGAGGAGATGACACATAGTAGGGGGCCAAGAGGCATCTCATGCACCCTTCGTGGGGAAAACATATGATCTATTGCAAAATGTTCATGACTCATAGGCTTTCAAAAAATCTTCAGTTCCAACACTGCAGTCACAGCAGAGGGGGGTTGGTGGCAATTCCTTCCATACAAATAAGTAAAAGATATGCCAGGCAACCCTGCCATGTTAGGTATCAAACGAAAGCTCTTGACTCTTAGATTATGAATATGTAATAAAATGCCACGTTAGACCTCATGTGATCATTAAAAAGGTCACAATGTCACATAATCCCTTCACAATGTCCACCCCTTCCCTCTCCCCCTTTGTTCAAGTTCGTCTCACCAACTGTCTCTCTGATACCTCCGCCTGGATGTCTCAACGCCAACTCAAACTGAACATGGCGAAAACTTAACTTCTTATCTTCCCTCCCAATCCTTCCTCTCCCTCTTCCCTGTCAATTGCCATTGACGGGGTCTCCATCCTCACTGTCCCCCAAGCCCGTAGCTTGGGCTTCATCTTCGACTCGCACCTCACCTTCAAACCCTACATTGACTCAGTTACCATATCCTGCCGCTTCTCCCTGCACAACATTGCTAAGACCCACCCTTTTCTGTATGTCTCTGTCAGGCCCTGGGGCCTGAGGAGATGGGGGGGCCGGTACGCACGGAGGCGATCGGCCCCGAGACCGCGGGCAGCAGCAGAGGGCCCGCCCCCATGGGCAGCAGTAGAGGGCCCGCCCCCAGCCTCCGTATCTACACCCTCCCTGGGAACCCCGCGATCTTCGGCAAAGGCCGAAACCCACGAACCCTGCCCCGCGGCAGCAAGCGGGCCCCACCACGTCAGCCCCAACGAACCAGCAGCAACACCGGTGGCCACGCCCCCAGCGTCGCCGCAACACATCGCGCCCGCAGAGACAGGGCCGGCCTCGCCCCGCACGGCAGCACGTCCTGCGGCCACGCCCCCACGGCCACCGCCCCGACGCTCAGCACGCCTGCGTCAGAAGCACGCTGCAACTCTGCTGATAAGGGGGGACAGGACAGAGCTCCCTTGCTGGTGAACAGATCTTGCCCTGTGAGACCGGCCCCTGGAGTAGCTGCTACAGTGAACGTTGGATTGTTTGACCCTGAGAGTGAAAGAGAGAGAGAACGGAGAGTGTGTGCGAGCGTGCCAGAAGGAGAGAGTGAGAGCCAGATCGTAAGTGTGAGTCCTGTGTGTGTTTCCTTCCTCCCCCACGGTGCCCAAGGGGGTTCTAGCGTGTGTGTCCTGCCCTGGTCCACCCCCGCCTTCTTGTGTGCACGGGTTCCTCACTCTCTTCCCCCACTCCTTACCTCTAGCCCTGGGCCCTGCGTGCCTGAACCTGAGCGCCCCCACAGTTCTCCCCGGTTGGGAGTTAGCAACGCCTCATCCCTATGATGACTTAGGTGGGGAACGGCTGGTCCTTCCACAACCACCCTATAAGATCCTGAGGGGCACCTTTTTCAGGCACTGTTGCTCCCTCGTGGGGATCGCTCTAGGGCACGGGTACGAGTGTGGTGACGTCCGTACTCCCCTACACCGAGCGGACGTCCTGTTCCCCTGCACCGGATTCCCTTTCCCCCGTGAGGGTTCTGTCCCAACCCTCACAGTCTCCTCTGCCAAAACTCTCATCCACGCCCTCATCATCTCACGCCGTGACTATTGTAACCTCCTCCTTGCTGGCTTTCCCCACTCTTACCTCTCTTCCCTCATCTCTGTTCAAAACTCTGCTGTCAGGATCATCCTCCTAGCCCGTCGCTTTGACCATGTGCAGCCTCTCCTCTCCTCCCTCCACTGGCTCCCTCTTCCTGAGTGTATTCTGCACAAGCTCCTTGTCTTCACCTACAAAGCCCTTCACAACCTTGCTCCCTCCTACCTCTCTGCCCTGATCTCCCTCCGAACCCCTGCTCGAGCACTCCACTCCTCTTCCATCCCCTCCCTCACCCTCCCATGTCTCCCCTGCTCCCCCAACCGCTTTCGTCCCTTCTCCCTTGCTGCCCTGCATGCCTGGAACTCCCTCCCTGCCCTCGTCCGTCTTGCCCCCACCCTCCACACTTTCAAGTCCCTCCTCAAAACCCACCTCTTCCGCTCCGCCCTTCCTAACTCCTGCTAACCATCCCCACCCAGGATTATCCCCCACCTGTTATCTGCAAACTCCCAATTTACTGTAACCAAGCCAAGAACGTGTACGTGAGTTCTCGCATCCTCATGAATGTCGCATCCCTTGTCTCTCCCTCTGTTCCCCCTTCCCTGTCTCCCCTCCCCCTGTCTTTAGATTGTAAGCTCTCAGTCAGGGACCGTGTCTATCTTATTCTCTGTAAAGCACCAGGTACATCACTGGCGCTATATAAATACTTATAATAATAATCATCATCATCGAAATGTATGTCATGTTGGTTGGCTAAGTGAAGCTCATGAGACACAGATAACATATTAATGTGGTAATTGATGATCGATCTCATTTAACCCATAGATGTTTAGAACGAATAATTTAGAGGCAGTAAATTTCAAATAACTTAATTGTATAACTACTACATTATATAATACTATAACATAAGAAGCCAGAGGAAGATCTGCTGGGGAAGCAGGCAGCCCATTCAGCCCCAGCCTCTGAAGACCCCAAGATCTAAAAAGATTTTTCCTCAGCCTTGCAACACCCAGAGAGAGCTGAGAAGCCAGAGGATGATCTGCTGGGGAAGCAGGTACCAGTAGGACAGACAGTTGGGTTGACCTTTTCCATATACCCTCCCCCTTCCTGATCTGTTAGACACTGTGCCTGACCATTGCCATTTTTGTTATGGGTTGAGGAACTTGGAGATGTATACAGAGAAAAGTGGCATTAGGGTGAGAGACAAGTGCCAGGATTGTAGTTTGTTGAACATTACAAGAATCCCTGAGGCCCTTAAACTTGTATTTTGTTTTCCTGAGAATTTCTGGGCAATGTACTGTTGTTTGGTTGTTTATAATGTTTTACATAGATAGTGATTTTTGTTTTTGCATTGTTGTTTGCTGCTTTGGGAAACTCTCCTGTTGAAAAACAGCATATAAATTCTTTAAATAATAAATAAACTACTGGATTGTTGAAATGGCCTAAATTTATTCTTCTTCCCATTTCAGGTCAACCACAGAGTGGTGATATGGGAATTAGTGGAATACAAGTGAACATAATGGAAGTTGATGGGATTCTTCTAGGAGGCATGCAAGACTCCCGCCCATGTTCCAATTATGACAAATGTTGGCATTATTTGTCAAAGAAAAACTTCAGAAAGATTAACTTCAACACCTAGATTGTGCTCATTCACAGGGCCGGCCCTACCACGGGGCGGCTGCCTTGGGCTCCGCTCCTGGGGGGGCCCCACAAAGGGGGCCCAGCTCCCAGCCTGATAGTGACTGGGAGATGGGGACCCTGCGCGGGGGGCCTCTGGCCGACTGACCAGTCAGTCCATCTCCCTGGGCCCTGACAGGCATCGGAAGGGGTGGCCATAGAGTGAGGGAGAGGCAGAGGTGCCGCCTCTCCCACACTCCATGCCCCCTCCCTCCACTGCCTGTCAGTCTCGGCCAGGGGAAATGTGAGAGGCAGGGCCTCTGCCTCTCTCTCATTCCCCTGGCTGAGACAGCCAGGCAGCGGAGGGGGTGGGGTGGGGCAGCTGCCAGCAGAAGTGAGGGAGTGGCAGAGGCCCCTCCTCTCCCACACTCCCTGCAACTTCCGGTGGTGGCAGGCTGTAGCAGCAGATTTAATCTGCTGCTGCTGCACCCGTCATCGCCTACCGCCATGAGCTGCCCCGGTGCACGGGCCCAGCACAGGGCCCAGGATGGCAAGGGGTGGATGCGAAAGCCAAGGTAAGTGCCCCCGAAATGGCTGGGCTTGGGGCTGGGCAGAAGGGAGTGCCCCTCCACCCATCCCTGAGCCCAGGCCTGGATAGTGCCCCCCGATCAAACCAGGGAGCACTCCCTGAGCCAGGGAGTGCCCCTAGGCCTGCCAGCCGGCAGCAAAGCCGCCAGCGGGTGACGGCCCCACATTTCTCCCCCGCCCTAGGCCCCGCAAATACTGAGGCCGGCCCTGCTCATTCAAGAAAGTATTGGACACTATTCATACACACAGTTCTTATCAAGAAAAAGAATATTCTGTAATAAGTGCAAGATTAGTAAATGATTCTGAAGAAACTCTGAAAAACATATGTGCAATGTGGCACAACTCCTGTTACAAGAAGCTGACCAATGTAGAACATACAAGAAGGACAAAAGCCCATTATGAGCAAGATAAAGGTTTATCAAATGCAATTGTAGATGCAGATGAGATGGTAACAACTTCAGCAGAACCTCCTACAAAGATAATTCAATTGACCTGTTCACAAACTTCCCCTTACAAAAAAGCTAACTTTCTTTTGTGAGGGTGGAAGTTCCCACTACAAACCACTGCACAAAGTTTCAACAAAGAAGGCTGGAAAAAAATCTGTCAGATGCAGTAAAATTATCCAATAATGAAAAATTGGCCATTAACATAGTAGAGCAGTTGATCCAAATGATGCCCATGCTATTGATATTTGTTATCATAAAAGTTGCTGGAGAGAAAATGTTTCGTATGTACTTAGAAAACATGTAAGTAATATTGAAAAACATGTTACTGACTCTGAAGCTGGAGCTGAAGTGGAATTCATATCCCTGGTTGAAAGTCTTTTGTCAGAAGGCCAAATTCTTAATATAGCTACTCTACAACGCACTTATGAAAATATTCACTTAGAAAACAATGTTGAAGATTATACAATTAGAAGACCATCAATGAAGTCACTGATAATTGATGAAATCCCTGGTGTTGAATTCCACAAGTTCCTTTGAAAAAACCAACCAGAACAGATCAGTCTCAAAAAAGCATGAGACCATGCTATGAGTATTGCAGCAGCTTCCACTGATGACAGTCATGAGACGAATAATAATAATAATAATATTTTATTAAGTCGTGACCATAGGTCGAGACCAAGGACATACAAAACATACTAAAGGAGCTTAGGAACTCTCAAGAGATCCATAAAAAACTATAAAGAAAATCACAAACCATTAAATCATTAAATCAATAGCCGTTAAATCAATAGCCATCGACCAAATCAATAGTCAGTAAATAAAACAATAAATAATATACATAAAACAATAGAGAGATAGTGGGGAATCTCCAGCAACAGAGTCCACCCCTAGCCCTGCAGGGGATTTTGATTTTAATTTTGATTCCTTCTAATCAAGGCTAATGCCATTCTGGCAAGATTATGTATAGAGTCGGAATCTTTGGCCGAAGTCAAAAAGATTAATAACTGTTGAGGCGATCAATGAATTTTATTTTTAAGCACAGAAGGCAAGAATTTCTGTCGATACACATCCATATATGGACAGGAAAATAATAGATGAAGCAGATCTTCAGTTTGAACCATCGAACAGCTGCACAGTCTGAGGGGATATGGAGTCCCATTCCGTCTCCTGGTCAACACCCTTGAGGGGACAAGATCGAATCTGAGGAGAGCTAACACTCTTCTCAGAGCCGAATTGTCCAAAACCGTCAAGTAAAGCTCCCTCCCAGGAGCCTTTTTAAAAAGCTGATAGAATGGAGCGGATTTTAAATTGGCGATCTTTCTCATATCTTCTGCAGTCGCCAAGTATGCCAATTGCCTAGAAATCAAAAATTTGATCTTAAAATTAGGGAAAGGTAACAATGCTTTCATGGATTGCCCCACTGTTTGTAAAAGAAATATCAATTTCTTATACCCCTGGAACATGAACATTGGAGAATTGAATTCCGTGAAGCAAAGATAGGGTAACTTATCTTCCGACATGCCTCGCATCCTCAGCCAGTACGAAACCTGGGCAAAATCTAATATTGCTGCTATCGGCAAGGCACCAGTTTCCAATCTCACAAGACAGACTGGGGTACTCTTTGGTACAGAGAGAATTGCCCTAAGAAGGTGATCTTGGAAAAACTCCAAATTGTTCCTGAGAAAAGGGCCCCAAATTTCAGCGCCATATAGAGCTTGTGGAGTGTGGACTAATCTTCAAGTCTAGCAGTTTCAAGGCAGGAGCAATTAATTTCCCACCATCCGTTCTCCAGAATTTAAGAAGCCCCCCAATAGATTGATCCATCTTAAATTTAATGAACTCTGCATGCTTCGCCCAAGAACCAGTGGCAGAAAAAATCAGCCCTAAATAGCGGTATGATTTAACTTGTTCAAGGCTAACATTATCAAGCACCCAATTAAATTTGTGGAAACTCTTGGCTACTACAAGCACTTTGGTTTTCTGATAGTTTATTTTAAGGTGATTGATCTTACAAAAAGACCCTAAAGCTCCAAGGAGTCTCTTTAGACCCAATCTGGCATTAAACATGAGAGCTATATCGATGAGACGAATGTGAAATGCCTCTTTCAGGCAGCTGTCAACCTTAGAAGAGCAATTTTGAATGCTGAGAAGTGGCAATTCACTGGATCACTACAGAACTTCAATGAAAGACACATGCCTGACATGTGATACTCTTTCTTCAGGTGGATAGTTGTTGGTCCAAAAGTAACAGTGACTGGAGACAGTAAAAGGTTACAAATAGACAAGGATGTGATGAGCCTGAGTCAAATTACTCTTTCTATGTAAAAAGCAAAACAAAGTCCCCTCTGCGATCGCCACGGTGGGGGTTTGGCGGTGCCCCCTTCCCCTTCTTAAACAAAGAGGACGAGGAGGGCACAGCCGCTTGAGGGTGTGGGGGGAAGCCGCGGTTGCTAAGCAACCTCAACCAAAGGCACCTGGGACTCTCGCGAGAGTCGGGATTCCTGGGTGCCATTTTAGCCTCCTCGCTCACACGCCTCATTCGGCCGGGTATGGAGCGGGGAGAAGGACACACAGCAAGGCGGCACAGCTAGGAGACAGCCGCTTGCCTTTAAGCAAAGGGTTTTTTCGATTTTTGGTTGACCGGGTGTTAGCGAGGCAGGCTTCCCCTCACCCCCCCGAGTGCTTTCCCCGTCATGCTGAGTGGCAGTGGGGCCTTGGCGGCAGTGAGGAGCGGCCCCCAAAGGGTGCCAGGACCTCTCTCCTCCCTCTCCTTTGGGCCGCGGTGGGATCCCCCCCCTGAGCCTGACTTTGGGGGGGGTTCTGGTGGGGATTTGCCCCTGCAGGGCTGGAGGAGTGGCCCCCAGAGGGCACGTGGAACCCCCTCCCCCTCACCCCCAGGCAGGGGAAATCCAAGGGCTCTAGGAATAGGGAAGGGATTCACCCCTGCGGGACTTGAGGAGTGGCCCCTGAAAGGACATGTTTGCCCCTCCCAGGGACCTAGGCAGGGGGATCATCAGGGCTGGCACAGGAGGGTGCACCCGGTGGGCATAAAGGCCTTGCATAGGGACCGCCTTTGGGGGGTAAGCCCTCACCCCCAAAGGGAGCATAAATTCCTCAAGAACGGAGAAGTTACCTGGGCTTAACAGGGGGAATTAACCCAGGGGGCTTGAGGAGACTCAGGCTCAGTCAAGGGGCCCCATCCTCCCTGCTCAGGTAGTTGGATAGGCCCTTTCCCACCAGCACCGTAACAGTGGTGGTGGCACCGAGCTGGTGAGCCCCCGCCGGTGCTAGCCTGATCCCTAGAAGGGGGAGACTTAGGAGGATAGGGCATTCGTTGTGGGTGAGTGAGCGGAAATATGGCCCCCCGCAAGCTCAAGGGCCAAGGGAAAGCCCTGGCAAAAGCAGCTTCGAAGGTCCCCTCTAAAGGGGCAAAAGCTAGAGGGAAACAGTAGGAAGGGGCCACGCAGGAGGCCATCCTCCAAGCCATGCAGGCCCAGTTAGAGGGATATCAAGCCCGCATAGAGGAGCTGGAGATCGCGCGTGGGGAAGCAACCAAGAGCAGGATGGACAATGAAGGTGAGCCCAGGCAGTCAACCATGAGGGGCGAGGTAGCAGGTAACACCACCCCAGGCTACGAGAAGGGCCTGCATCACCAGGGAAGCGGGCGGCGTCGGGCTTTGCTTTTTTGTTACAGGGACGAAGAACCATGACCCATCAGAAGAAGGGATGATAGTATGCCCAACTACCAGGCACAACTAGAAGCACTCCGGGAAGGGATTCAGGCCCTGACTGAGAGCCTGGAAGCAGCCCAGCGCAGGCAGCAGGGGCTGGTGAGCTCCAGCAGTTGCCCAAGACCCCGGTATGAACCTGAGGCTGAAGGTGAGTAGATTGAGGACGGTTGGTGGGAAGGGGATGGTGAGCATTGGGGGGCAGGGCTCTGTAGAAGCCAAGACGAAGAAGGCCTGCCACTAGTGTGTGCTCACGCAATGCTCTCCCTGCTGGGAATGGGGGGGGGAATCAGGGGGACGGGTCACACATGGACAGTTCGGGGGAACCGGCCTCTGCTCAGCCCACAGGTACAAGGCAGCGGCCCAGGTGTGTGGGGGGCTTACCAGTGCTGCACGGGTTGGACCGCACGGTGCTGTGGCCATAGGGACGAGCCCCGCCCCCTGTCAGGGGGTATGCAGATGTGTTGGCCCCACTAGGGGAACATTTGCTCCAAGCCACCAAAAGAAGATCTGGAGCGGTGAATATATTGATATATTCGCCCTCCTTTTTAGTGATCCCATACCAGATCCCAATGATAAAGAGGGGAGGAAAGAAAAGGAGAAATTTAAAAGGCCAAAAGCCAAGCGTACCTGGTCCAACTGGACAGCTACCTACACTATCTATATGGGGGTGACACTGGTTAAGTTTCCAGAACACGGGCTGGAGATGATCAAGTACTCGGACATTGTGCGCCAAGCCGTTGATACAGGTGGGCAGGGCGCTTGGCTGCACTATGATGAATCCTTCCGACGTAGGGCAGCCAACAACCCGCGCCTGTGCTGGGATCTCCATACCCATGACATCAGGCTGGAGTGTATTAGCTGCTCCAGGTATGCCCCGCAATCTGATAGTGGCCACGTGCTCTGACATGCAAGGGGTATGCAGCAAATTGAAGGCGGGCAGAGAGGTAAACCACTGCAGCCACCAGGGGGACCAACATGCTGGGATTTTAATGATGGGGGCAGGTGTTTTGGGGGCCAATGTAAATTTAAGCACATCTGCATGCAGTGTGCGGGCGACCACGCCGCCTCCACGTGTAATAGGTTCAGGCAGTATGGAGCTAGGAACAGGGGATGGGCAGGCAGGCAACAGGCAGGTCCCCACCAGCCAAGAGAGTGCTAACCAACCAGTGGGGAAGGGCGCCAACCTTGGTACGGCATAAAGCCTTACGGCTGGTGACCCGGGACTACCACGACCATGTGACCACTGATTATGTTGTCAAAGGATTTAGGATGGGCTTTAGGATCCTGATGCAAGGCCCTCATTACCATTTGGGCGCAAAAAATTTGAAATCAGTGATGGGTAACGAGCAACTAGTCCAGCAGAAGATTGATAAGGAGGTATGGGAAGGTAGGATTTAGGGCCCTTTTGACGAGTTGCCTATCCCCACTCTGTGGATATCCCCCCTGGGCATAGTGCCAAAAAAGACCCCGGGGGAGTATCGCATGATTCACCACTTGTCCCACCCCAAGGGGGAGTCGGTGAATGATGTGATTCCTCCCGAACTCTCATCATTCGACTCCGCGGTCGAAATGGTGCGTTCCTGTGGAAAGGGGACCCTTCTTGCGAAGTGCGATATGAAGTTGGCGTTCTGTCTCCTGCCAGTGCATCCCGAAGACTTTGAGCTCCTCGGCATGCGGTTCCAGGGTAAGTTTTACTTTGACAAGGCAATTCCCATGGGATGTTCCATCTCATGTGCGGCCTTCAAAAAGTTCAACACCATCTTGGAATGGATCACACGCCAACGCACAGGGCGGAGCTTGATCACACATTACTTAGACGATTTCCGCTTTGCGGGAAGGGTGGGGACCTCGGAATGCGCGCTCAGAATGCACACATTCCAGGAAGTAGTCATAGAGCTAGGGGTACCATTGGCGCCAGAAAAAACGGAAGGCCCAACAACTAGGTTGACCTACCTGGGCATAGAGTTGGACACCATATGCTCTCTATCCAGATTGCCAGATGACAAGCTCCGAGCCCTCAGAGAATTGATAGCAGTGATAATGGCACCCACTAAGATAATGGTCAAGCAGTTGCAGTCCCTCATGGGTAGCCTTAATTTTGCCTGCCGAGTCATTGCACCAGGGAGAGCTTTCATGTCTCGATTATATGCCCACATCGGGAGTGACCGTCCCCCGCATTATCATGTCCAGGTGACAAGGGTGTTGTGGGAGGATTTGGCGACTTGGGAGGCCTTCCTCCAGGGCTATATTGGGGTGAGTTTCTGGCGACAGCAACTCCTTTTGGAAGCGGAGCTCCAAATACAATCTGATGCTGCGGGTGGCCATGGTTTTGGGATATACTTCAGAGGAAGATGGTGCGCAGCCCCATGGCCAGAGGATTGGGAAACACAGGGCCTAACCCGTGACTTAACATTCCTGGAGTTCTTCCCCATTGTGGTGGCATTAGAGCTGTGGGAGGCGGAGTTTTCCAACAGAAGGGTCCTGTTCTGGTGCGATAACATGGTGGTCGTTCATGTCATCAACAAGCTGTCGTCAAAATTGGAGAGGGTTATGCATCTGGTCCAGCATTTTGTACTCAAATGCATGTGGGCAAACATTTTGTTCATGGCCAAGCACGTGCCCGGGATTGATAACGGCATAGCCGATGCCCTCTCTCGATTTCAGACAGACCATTTTCACCAACTTGCACCAGATGCCAAGAAGGACCCCGAGCCATTCCCGAGGGACACGTGGAGCCTTGGTTTATAAACTTATATCAGGCAGTGCAGGGATCCCTCGTGCCCAGAACCAGGCGGGTGTACGAAACGGCATTCACAGAATTCCAGGAATACAGGTCAGGGAAAGGTTGGGAACTAGGATTCCCCATCCCTGAGGGGCAAATGCTTCAGTTCGTGCTCCAGCTCAGGCAACGAGGTTTGGCACCGGGCATGATTGGCGGAAAAATATCAGCCATCTATTTTATGAGCCGCTTGGCAGGCCACCCCTCTTCTGATAACGGCTTTTTTATGAGCTGTCTGAAGGAGAGTTGGGCCCGGAGTAGCCCCCAGACAGTGGATGTAAGGGCCCCATCACCCCTCAGCTCCTTAATGCTATCAGCCAGGCATTACATACCGTGTGTCACTCGGACAGCAAGGTAGTTCTCTTTACTGCCGCGTTTCGCGTGGCACTATTTGGGGCCTTCAGGATCAGTGAGATAGTCCCCAGCAGGACAGGTCGGATGCGGCCCTGAAGATCCACGACGTGGGTTGGCAGGGAGGCACCCTCCTGTTAAACTTAAGGAGGTCAAAGATGGACCAAAGGGGAAAGGGTCGGTTAGTGAGGCTGTGCCCTTCAGATGATGTCCATACTTGCCCTGTTGAGGTGATGAAGCAGTATTTAGTGTCCCGCCCAAAAACGGAGGGCCCGTTATTTCTCCACATGGATGGGACCCCGCTGACATGATATCAGTTCGGGGCAGTTCTCAACATGTGCATTAAGGAAGCCGGCTTGGACCGCAAGTATGGGACTGCCCATGGAGCAAATACAACAGATAGGGAGGTGGAGGTCCGCTGCGTATCGCTTTTACATCAGGAACACCGAACCAAGAATGAGGGGGTACTGGGGGATTCATCAGCAACAGCATAACTCTGATTTCTTTTCCAGACTCAGCACCCTCGCGGGGATGGACGGTGGTGTGGATCGTCGGCCACAGCATCGTACATTGGGCAGGAAAGATGGCCACACGCAGCAGGTGGGGCACCCAGCTGGGTTTAGGTGACAGGGCAGATATAATTTGGCTAGGTAGACGCGGAATGCTGTGGGAGCAATTGCTCCCAACGCTGACTGCGGTGACAGAGAAATTCCCGGCACAAGCAATGATTGTAATTCATTTGGGGGAAATAACCTGCCCAAGTTTACGAGGTTGTGGCTAACAAAGAGGGCAAAGGCTGATTTGCGAAAGGTGCAGGAGCGATTTTGGGGGTGCACACTGGTTTGGTCAGAAATGCTGCAGAGGAGATTTTGGACTAACGCCCAGAACCCGGGCAGGGTGGACCAGGCCGGGAAAAGGGCAAAGGTGGAAATTGGGAGCTGGCTCCAGCGAGCAGTGGGGTTTGCAATTTCTCATACGGAGATTAGGCATGATAGGGATGAGTTATACTGGAGTGATGGGGTCCATCTATCGGATGCTGGATGCAGCAAATATCTCGGAGTCCTGAAACGCAGCCTAGTGAAAATCCTCGAAAGTTGAGTTTATGGTGGTGAACCAGCCAAGCAAAGCTGGCAGTTCTGGTGGCGGTAGGCTGAGTTCAGGCCAATGGTTAAAAGTTTAAAAGGTTTAGCATAGCATCGGGTAGCAACATCTCCCTAAGAGATGGGCATAAGCCATACATAGTCACTCAGTGCAGCTCACTGTATGGTCAGCCCAAGGGTGAGAGATGAGCAGCCGAACCTGCTGGGAGGACCATGTACCAAACAGTAGGTTACGGTGTCCTCACCCTTGTTGTTTAAACCCCCAACCCAGTGGGTGAAAGGGGGTTTAAACAACAAGCACCGAACAACCTGCTCCGGCCTGGGAAACCCGGTAGTCAGGGTAGGGTGTAAGTTGAAGAAGTTGGTTAAGGTAGGGCACAGGAGGATTCCCCTCGGGCTTAACCTGAAGACGTGAGAAGAAGGGCACCAGGCAAACAGGATAGCGCCTGGTCCAGGACAGGAACCTCCTGTGGGGACGGTTAACAGTTAGGAACAAGAGATAGATAGGACCCCAGTTCAAAGGGGGAAGTGGGAGGACTACCCCGTCCCTCTTTTTGGCTACTAATAAAGAGTGCGGCCATTCAAACCCACATATCGTGTCCTCGTCTTCTTTGGGGGGGGTGCATCGACAAGTTCCCTCTGTGATCGCCACAGCGGGGGTTTGGCGGTGCCCCCTTCCCCTTCTTAAACAAAGAGGACGAGAAGGGTACGGCCGCTTGAGGGTGTGGGGAAAGCCGCGGTTGCTAAGCAACCTCAACCGAAGGCGCCTGGGACTCTCGTGAGAGTCGGGATTCCCGGGCGCCATTTTAGCCTCCTCGCTCACGCGCCTCATTCAGCCGGGCACGGAGCAGGGAGAAGGATGCGCACCCACCCACCCGTCCCTCTTATAGGGCACCACTCTGAGTCATCAGGATCAGGAAGGAATTTTCCCTGAGCCAAATTGGCAAAACCGTGAGGGGTTTTTCACCTTTCCCAGAGTGACCTGCTGAATTGAATAGAGGGTGAGGATGCAAATTTGCTGGTGGTAGGTGTCATGGGGACATGGGGGCAACACACCCATTTGGGGGAGATGACTCACATTTTGGGGATATGTGTGGTGTGATGTGAAGGGTTAAACAGATTGTAAGCTCAGTTGGGGCAGAATGCTGAAACCAGTTGCCAGAGTGGGGGATGAGATTCCTTTTGTCATGGCAAGTGGGTAGTTTGTTGCCAAGCAATGGCCAGGTAACCTTCCCAACTTGATAACAATAACAATGGCCAGGAGAAAGAGGAAGTGACCTAAGGCCTCCAGCGAGGAAGAAGAAGGAACTTCTTCTTCAAGAACTGACTCTTCCATTTTGGACTTGAAGAAGTTAACAGCTCAGGAGAAGAGCTGCTGCATATTGCAAACTATGGACTAATGACTTGGCTATGAACTAAGATTTGAACCCGGGCTTCAACATCAAGGCCGAGACAACAACTGATGGACCTGTATTGTACGTCTTAGGGTAAGAGACAGTCAGGGAATATCAGTGGAGTTAGAATGCGTGTACTTTATGTTTGATTTATTGACTTGCACTATCTGATCAACAGCCTTATACTTGTATGTATTCAATATATGTTTTATAATCAAGCCTAGCGTGCTTGTGTCATTATTTGGCCGTGGGGAATTCACTTGGGAATACTCCTATCTAGGTGTGAGCCTAGATGAACCTTTTTCATATAAGACAACCCCACTGCAAGGTCTTCCAAGCCACAGGTGGCCAGAGAACGTTCTCTGTGTTACGGCTGGGTGGGGAGATAAAAGGGGAGGCTTGGCTAAGGGTGCAGACCTCTGAAAGCTCCCTGATTGCAGTGGAAGGTTTTCTGATCACTTGGGGACCCATGTGGGCACAGGCAACTGGGTTGTGGCTGGCCTGGTGGGCAAACAGGGGGTAGCCTCTTAACGAAGAGAGGGTCCCAAACCCATCCCCCCCGGTGACAGTAGGCCAAATTGTCACACTCTTGGCGGTAGGCTGAGTTCAGGCCAATGGTTAAAAGTTTAAAAGGTAAAAACAGGTAGCAACATCTCCCTAAGAGATGGGCATAAGCCATACATAGCCACTCAGTGCGGCCCACTGTATGGTCAGCCCAAGGGTGAGAGACAAGCGGCCGAACCTGCTGGGCGGACCATGTACCAAACAGTAGGTTACAGTGTCCTCACCCTTTTTGTTTAAACCCCCACCCCGGTGGGCGAAAGGGGGTAGGTGTGAACAACCTGCTCCGGCCCTGGGAACCCGGTGGTTGGGGTAGGGTGTAAGTTGAAGAAGTTGGTTAAGGTAGGGCACAGGAGGATTCCCCTTGGGCTTAACCCAAAGACGTGAGAAGAAGGGTGCCAGGCAAACAGGATAGCGCCTGGTCGAGGATGGGAACCTCCTGTGGGAACGGTTAACAGTTAGTAGGGATGGGAAAATGCAATTCGGCAGTTCGGAGTTTGACCCGAACTCGGCCTGTTCGGACGACCGAACCCGGACGTGAACATACCGAACACCGAATGGCAAAATGGCCGAACACTTCAGTCAGTTCGGATGCGTTTGGGTGAGTTTGGGTGGCAAAAAAAGTGTCACTGGAACGTCAAACATGATAGGGAGGTGTCAGTCACTGAGGAGCAGACTTCCAGGCACCAGGGGTGGAGAGGCTTGCAAGAAACAAAACTAATTATCTGCCTCCCCTCTTCCCAACACCTTCTGAGCTAGTCACTGTTCCTGAACAGCAGGCGTTGAGTAGGATTTTTAGATTGCTTTAAGTTTCATTTCAGTTTTGTAATGAAATGAAACTTAAACCATAAACTGAAACCTTGTGTTATGCACTGTACAGACTCATTGAGTATGTAATGTATGTATTTCACTACAGACTCCTCTTCTGTTTGTGATTTCCCCCCATCCCATATATATATATATATATAAAAAAAAATTGGATATGGAGATAGATAGATAGATAGATAGATAGATAGGGAGATAGATAGATAGATAGATAGATAGATAGATAGATAGATAGAAGAGAGTTGTAGGAGTTAGCTTAGTGATAGAGATAGCATTAGTGATTTAGTTTTAGTGTTTGTAGGAGTAAGTCTGTGTACTTATTAGATAATCCATTTAGTTCATAGCATTTAGAATAGTTAATAGCAGTTAGATTTAGTGTAGATAGATATATATAATATTAGATAAAAAAAATAATTAAAAGACCCCATATAAAAACAAAAAAAACAAATAAAAAACAAAAGAAAACCATATAAAACCCAATCAAAAACCAAAAAACCATATAAAAAACAAAAAACCACCTATAACAACATTTCCCAAACGGCCGAACCGAACGGTCTGTTTGGACGACCGAACCGAACAGCTGAACCTGAACTTGGCAAACTAGCCAAACTGCCAAACCGAATGGCCGAACCGAACTCAGCCGAACCGAACGGACGGACCGAACGCCGCCGAACCGAATGGCCGAACCCGAACCACGATCTGTTCGCCCATCCTTAACAGTTAGGAACAAGAGATAGATAGGACCCCAGTTCAAAGGGGGAAGTGGGAGGACTACTCCTTCCCCCTTTTTGGCTACTAATAAAGAGTGCAGCCATTCAAACACACATATTGTGTCCTTGTTTTCTTTGGGGGGGATGTGTTGACAAAAACCAATAGGCAGATTAAAAGGAAATATTACAGCATAATGCAATCAACTGTTATTCCCCGCCAAGTTGCTGTAGGAATTGCTATTCAGCATTCATCCCATAGTAAGAAAACCATAGAACATCTACATTCATTCAGCCTCAGAGTACCATATGAACATCTCCTTCGTCTAGAAACACAGTTAGCAGAGAGCATACTTCAGAATGTTTCTGAAAATGATGGTGTGTTCATTCCTTAAGTTTTGTAAAGGGACATCATATTTTCTTTGCCATGGACAATGTGGAGTTCCTTGAAGATACATCTGATGGCAAAGGGACATCACATATAACAGCTTTGGTGATGTCCCAACAAATGGAACCCAATGACAAGCAGCAAAATCTTCTTTTTGTGTAGGGAAGCTATAAGAAGACTCTCATGTCTGAAGACTTATCCAAAATAGTGAATTTCTTGAAACCATGTCATAAGCCCGAATCTCCAAAACCTAAACACACAGCACATCCATCATTTAAACCATCTGCAACTGACACCTTCTGTTTGGTCAGTGTTTATTTAGGATGCACAGTGGCTGCTTGCCAGAACAACACTTGAACAATCAATTTGTGAAAATTGCACACCATCATCTGCAGCAGAATTTGGCTCCAAAATACAAGAATCAAGTTATAGACAGCATTGTACTGAAATTATGCCAGTACAGAAGAGGAATGTTCCATCTTGGTCTGCCTACCATTCACTGATATCAAGTAATAAACCCCTTACTCATATTGCTGTTGCACCACTTATGCTCCAGCACATGATTGGTCCACTATTTTAACTACTTTGAAACAAGCACAACGAATCACATCAGATGTCATTGATCAAGGCAAGACTGTTATCTCTCCTGATATTGGTCTATACATACCAACAAAGCAACTACAGATGCACAGGAATGATCTTTAAGACATCATATTAATACCAGGAGAGTTGCATATTGTAATGGCTGTTCTTCGAATGACAGGATCATATATTAAAAACAGCGGAATTGACAACAGTTTCATTGAGGCTGGGCTCTACACTAGTCAGTAGTTCAGCAAATATTATTTATTTATTTATTTAATCAAATTTCTACCCCGCCCTCCTAAAACAGCTCGGGGCGGCTTACAAAACCAAAAAACAAACACAAATATAAAATACATCTAAAAACAATTAAAACAATAAAAAATACTACCCTTAAAACAGGACCGGGCATCACAATAAAACAATAAATAAGGGTAAGGGGAGATAAAAACCCCACTAACCCCCCTCCCCCAAGGCCTGGGGAGGCAAAGCATGTCAAAAGAGGTGTACGTGCCCATCTAAATGCATTAGAAGTGCTCTACAAACTGTTTTTTGCGGCATTTTCAAACATCCTGCTGTCAAGGAACAACTTCAGGAGAAAGTCACTCACTTGAATAAAGCATGTGCAGAACAAGACACTAAACCAGTTCAAGCTAGTCATGATGAAGTGGTAGATGCTTTGAAGTCTGAAGTTGTGATGCAGGAACTACAGAAATTTGAAGAACAAGACTTGTCAAAACCACTCTTTTATGCACATTTGCAGTACATGCAGATGGTGGTAGAACTTTGTGTTTTTATTTATTTATTTAACACAATTTATATCCCGCTCTCCCCACCTCAGCGGCTCAGAGCGACTAACAGCAATATAAAAATATAAAAGAACAATTTTAACATTTTAAAACATCATAAATCCTAAAAACCAAAAAACATAAACACAAACACCCCACCACCCTCCCAACTCTTCTCCACCCTACCCCTCTCCCTCACCAAATGCCTGACGGAACAGCCAGGTTTTACAGTTCTTCCGGAAGGTCCGGGGCCAAACGCGCCCCCACCAGGAGGGAATTCCACAGGCGCAGCACAGCAACCAAGAACGCCCTGCTCTGCATGCAGCATGCCCCCGGCTGATCACAGGGGCCGATCCAGGACCCGGAGAGTGAGGCGGTCTCGCAGATAAACAGGATCCAAACTGTGTAGGGCTTTATAGGTTAAAACCAACACTTTGAGCGGACCCGGAAGACTATTGGCAGCCAGTGCAGAGACTGGAGCACTGGTGTAATGCGCTCCCAGTGGCCAAACCCCAGCAGGAGTCAGGGCACCGCATTCTGCACCAGCTGCAGCTTCCAAGCCGTCACCATAGGTAGCCCCATGTAGAGCGCGTTGCAGTAGTCTAATCGAGAGGTAACAAAAGCATGGATGATCATGGCCAGGTCTGGAACCGAAACCAGCGGCTGAAGCTACCACACCAGATGTAGCTGGCGGAAGGCACTCCTCGCCACAGCCTCCACCTGGCAATCCCGGTGGAGCTGCACATTGAAGAGCACCCCCAGGTTCCACACCTGGAATGTCAGCGGAGGGCAGACTCCATCAATCGATGGAGCTGTCAACTCCACTGACCTACCCACTAACATCACCTCCGTCTTGTCAGGATTCAGTCGCAGTCAGTTAGCCCTCATCCAGTCCCCCACAGCTGGCAAACACAGGGTAAGCACTGAGACAGCGGGGCCTGGGTCAGTTCAAAAATGAGAGATACAGTTGGGTATCATCCGCATACTGACGACACCTCACCCCAAACTCTCTGATCACTTTGCCAAGCGGCTGCATATACACGTTGAACAGGAGAGGGGACAAAACAGCCCTGTGGAACCCCACACAGGAGGTCTTGGTAAGATGAAAAATAATCACTGAGTACCACCTACTGAGTTCTTCCGGTCAGGAATGAGCAAAACCATTCAAGAACAATCCTGTCCACACCTGCACTGTCCCACAGTGGTCAACGGTATCATCATCTCGTGGTCAACGGTATCAAATGCTGCCGAAAGATCTAAAAGGACCAATACGGTTGATCGACCCCAGTCCTTTTCTCGACGAAGATCATCTACCAAGGCCACAAGTGCTGTCTCAGTATCATGCCCCAGATGAAATCCAGACTGCGAAGGATCAAGATAACCGACACGGTCAAGATACCCCTGGAGCTGCTGAGCCACTACCCATTCAATAACCTTCCCTAAAAAGGGAAGGTTAGAGACAGGCCGATAGCTGGCAGGGGAATCAGCGTCAAGTGATGGTTTCTTGAGCAGAGGCCTCACCACCACCTCCTTGAGGCAGCTCGGCACTCTGCCCTCCCGCAGGGAGGCATTGACCACCCTGATCAGCACTGGCCCCAATGTCTCCTGGCAGCTCTTAACCAGCCAGGATGGGCATGGATCTAATTCACAAGAGGTGGCTCGAACAGCCCCGAGCACCCCCAACACGTCACTGGGTGTCACCAACTGAAAATGATCCCATAAAATCAGACAAGCCGGGGCTTATCCAACCTGTACCTCCTCCATTGCATTAAGTGCAGCATCGAGGTCTTGGTGAATCCGAGCAATTTTATCTGCAAAATAATCTGCAGAAAGGTCACAGCAGGCGGGAGAGGACTCAACCCCTGGGTTGAGAGAGGCTGGACTGACTAGCCCCCGCACTACCCAGAACAACTCCACTGATGGGATTTTGCAGCTGCTATGAGGGCAGCAAAGAACTCCCTCTTTTCTATCTGCATAGCCACAGCATAGACTCGTAAACTAGCTCTATGTCACAATCTGTCAGCTTCAGTACGAGAGCAGTGCCACCGTCACTCCAACCATCGCCCTTCTAGCTTCAGGACCTGCAGCTCCTCAGAGAACCAAGGAGGTCTGCGGGGCTGCTGCCTGGGCAATGGACGTCTGGTGGCCGTTTGATCAATGGCCTCTATTAGCAGGATATTCTATAGCTCAACGAGGTCATCGATGAGATGGTCGTCAAGGTCAGAGGGTAACTCCCCCGGAGCATTAGAAACCGCACCGGGTTCATCAGTCTCCAAGGGTGGACCATCCTAATGGGTACTGCACCCTGCCGGGAGCAGACATGTGCTAGAAGGGAGGTCTGTAGGAGGTAATGGTCAGTCCATGACAAGGGTACATTGTTATCTCCCCCATTAACGGAGCACTCGCCTCAAGGCCAGTGCAGATGCAGAACATGAGTCCAAGGTATGCCCTCCAAGATGTGTTGGGCCGTTGACCCTGTGGGATAGGCCCATGGTTGCCATGGCGGCCATGAACTCCTGCTCGGCTCCCCCGAGCGCAGCATCAGCATGAATGTTGAGGTCCCCCAAGACTATCGTCCTGGAGGACCGCAACACCACCTCCGACACTGCCTCTGCCAGAGCATGCAGGGAGGTCGCCGTACTGGTGGGTGCACGGTATATCAGCAGCACTCCCCAACTGTCCCCTGCCAAATCAAACACAAGATGGAGACCTTCAATACCTACCATTAGGGCTGTAGCGGAATATCGCAGCGGTAGCTATTTCCGGCGGAAACAGTGTTTCCGCAATTAGTGGAATGGCATGGCAGAGGCTTTCATTCTGCGGTTTCATTCCGCGGTTCCGCGGTTCTGCTTATTTAATTCCGCAACTTAGTGGAATCGTGGAAACATGACATTTTCGCTATTTCCGCAATTCCGTCAGCACCAAAGAATCGCGGAATAGTGGTTTTCCGCAATTTCCGCGATTTTTCCGCGATTTTTCCGCAATTCCGCGATTTGCAGAATTCCGGCGGAATTAGCGGAATATCCGCAGAAATGTCGCGGTGTGGGGCGGGCAATTCCGAAATAGCGGAATGGAATCACGGCGCGGTAAATGCTGCTGCCGCATCAGCCCTACCTACCATAGCCCGCACTGGATACCTCCTCACAGACCAACCCTCTTTAAAAATCATAGCTACACCACCACCACCACCACCCGTTCCTCCAACTGTGGCTGGTGCTGCATGGAATACCCGTCTGGAACAATATCAGCCAAGATAGGCCTGATTCATTGTCCAGCCAGGTTTCCGAGATACATGCGAGATCAGCAGCACAGTCCAGGATCACCTCCTGGACTGTTGTTGCCTTATTCACCACCGACCTCACGTTTAACAGCACCAAAAACAGGTTATGGGCCCCCGACCATGTTCCACTTGTTCATCCGCTGGAGGAGGGGCAAGCGGGATGCACACTAGGCACCTATCTCGCTTTACCAGACCTACACTCCTCCCCCTGAGACCATACCTCCCCTGGCCCATCACAACCCCGATAGCCACGCCAACACACACCCCGGCTGACCCCCCCCAGTCCCCATTCCTCAGCCATCCCGCTAGGAGTGCGAGGGAGAGCCCCCCCTCCTTTCCCCCAATCCCACCACCACCCCAACCTACTCCCTTCCCCATCCACCCTCCCAGCATCTCCCTCCCCAC
>QEPC01007061.1:775747-791320 GCA_003113815.1 Sphenodon punctatus
TTCACGCTCACAAACGCTCACAAATGCTCTCTCTGGCGTCCACCGTTTACACTCAGGCAAGGGGCCGGTTTCTGCAATCACCAGCGCCGTTTCCCAGGCGGCGCTGGTTTTTATCCCCTAAGTCCCGCCCCCGTGCGTGCCCGCAGCCGCTCTGAGCGGCGCTGCGGGGGCGGGGGAATCCCCACCGCGTAATCCCTTGCAGGGGGAGTGGCTCTTCGCCGCACCTGGCTTACTGACGGCGGCGCTGCTGGTGGGGAGGTTCCTTGCGGGGCCGAAGCCGGCCCCGCCCAGTTGGTCGTTGGCGCAGGCGTGGCTACAGGCCCAGGCCTTCCCCCCAGCGTCTGAGGGGAGATCGGGGGAGTGTCCTCTTGCCGGCATACTGCCGGTGACGCAGGCCCGCGGCGCGGCTCTTCCCGGGCCGCGGGCGTCGGCGGGGATGAGGCTTTTAGGGCCGGTAAGCTGCTGGGCTGATGTGGCTGGTCCGGGGGTGCTCTGGGGGTCTCTGCGTGATCCGGGGGTGCTGTGGTGCGGCTCGGGGTGCCCCTGACAAATACACTGAAACTTTTCAACTATTTTAAAGAATCAACAAACCCATTTGAAGATGATACAGAACAGTTAATTAATCTTGTAACAAAGACAATAATAACCGAGCAAGTGAAAGCTGACATACTTAGAAAAACAGGACAGCAAATGTATGCACTGTTTGTAGCAAACAGATTACAGCAGAATGTGTTCAGTGTGTGGGACCCATTTGAAATTGAAGATGTGGAAAGATATGGGCAAGGAAGTAAAAGTGAAACTGAAAGAATCTGTTGTGGAACTGAAGGAGACTAATTCATTGTTTATTCGAATCTTGGTGGTTGCAAGTCTTGTGCTGGAACTGACCTGAAACAGACAATAGGGTTATGAATTTTCAGTTGTGCCAAGATCACTCTTCGCAGCAGATGGATCCATGCATCACTGCTTCAACAAGAGCACTCTCTTGAAGATTCTGGAAGACAAATCTAAAGAAGCAAGTACAGAAACTGTCATTGTGTCTGAGGACTCTGACAAGATACCGCACACTATTGCAGTAAGTAAAATGATTTATTGTCTTAACCGTTAGGTCATAACAAAGTACAAAATAGAAAATACAAAATAAAAATAAAAAATCACGCAAAAGAAAGACATGTCGGCCACATTGAGCTACATGGCCTAAAGTATAAACTTTCATCTTCAGAACATCAAATTCCTGATACAGGAAATAAAAAAGAAATAAAGAAGAGAAATTTCCATAGTATTTATGCTAAGTTTGAATAAACCAGATGAAATAAACCTAACACTAAATCAAAACTTAACAAAATTAAAATCTCTTAAAATTTGCCTTGCCATTCCTGGGGCTTGTATCGGCAGGACTTGACCCCTGAGAGGGGTCCAAAAAAAAGAAACCACATGTAATTGATGGAATGGTGGAACTGCAGTGTTTTCATAAGGAACCGTGTATACAGACATGTGGCCAACTAGCTCATTCTTTTATTCAATGTACAGAGAGGAAGTATGGGGTGTACAATGAAGTTCATATGGCTTTTGATAGATATGACATACCGATGTCCTTGAAGAATACAACGTGAGAACATCGCATAAAAGGTTCAGAATCACTTGCATATAAAATGTGTGACAGGGCATATTGGAATGGCAGAACTGTTAAAACACACTAAAACTAAATAAGAACTGACTGTGTACCTTTCAAACTTGATCGTGGAACAGTCAATGGACAAACTGTAGTTGCATATTCTAATGTAGTGAAAGCAACCAGATTTGCAGTTGATCAACTAGCCAATTCTCAAGAGAAAGCGGATACTAAAATACTTTTGCATGCATATGATGCTACACAAAGAGGAGCTACCAAAATAGACATATTTTCACCAGACACAGATGTGTTTGTCTTAGCCATTCATCACTATCCAAGTCTCTGTCCAAATACAAACTTTGTTACTGGAAAGGGTGATAAGTCAAGGACAATCCCCATCATAAATGTTTACAATGCAACTGGTGGATTACAAGCCACTGCTCTGTTGGGTTTTCACACATTCACAGGTGCAGATAATACTGGATGTTTCTATGGAAAAGGAGAACCATCTTGTTGGAAGATATTTGAGCAATCTGATGACAGTGTTTTAAATGCTTTTGTGAAGCTAGCATCTCAATGTACCCTGGAGGAATCAGACATATCTCAGCTCAATAAGTTTGTTTGCCAACTTTATGCACCTTCCACTAAACTAACTACAGTGACAGAGCTGAGATGGTGCATGTTTCACAAGCAAAACTGTCAGACAGAAAAACTGCCACCAACAAAAGATTCCCTTGTTCAGGCTATCCTAAGGGCTCAACACCAAGCCAACATTTGGTCAAATGCCATTGTAGCAAACCCTAAAGACATAAATCCTGAGTATTCTGGATGGCGAATGGTTGAGAATCGGTTTATACCAGTGATGTCTACTCTTCCACCAGCACCAGATGTTATAGTTGAGCTTGTAAAATGTGGTTACTCAAAAACCAAGTGTGGGTTAGCATGGTACAAGTGCAGCAGAAATAACCTTACCTGTTGTGAACTCTGTGCTTGTTATCAAAATGAAGCAGCATGCTTAAACAGAAAGCCTATTCAAGCAGAGGATACTGACCCAGACCCAGATACGGAATAGACTTCAAGTATACTTATTGTTATCACTCAGGTTAAATTTTGTGTAAAGTTTATATTTACAAAAATAACCTGTAAATCTGTAATCTGTGAATTATTAGTAAACATTTTTCCTGACTGGTACTTCTCCAGAAATCACAGAGAATGTAGCCAAGTTTTTTATCCATGTTTTTATTTTGCACCAGCATCTCTTAGATTCTAAATTACCCATGAATAACTGACACTCAATTTCGAATCATAGCACAGGGTGTGGATAGCATGTACATATCCAATCTTGTAGAAATATCTATTTTTACTTTTATTTTATAATGTTGGATGATTTTTGCCTTTTACATTTTGTTTTTGTTTTGTTTTTGTAATTTGTCATGCGATGACCTTCGGTCAAGCTAATAAAATTGAAAATGAAATTGTAAACATCTGAAATAACAGAAGCCTCATAAAAATTCAACATTTCCTCTTGTTTATTCATGATACACCCAACATGACACACATTTTGGTTATGTGACATTTTGACCTTTCTTGACCTTTTAAATTACCACACGAGATCTAAAGTGACATTATATGATATATTCATGGTCTAAGGGTCGGGGGCTTTTGTTTGATACCCAACATGGCAGGGTTTCCTGGCATTATATATTTTACTTAATTTTAGGGAAAGAAATTCAATCCACCCCCCTCTGCCGTGACTGCAGGGTTGGAACCAAAGATTTTTTGAAAGTCTATGAGTACATGAACATTTTGCAATAGGTCATATGTTTTGCACACGAAGGGTGCACAGGACCAAAAAACTGACCTCTTGGCCCCCTACTAACAGAAGGTGGAAATAGGAAGGCAAAACAGGAAACAGGAAGTGACTAATGATCCACCCAGCTTTCTGTGGCTACTGGCTGGCCTTATATACAGGCAAGCAGCCAACCAGGATGCTGGGGGTGTGGAGCAAGGCTAAGGAGGGGTGTGGCCTGACCGGTGCTGGGGCAGGTCTTATGGACAATACGGGGCACCAGTCAGTGGGGGTTGGTGGTGCTGCAGAGCCAGCTGTAGTGCTCAGGGCCCCAAGGGCATGGGTTCAAGCCTGGATCCTTACACCCAAACACAGAGAACTCTTCCCTTGCAGAGTAACAGAATACCTTTGTGCACCTGCCACATGGAGGGAAAACAAACATAATATACTGGATCGAACCAATGATCCATCATGTCCAGTATCCTCTCTCTGACAATGACCACCCGTGGTCACTTTGCAGAAGTACACAACAGGGCATATTGGAGTGATCCATTTCCTGTTCACTCTCAACAGGCAGAGGTTGTATTCCCCCAACCTACTTGACTAATAGCCACTTGTGGACCTATACTCCAAGAATTTATCTAATCTTTAAAAAAAACAAAACACTATGCTACTGGCCTTCACAACATCCTCTGGCAACAAGTTCCACAAATTAATTGTATGTTGAGTGAAAAAGTACTTCCTTTTGTTTGAAATAGGGCTGTGCATCTGGGGTTTGGTAAAACACAAATAATCACAAAAGCCCCTTTTGGCTTCTGTATTCAAAACACAAATACTAGGGCTGCATATACAGGTTCTGGGTGAACCCAGAATCCCCCCTCCCAAAATGGTATCTACGTTCTCAAACTGGACCCCAGAAACTGCAGCCTTGAGCCAGACTGTTCTCTGATTTTCAACTTAGGCAAGAGCATGTAGTGAGTCCTCTCTGCCTGAAGAGGATACTACTGTCTCAGAACTTCAGACTCCAGCACTGCAGTCAGGCCCAGCCCGGTGAAGCCTAGCCTAGCCAGGGAGAAATGATGATCAGTCCTCGACAGTCTCATTCTCCCCCCTTCTCCAAGCCAGAGGCCCTTTTCACAAGCCAGTGTTCACCCAGAGTCAGCCTCTTGCCCCATTCCCCCTCTCCAAGTCAGGAACTTGTCCAGTCCTGAGCGAGCCCCATTCCTCTTTCCTCAAACCAGTGATTCCCCCCCAAGCCAATGATTCCCCTGATCCAGAGCCATGCTCCATTTCCCCCAAGCCTCCCAAGCCAGCAACCTCCCCTTGAGCCAGACCCATGCCCCATTTCTCCCTTCCCAAATCAGCTACCTCCTCTGAGCCAGATCCCTGCCCTGTTCCACCCTCTCCATGCTAACAACCTCCCCAACAAGCCATCTGTATTCTCCAACCTCACCCAAACGAGTGCTACCCTTTTAAAACTGGTAGCAGATTTTGCAGCTGTTTTAACTGCATTTTCCTTTCTTTATAAGAGCCTCACTGCATGTCTGTGCCAAAATAACCCATGCAGACCAGACTGGTTTTCACTGTATTTTCCACATAACAGCAATGGGAAAATACAGTGAATATGGGCAGACACACACATACAAACAATAAAATACAAATACTTGAGCCTGTGCATAGCCCTAGTTTGAAATCTGCTCCCAGTTAGTTTCATGGAGTTCTAGTATTTCTAGTATTATTTGAGAGGGTAAATAACTGCTCCCTATTTACTTGTTCCACACCATTCATGATTTTATAAACTTATGTCATATTCTTTGTCAGTCATCTCTTCTCCAAGCTGAAGAGCCCTAATCTACTGAGCCTCTCTTTTTACAGAAACCATTCCATGCCCTTGATAATTTTTGTTGCCCTTCTCTATGGCTGCATTCATATCTGCAGCGGTGTTGGTGGCAGAGAGAGCGGCAAGGGAAGACGTGGCAGTGGGAAGGAGCCGGATGACAGGAAAAGAGCCGGTGCTAATGGGAATCTGCCGTGGCTTCTTTCGTGCATGTCAGAGTGCAAAATCCTGCCCTGACATGCGCAGGAGAAGCTGCGGCAAATCCCCGTTCGCGCTGGCTCTTTTCCTGTCATCCGTCTCCTTCCTGCTGCCGCGACTTCCCTCGCTGCTCTCTCTGCCGCCAACACTGCCGCAGATGTGAATACAGCCATGCCTTTTTTTTTCCAGTTCTGCTATATCTTTTTTGAGATGGGAGATCAGAACTGCAGTCAAGCAGTATGAATATACAGTCAAGCATATTCAAGCAGTCACACCATAGATTTATATAGTGGCATTATAATATTGTCTGTTTTACTCTCTATCCCCTTCCAAATATCCCTGTTTGCCTTTTTGACTGTAGAGATTGAATTTAATGGTGGAGGGTTGTGCTCTGATCTGAGATTTTCAATTAACAGTCCACGGTCCTTTTCCTGAGTGGTAACATCTAATTTAGAGCTCAGTGTTGAGTGTGTATAGTTAAGTTAATTTCCCCAAGATTTTTTTTCCTGAGTGGCAACACCTAATTTAGAAACCAGGATTGTGTATGTAAAATTAGGATTATTTTTCCCTATGTGCATCACTTTGCACTTGTCAACAATTAATTTCATCTGCCTTTTGGTTGCCCAGTTGTCCAGTCATGCAAGATCCTTCTGTAATTCCTCACATTCTGCTCCGGCCTTAACTATCTTGAATAACTTTGTGTCATCTGCAAATTTGATCACCTCACTCTTTTCTCCCTTTTCCAGATCATTAATGAATATATAAAACACCAGTTTCAGTACAGACTCCGGGGGCACTCAGTTACTTACTTCTCTCCATTGTGAAAATGAAAACAGATCATTTAGTCTTACCCTTTATTTCCTATCCTTTAACGTGTTACTGATCCATGACAGAACATTGCCTCTTATCCAATGTCTATTTAGTTTTTTTAAGAGTCTATCATGGCAGACCTTGTCAAATGCATACTGAAAGTCCATATACAGTATACACTGTATCAACCAGATCACCCTTATCCATTGTCACAAGGGCTACATATAGACTACAGGTCTAACAAATGTGTAAAGGTAAAGGTTAAACATGTATGTAACGTGAAAGCTGAGAACTGGAAACTCACTTCATGTAATGGAGAAAGGCAAAGTCATGCCGAATGTGTATTCAGGAAAAGCCTAAAACACCTCTGCAGACACTGGCCAGAGACCATTGAGATGCAAATGGATTTCTTCCTGTAGATGTGACTGAAACCACACAGTCACTGGGCGGGAAAATCAGACAAAGGACCCTGAAAGGGTACTTAACAGGGGGAGACAAGACAAAGGGGGAGCAATCTTGCTATCTCTCTGAGTTGGAGGAGATCAGCAGATCTTACCAGCCAGAGAAGGGCTGCATCAAATGGAACTATGAAGTAAGACCTTTTTGGAAACTCTAAAGACTGGGACCCAGCCCAGCTTGCCATCGCTGGCTGTGACATGAACTGAAATACCCTTGAACCTGGATTAGGGTAAGCCTAAATCAGGGAAATCCAAGTACAGAATCAGATAGGAATGCGTTATTGGTTATGTTATTTTGATTTCTGCACTCTTAATCTTGCACTGCATGCTTATTCGTGATTTATTCATTAAACTACTTTTACTGAACTTCGTATGGTCCTGTGGAATTGCTAATCCTAACATTGAAGAAACACAGTTTGGGGTTAATTCTGTGTTTACAAACACAGGTGAACCTAGAGAGAAAGGGTCTGTGCTGGGAAATTCTGTGGCTGAAAAGGTGACAAGAAGGTTCCCTCTTGCAGGCTCAATCAGTTCTAGAGAGAGAGCTGATCCAGTGAGAACTGCAAGCCGGGGAAACAGAGTCACAACAGCCTAAAGTGGGGTACTGAGCCCCCAATCCCATGACATCCACCTTGCTGACAACCTCAGAAAATTCCAATAGATTAGTGAGGTATGACTAATCATGTTGGCTGTTCCCCATTATGTCATGTTTGTCAATATGCCAGATAATTCTATTCTTTACAACTATCTCCACCAATTTACCTGGCACCGTCAGGCTTACTGCTCCGTTGTTTCCAGGGTTACCTCTGGAGTCTTTTTAAGAATTGATGTTACATTCACTATCCTACAATCTTTAGGTACAGAAAGAGATTTTAGTGATAGGTTACAAATTACCAGTACTAGGTCTGTGATTTCAATTTTGAGTTTCTTCAGAATTCTTGGGTGAATGCCCAAGTCCTGAATATCTTTGTAGGTGATGAATCTGAAAAACTGTGACAAATCAATGTGACTCTAGAAGAGGTTTTAGAGCAGACGAACAAATTATACAATAGCAAGTTGCCACAGGACTAAAAAGTCCTGTGGCAACTTGCTATTGTATAATTTGTTCGTCTGCTCTAAAACCTCTTCTAGAGTCACATTGATTTGTCACAGTTTTTCAGATTCATCACCTACAAAGAATAGTTCCAGTGTAGGTATCTCCCCAACATCCTCTGTAGTATGTAGAGATGTAAAGAAATCATTTAGCTTCTCTGCAATGGCCTTATCCTCTCTGAATACCCCTTTTACCCCCTGGTCATCTAATGACCTAACTGACACTCTAGCAGGCTTCCAGCTTCTAATGTACTAGCGGGGTGGGGGGTGGGGTGGGGTATTATTAGTTTTTTCATCTTTAGCAAGTAGCTCTTTAAATTCCCTTTTGGCCTGCCCTATTATGGTTTTACATCTAACTTGCCAATGCTTATGCTCTTCCCTAAATTAGCCTTTTCAAATTATTCTCTCACCAAAATAAACTAATTAATAATAATAATGAAGTCTCCACTGATTTTATCATGTCCTTACACTTGGAAGGGTTTGCTGGTAAATATCCCAAGAGACTCACTAATCATCCCAGCCCCTCTTGGAGTTGGCCATTTTGAGATGGGTTGGCAATCAACAGGCTACCACAATTACTTCATAGCCAGAGACCAAGGCTGCTGCAGGCTCAACCAAGATTGCCCAGTGAGTCAGTAGCCCAGCTGGGAATAGACTTGGAATAGAGGTCGCATATAGCCAGGGAGGATTTTGCTGGCAGAGCAATGGTTTTTCTTGGACAAACCAAAGGAAGGTGGTGAGAGGACACGCCATGCTCTAACTCAGCCAGGAGAGGGAGCATCTTGCAGGCAAGGGAAACTACACCCCCCACGCCCCCAAGACAAAGAAGGGAGGATCCTCTAGCTCCACAGACACCCAGATACACCTTACTCACCTGAGAAGAGAGCCCCTGCTCCACACAGCTTACCAGACACACACAGGCAGGATCAGCCCCTCGGTTTAGAAATGAGGACCAGGGAGGCTGCAGTAGAACCTGCCTACTGCCTACCCAGTGCCTGCATCCTTACTCCCTAGACAGCAATTGACCAAATGTGGGCACCCAGCTAGCTAAGGGCTTGGCCTGACCATGAACGGGGGCAGCAGGAGACTGCATGCCAGGCTGGCTGAGACATTGACCTGTCCCAGTGGAGTGCCCCAGCCCCCAAGGAGGTGCCAGGCCATGAGTAGTCAGTGAGGTAATAATACTTCCTTCAAGAGAGTGGAAATTTTATCATCACCCCACTTGATTCTAGGCTTTGTGGCTAGGCTCGGGCCGGTTAAATTAATAATCCTGACAATATATATATACCCCCTTGCAATGCTGGGTCCTTTCAGCAGAGGTGGGACCCCGAGCCCATTACCGGCTACCGGATTTACCGGTTACCGGTTCTCTGAAAACCAGATTCCCGGATTAAATCCGGTATACCGGTACCGGATTTATTTCATTGATTTCAATGGGGCGCTGTGTCCCCATTGAAATCAATGAAATAAATTAATTCCTTCCCCCTCCCACTCCCAGGCTGCGCGGGTGGAAGGGGGGACACCCCCCACCCACCCTGCCCAGCCTGGATTTTTGTTTAAAAAAAGACTCAGAGGCGAGCCCACCCCCCAGCACCAGCGGCCGCGGCGTCCCCGCAGCCGCCGGTAAGTATGACCCGATCCCTGGGGGGGGTGTTTAACACCCCCCCAACCCCCCAGGGATCACCCCTACTAAAGTTCAGTGCTTGCTTACCTTGCGGAGCTCCGGGTGCGGCGGCGGCGGGCGGTCCGGCGGCCTCAGCGCCGGCTGTGGCTGCCGGCGTCAGAGACGCTCTAGGCCTTCCGGGGAACTTCCGGGTTTCCCCGGAAGGCCTAGAGCGTCTCTGACG
This sequence comes from Sphenodon punctatus, assembly GCA_003113815.1. Taxonomy (NCBI): domain Eukaryota; kingdom Metazoa; phylum Chordata; class Lepidosauria; order Sphenodontia; family Sphenodontidae; genus Sphenodon; species Sphenodon punctatus. The sequence goes on from QEPC01007061.1 coordinate 785,388, forward strand.
CCGGCAGCCACAGCCGGCGCTGAGGCCGCCGGACCGCCCGCCGCCGCCGCCGGAGCTCCGCAAGGTAAGCGCACTGAACTTTAGTAGGGGTGATCCCTGGGGGGTTGGGGGGGTGTTAAACACCCCCCCCAGGGATCGGGTCATACTTACCGGCGGCTGCGGGGACGCCGCGGCCGCTGGTGCTGGGGGGTGGGCTCGCCTCTGGGTCTTTTTTAAAACAAAAATCCAGGCTGGGCAGGGTGGGTGGGGGGTGTCCCCCCTTCCACCCGCGCAGCCTGGACTCGGGGAGGTTTTTTTTTAAAAAAACTTTTTTGCTGGGGCTTTAAGTTTTTTTACATTGCAGCCATTTTTAAATGGCTGCAATGTAAAAAAAAATCCGGTACCCCGGAATCCGGTACCCGGACCGGATTACCGGGTCGAATCCGATAATGCCGGTACGCCCGGTACCGGCATTATCGGATACCGGATTTTACCGGTTTCCCGCCCCTACCTTTCAGGCATCTATGTGGAACAGGCTCGAGCAATTATTGATCGAAGTATCCATTAAATATGCAGAGGGCCTAATTATTCTAACAGGCAATTTCAATGCCAGAATGGGCTCAGACGACCAGGCCATGGCGCCTTATTCTGATGGGCAATTGTTTGTACCAACAGAATGGCTAGCTCCTGGGAAGTCCAAAGATAACATTATTAATTCTTCTGGAATCAGGCTAGCCAAACTTCTTATTGCCCAAGAGCTATATGCCCTAAATGGTTCAGGATTTAATGACCAGGAAGGAGAGTTCACTTTTGTTGGGTCACAAGGCCCTAGTGTGGTCGATTTCATTTTAGTCTCAGCCAGGGCACTTCCTTTCATTGCAGACTTCGCTGTAGGTCCCCCTTTGGTAGGAGATCATCTCCCTTTGCTTCTTACTCTTCTAGGTCAAGTTCAAACTCCACAGCTTATGTATAGCCAGCAAGATAATCAGGCTGCAAATTTAGAGCATTTGAAGGTCTTACAGGCCCCCCGTTGGGATGAGGCTGTATCTACATCCCTGGAAGGGTACATGGCTCAGACCCATGTTGTTTCCCTCCGTGAGAAGTTGCTATAGTCAGCTAGCAACTCAAACATCGTGGATTATTATACCCAGCTAACCACAGGGCTTTCCACTCACCTGCAGGGATTGGGGTGGGGTGCACCCTTAGTGAGTGTAGGTTTCATCAGCCGTGGTTTGATAAAGAATGTCAGGAGGCTCGCCGTATAATGAAGGAGATGTACTATTCCTATAGGAGAAGTGGGGCAGCCATCTTGTCCCCTGAATATATCACCTATAGGACAAAATATAGGAATCTCATCAACAGTAAAAGGAGGGGTTTTGGGGATACTCTTTGGAAGACCCTTCTTCAGGCAACTGACGTTCAAGATGCCAAGAAGTTCTGACAAGCGCTAAACGGATCTATTGGGGGGTCTCGGAAACTCAGGCCCTCCCCAGCAGTAGTACCATGAAAGTGAATGGCCTTGGCCTATTATGACAAGCTTTACAATGCTGGGAGGGAAGGACTTTACCATCAGGCTCCCCCAATCTCCAATTTGAACGAAATCCCCTCGTGACCCCCGGTTCAGGAAGAGGAGATTGAGGTGGTAATAGATTCTTTCTGTAATAACCGCGCTCCAGGGGTAGATCTAATTCGTGCTGAGTTTCTTAAGGCACACAAGGCCTGGTGGCTGCCTATCTTGGCAATTTTATTTACTGCCATAAATAACAGCGGGGCAGTCCCCCGGGATTGGGACACTGTGGTCATTATTCCCGTCTATAAGAAGGGTGTTAAATCGGATCCAGCAAACTACAGGCCAATTAGCCTGTTGTCTGTGGTCTCCAAAGTCTATGCCAAGTTTTTAATAGGGAAATTGATGGATTGGATGACCCAGACTCAGGCGCTTTCAACTGAGCAGGCAGGGTTCCAGCGAGGCCGCTCTACAATTGAGCAGTGCTATGTCCTTTATTATTTGGCATCTAAGTACAGGACGTGCAATGGAGCCCTGTATGTTGCTTTTTTGGACCTCAGGGCGGCTTTCGATTCAGTGAACAGAGCCGTCCTGTGGGGTAAATTGCAGGCTTCATCTATAGACAAGCGCCTCTTGGCCCTAATCCAGTCACTTCACGCGCATTCCTTCCTGATGGTCAAAGTCGATCAGCAAGGCCATCTTACCCCCCCAGTGTCCACCTCAGTAGGGGTTAGGCAGGGATGCGTTCTGGCCCCAGCTCTATTTAATTATTTTATTAATGATGTCATACCTACTATGGCCGAGCCCTGTTTTTTCCCTCCAAAATTAGCCGGTTGATCTATTGGCTGTTTAGGTTATGCAGATGATATTGCCTTGCTTTCACAGACTCAAATAGGACTTATCCGGCAGCTCCAAAGCTTTGTGACATTTTACCAAGACAATGCACTAGTTATTAACTATGATAAATCAAAGATTATGGTTTTTTCCTCCAAATCTAAGATTCAGTCTTGGTCGGTTGAGGGATTTCCTACTCAGCAGGTTACGGCCTTTCGCTATCTAGGCGTTCTCTTCCACAAGTCAGGCAGTTGGCGAGAGCATGTAACCCGGGCTCTAAGAGCGGCTCAAGGCTCAGCTCAATCTATTACTGGTGTTTTTTGCAGGCAAGGAAGATCTGCGGTCCTTCCTGCCCTTCAGGTATATACTAGCAAGATTCGGTCCCAATTGTTTTATGGGGCCCAATTGTGGGCCCCTTTTTGCTCTACGCTGGTGGATAAAATACAATCTAGGTTCCTCAGGAAGTTTGTAGGTGCCCCACGGGGCACCCCATTGGCAGCAATTCGATCTGAACTGGGTCAGGTGCCCTGGTCTCAGGCTGCCAATGAGTTTGCCTTGAAATTCTGGCTTAAGGTTCAATCTGGTCAGGCATTCCCACTTCTGAAGGATCTGGCGAAGGACCCTTTTGTCACTCAGTGGTCAGAGAAAATCGATTTTCAACTTAGGCAGTTGGGTCTCTCCCCAGAATATCTATCTCACAAGCATCCAGATTCACTAAAAGGGGAGATTTTGACCCGTTCAAAGGACATGGGACGGCAACTGGAGATTGGGGAGGTGGGCCTATTTCCTCATATCCGAGACTATCTTATGTGGATTCCGGACATGGGGCAAGTTGCAAATTACTTAGCTGCTCCCATTTCTGGAAGGGCAAAGCAGCTGATTTGCTGTGCTAGATTAAATGCCTTCCCGTCTCGTGTTTATGAGGGGCGGATTGACGGTACACCTTATGCCAATCGTTTATGCCCATTTGACAATCTGGAAGTAGAGTCTGTAGCGCATATCATTCTCCGCTGCCATTTGTACGACCATTTGTGGATGGAATACTTGGCATCTGTCATAGAGGCCCATCCAGGCAGATCTGACCATATTCTTCTGGCTTTGATTCTTAACAGTGCTAAAAATGACATTATCAAGAAACTTGCCACCTTTCTAATGCATGCCTTTCAATACAGGAAGTCCTTTATTAGTTATCTCCCTTTACCCTCCTAATTACTCTGTCTGACATTGGGGAATTCCCCCCAGGTCACATATGTACTTCATTTACAGATGGTGTATGCTGTATTATGTCATATGTAAATGTTAGATATTCTTTGTACTTTTTTGGTTTTACAATGGTCTATGACCACTTAATAATAAATTTGAGAGGTGAGGTAATGGAGCTTCTCAAACGGCTTGTGCTGGTGCCTCTTTTATGAAGGATGGGCATTCATGCATTGCTCATACTACCCACAGACCTTCAGATCTCACCTGGCACAGCTGCCATATTGTGCCTGCCTTGCCCCTCATTTTGCCTTCCTTTCTGTCTCTTGGTCTTTTCAAGTTGGTTTTGCCAACACCCACTCATTTTTTATGGTCCTAGTAGAGTGTGATGGGGTTGGGATCCTTTTCGCTACCCCACTCCTAACCAGCCAGAACTCAGTTTTCCCACTTACAGTCTCCACTGACTACATCTCTCTCCAGAATTGTCCCAGTCTGTAAAGGAGTAACTATCCTGAAACTAACTATCACCCATGTCCCTGGAAGTTCCCAGTCATAGAAATTATATTAAGGTTTGCCAAGTATCTAACCTGGGATGTCCCCTGATCTGTGTTACTCACCCACTGTCTGTATCAAACAAACGCACCAAGGCTTGTTTAAAAGAATTTGTATTTATACGTTCAGATTAATTATAAGACAAAATTAATTCAAGAGTGCTACTCTAACAAAAGGATTCAAAAATTAACGCAATGCTAAATTCACTGGGAAATTCCCTAACATCTTACCCTACTCAGAGTCCATGTCACACAGCGACATGTCTATAGCTGGGCCCTCTTCTTCTTGATCTCTTTAGAGGTTTCTCAGTCTATATCTCAGGTGGGTCTCTCCCATGAGTATTGTTTTAAATCCTTTCTATATGGCTCCCAGAAGTTTCTCCCTTCTTCTGTTGCTTGGACATTGGATGTAAATAAATAGATGCAGAGGTTTCCTGTCAGCCAAGGGCTGGACTTGTCCTGACCATGGATTGCAGCAGGAGACTGAATTCTAGGCTGGCTGAGGCATTCCCTGCATATCCGCCTGCTTCCAGCCCCGCCTGGGACCACTTTAGATGAACCCAGAAGGCTCCCTGGTCCACAGTCTGCCCCTCCCCTGCACCACAGAGTTGCGGGCAATCACCCAACACTCTAGACTGGTGCCCATAACTCTGTTGTGCTGCCAGGGGCAATGGCCAGCCAGGCATGGAGCTGAAGCATGGGTCAGCCCAGCAGACAAACAGCAGCTCCACTTCAGGCTGATGCCCTGTGTTTGACCAGTCCATTCCACCGGTAGTGCTCCAGGATGTTCCAGCACATCTTGCTCCACTTGCACATCCAGTAGGGCAATTTTAAATGGATCAGCCAACTTGGGGGTGAAGCGGGCTGGCGCAGACAGGACCAGTGTTGCCGTCTGTTTAAATTTTAAGCACCCAATCATTCAGTCTCTGGAAGCTGCTAATAATCTCAAGTACCCTCTAGTAACACTCCATCTACATTAAAATGATAGGGATGTGCGAATGCGGTTCGGAAGTTCGGGGTTCAGCCTGAACTCAGGGTGTTCGGCCCGTTTGCAAACACCCCAAATCCAAACCAACCCCTGCCTGAACTGACCAAACAAAGTTCAGGTTCTGAATGCATTCAGGAGGGGGTGGGGGGCAGGGAGAAACCCAGTTTCCCCTCCCCCCTCCAGGCTGCGCAGGTGGAAGGGGTGCCGGGGAGCACCTCCCCCCCCCCACCCTGGGAATTTTTTATAACCTCACCCCACCTCAGGGATCACCCTACCTGGTGGTGCCGGGGCTCCAGCCCTGGATCCAGCAGCAGCAGCAGCGGCGGGTCCAGAGGCAGAGATGCTCCGGAGCACTTCAGGCCGCTACTAGGCCTTCCGGGTCAAAGGACTGGGAAGGAGGGTGGGGTGTGGGCTCCCTGGCCAAGGCCCTGGGAATCCTCCCCACCTGCAGCCACTCTGCTGCATCCACTCTGCTGTCCCTCCCCCTTGCAGGTAACCATCTTTATGAAGGGGAGCTGCCCCTGAGGGGAGTGGTCGAAGGACGAAGTGTCGTTGGCAGACGGAGGCGGTGGCGGTGGCTACCAGGCACATTATACTTGCTCTGCAGAGCGCCCCTGCATGCGTGGTGACAGAGGCTGGGATATTGCCTCACCCCCCTCCCCTATGTGGGTGGGAGTGGGGTGTGTGTGAAGATATGGACAGACAGTGGAGTGGGGTGGGGTCCTGTGTGTATTGTGTGGGGAATTTTGACATTGGAGGGGTGCAATTTTTGGGGTTTGGGTGTGGTGTGGGGGTTGTTGACCTCCCTCTGGTGGCAGGAGAGGGAGGCCAGGGGTGGTGTGGAGGGGAACCCCTGGTGTGAGCAGGGGTGACC
>QEPC01007061.1:793868-830999 GCA_003113815.1 Sphenodon punctatus
GAGCCATCTGCAACTGAATCCTGACAAGACGGAGGTGATGTTGGTGGGCGAGGGCTTGGGGGACCTGGGGGTGGTTGAATCTCCTCTTGTTGGGGGGGTTCGCCCCCCCATGGTGTTTCAAGTACAGAGTCTGGGTGTGCTCCTCGATTCACAGCTCAGCTTGGAATCTCAGGTTGTGGCCGTGGCGGGGAGTGCGTTTCGGCAGTTACATCCTGTCTGGCGGCTTTGGCCGTATCTCTCAGACTCTGACCTCGCCACTGTCATCCATGCCTTCATTACCTCGAGGCTGGATTACTGCAACGTGCTCTACCTGGGGCTGCTCGAGAAGCTCATCTGGAGGCTGCAGCTGGTGCAGAATGCCGCGGCCCGTCTCCTGACGGGGGCGGGTCGCAGGGAGCACATGACCACCAGTCACCTCTGGGAATTCGCTCCCAGAGGAGGCTCGGCTGGAAGTTCCCCAGAAGGCCTAGTAGCGTGCTGAAGCCGGCAGCCACAGCCAGCACTGAAGCCTCCGGACCGCCGCCCAGAGCTCAAGGTAGGTGATCCCTGGGTGGGGAGGTAGGGTGATCCCTGGCCTAGTAGCATGCTGAAGCTGGTAGCCACAGCCAGCGCTGAAGCCCCCAGACTGTCGCCACCCGGAGCTCAAGGTAGGCGATCCCTGGGTGGGGAGGTAGGGTGATCCCTGGGGTGGGGGGGGGGTGTTAAACCACCCCCCACCCCAGGGATCAGTACAGACTGGTACTTACCTGCTGCTGGTGCTGGCTCTAGGTCGCCGGCGGCAGCCCGGAGCCCACACTACGGGACTTTTTAAAAATCCAGGCTGGGCAGGGTGGGTGGAGGGTGTCCCCCCTTCCACCCGCACAGTCTGGGAGGGGGAGGGAGGAGGTTTTTGTAATTTTTTTTCATTGATTTCAATGGGGACAGTTCCCCATTGAAATCAGTGTAAAAGATTCGGTACCGGTAAACCGGTATTAATCCGGTAAGCCGTTTTTTTCAATCCGGGAACTGGTAAAACCTGTATCAGGTATTTGCCCTGATGTCCCACCCCTATTGTTTAGTATGTGTTGTGTGATCTGATGTTATGTATTTCTATTCTTATTTTGTAGGCCACCTCGAGTCACCTGTGGCGAGAGAGGGTGGGATATTAATTAAAAGTGAAATGAAATGAAATATCAATGACAGGTGTCCCAACCCCCTCCAAGTCATAGGACTGGCCAACCATCATCACTTCAGTCTTGTCAGGATTCAGTTTCAATTAGGGTGGCCACTGATGCATTGGCAGAAAAGAGGACAAACATTTGCATGAAATTTACATATGCTATTTATACTAATTTATGCAAAGTTGTGGAGCAGAAGGCAGGACTAGAAGTGGGCAGAGGCAACCCAATGGTAGGCGGAGCCAACCCAACAGTTAAGCCAGCGGTGTGGCTTAACTCAGCAGCAAGGAGTTCCCAGAGTTAACATTGGACAGAGATTACATTAGTTAACCCTGTGTACTCCTTGCTACTGCATGAGTCCCTGCCACTGGGAGATAGAGAGTCCTCTTAGACAACTTTTACATGGACTCCACCCACCCATGAACACCCAGAAACACCCATTGGATGGGTGGGAGAGCGTCCGTGTAAAAGTTCACGAGTGGGTGGGTGTGCATGCATGACCCACCCACCAACACCCACCAACACCCATGGAGCAGCTGTGAGGGAGCCGGAACCCTCCGTGGGTGGAGATGGATGTTCAACACCTGAGCATCCGTGTAAAACCAAAAACACCCACACCCACGTGGACAGGACTGGTGGGACCACAGTGTGCCAGCGCAAAGGGTCACGCATGTGCCCCCACACAGACACACCCACCGGGGGGATGTTGGATGTCCGGTCGAGAGCCCATAAATGAGGGCGGAACCATGACACATGCGCGCGGGCTCCCACGATAGTCGTGAGGAATGCAACCGATAAGACCAAGGGAGCCAACGCCACCCCACGCACGGGAAGGGGCCAGGTGAGCATGGGGACCCAGGAGCACCCGGGGGGGGGGTGACCCGGCCAGGCGGTCGGGGGGGAGGCCAGGTGGTGAAAGAGGGGGGAATGCAGCAAGGCTAACCACAGCACACATCTCCAGGCACAGGGCCAAGGACACACAGCAGCCGCAGCACCAACCGAGGACCCCAGTCCAGCACATCCACAGTGCACAGCCAGAGGAGCAGCAGTGACAGTGAGGTGAGAGTGAGGGAACCCCCCCAACCAGGGATGGGAGGGCCGTGCCCCAGCCCCGGCACTGTGACCGAGGGAAAACAGGTGGCAGATGCATAACCCATGTCCCTGTCCCCCCAGGACAGCACCCAGATAATGGAGCACTGCATCACAGGGGAGATGGCCAAGGAGGGCCCCCCAGACAGTCAGGTGAGCAGAAGGGCACCCCAAGGGGGGAGAGGGGAGGCCCCATGGGGGCACAGAGGGGAGCAGCGGGACCGTGAGTAACCCCACTGCAATACACACAACAGGAGACAACCATCTCCACAGCTACCACAGCCACAGGGCAGGCCCCATGTCGCCAAGCTGGAGGGTCCCCCACACACGGGTCCCAAAAGGGGGAGCCCTGGTCCAGGCAGGAGATCAGGGACTTCATCCTCCAAAAGGGTCCAGCACAACCTGGTGTGCAGCTACAAGACCAGACAGGTCTATGAAGCCATCACCCAGGAGATGCAGTGGCAGGGGTACAATAGGGATGCCACCCAGTGCATGCAGCAGGCAAAGGACTTGAGGTCCAGATATAAACCTGTCAAGGACAACAATCTCAAGCCTGGCTGTGCCATGCACAGGAGTTCCAGGAGGAGCTGGACAAGTTCCTCTGCATGAACGGGGACATCGTGGCCTCCCACACATATGGCAATGCCTTTGCCAGGGGCAGACAGAGGGCCAACACGCAACCCCCCAATGGACCCCACAGAGCAGGGGGGGATGCTGCCCCTGACGAGGCCAACCAGGAAGTGGGAGGGCAGAGCCCCGACTCACAGGGGGAGGAGGCACCCCAGGGATCTGATCACAGTACCACCACCCTCCGCGTGCACCCACAAAACCCACAGGCTGCCCATCCAAGGGGAAGGAGGGCATGCGTGGAGGAAGAGGAGACCTGGGACATCCCCCAGGAGGTGGAGAAACAGGATCCAGGTACAACTGGCCCAGCGGGTCCAGGGGGGAGGCCCAGACAGAGTCACAGCGACCGGGGCCAGGGTGCTGGTGAACACTAATGGCTCCCCTTTCCTATTGCAGCCCAAGGTAACCTGGAGGTACACGAGGTGGAGGTTGCGGAGGAGAAGGTGGACGAGGCGGGGCTGGCCGGGCCCCCACTACCCGGTGAGGTGCACTTCCAGGGCAGGGCACACCATCCAAGGGGCCACAGGGGGGCACGGCGGAGAGGTGGATGGGGGTACAGGGTGGGTAGAGAGGCCCCTGTGGCCATTTTCCCCCACCTGCTCGTGCCCTACAGGGGTTGGAGCGGAGGGGGAAGGTGGGAGGAGCGGTTGTCCCCACAGCAGCACTCACATCACACAGGACAGACACGGGCTCCACCATCAGGGAGCACCAGCCAGGGGGTGGTCCCACAAGAGGGCAGGGGGGTCCCACAGGGGAGGGAAATGGTGGAGCATCCACAATACAGGGGCCGCCCCCCGTGACTCCCTGGGAACCGCGGTAGGTGGCACTGGTGCACACTGGCCAGCAGCACTAACACAGCATGCAACCTCTTATTCACAGAACAGCGACCTGCTCATGCGAGGGGAGCAGCTGCCGGCAGCATGGAGAGGAACCGGAAGATGTGGGCCAGGAACCGGTGGCGGAGGGAGAACCTTGGCAGGGAGTTGCTAGATGAATCCAGATGGTTGGCCGAGGTGCACTCCCAGGAGCTCGCGCTCACCAGGGAGCTCATCAAAGGGGAGAGGGAAAGGGACTGGGAGATCCTGGTGGCCATGATGGCCCTCCTGCACTGAGCACCTCTGGGACAGGCGCCAGGCTTCCACCCTCCAACGCGAGCAGCAGCGCACCTGTGGCAGGCTGGAGGGTCAGGCCACACGGCTCATGGACCTCATGGGGAAGGTGATGGTGGCCCTGCAGCGGGACATCCAGCGTGACAGGGCCTACCATTCCGTGGATGGAGGGTTGGCAGCCAACCAACATCATGGCGGCCACCCACCGGTGCAGGTGCCCCCCCCCGCAATTCGGCCACCCGTGGTTCCCCCAGCAGCATCCCTACCTGGTCCTGGTCCATGGGGTCCCCGTCCCCCCCCCACAGCTGCAACCCCAACCTCTCCACCGGGAAGTGACACCCCCACCCCAGGACCCAGCACCCCAGGACAACCAGCTGCCCATGGCCACTGCCCCATCCCCTTTGGTAAGGCAGCAGCACCCCTGACCCCTAGGGGGTGGGGGCGCAACCCGGGGGGGCAGATTAGGAAGAGGGGGAACGGTAAAAGGCACTATACCGGAAGGGACCTACAGGTGCAACCCACACCAAGCACATGCAATACACGGGACATGGAGCAACCGCCAATGGCCAATGCATGTGGAACAGCACAGCAATGCAATAGTGGAACGTACGCACTCCATTACACCATTGTTGGGTCCTTACAAGTGCTCAGTTCCATTGAGGTTGCTCCACGGCTACAGTTCAGTTTGTGCGTGGATTAGGGGGGCCCCAGGGTGCACCCGGGGCACCCAGTGGGCTGGGCCCTGGCGTGGGAAGGAGATAGGTGTACATGAGGGATGCTCACCCCATGCTTGTTTCTCCTCGCAGGGACCTGCAGCAGAGGACGGTATGGAGCAGCCCGTGAACAACATGGAGCCCGGGCCATCTGCTGAGAGATCACTGCAATTGGCAGCAATGAGGGCTTGCCAGCCTGCGAGTCCCGGTGATGTGGCCAAGCGGGGGCGCGGGTACCCAGATATTGAAAAAAAACCCTCCCATTGTACATATATCCCTTAAATAAATTTTATGCACAGATACCTCCATTTTGCATCCTCTGTCCCAGTACAGGTGGCCAGGAGGGGTGCAGGGGGGCACCTTCAGGGTGAGAGCACGATACAGTGCCTGGCCAGCTGATGGGGCCGAGAGGCAGCCCAGCGAGGCTGAAGCCTGTTGGGGTGCCTGGAACATGTGCACACTGACCCTGCACAGGTGGGCAGGCAAGTGGTGGCTAGCAGGACAGTGAGCACCCCTAGCACTCCATGGCTGACAGTGAGGGGAGAGCTCGTGGACCCTGGCCACCCACAGGACCCATGCCCAGGACCCCCTAGCCCACACTTGGCACAGAGGCATGGTTGCAGGTACAGGGAACTACCCAGATTTATTGATGGGATGCACAGGATTATGGACTGGGGTGTGGGTCAGGTACAGCCCTGTCGTCGGTTGCCTGGGCAAAAGTGCGGTGGCAGAGGGTGTCCCTGTTCTCCTCAGAGATGTGCTGGAATGCCCCACCCTGGGCATGTTGGTACAGGGGCATGGGGCCTGCTCTCTGTACCGGTGGTGGATTGTCCAGCGCAGCGCCTCTGGTCTCGCATACATTGTGCAGGATGCATACTGCCAGAACAAGGATGGGGGTGTGGTTGAGGTCGAACTGGCTCCTGTTCATCAAGAGGCACCAGAGCATCTTAAGGAACCTGAAGGTTCACTCCACTATACTGTGTGCGGACAACAGGCGCTCATTGAAGAGGCGGTGGTCAGGGTTGCGCGCCACTGGATAGGCCCCCATGAGCCAGGGGCTGAGCAGGTAGGTGGGGTCCCCTATCACAACAGAGGCCATGGGAACACCCATGATCACGCGGTACAGGTTGGGGCGATCTCCCCATCGAACATGCGAGTGTGGAACGGGGACGCACACAGTATACGCGCATCATGGCTCCGCCCCGACTGGCCCATGTACACATCAATGTGATCCACGATGGCCTGCAGATTGATGGAGAATGCCTGCTTTCTTTTCATATAGTCAATCTTTGTATGTGGGGGCCATATGATGGGGATGTGGGTGCTGTTGATGGCCCCAATGCAATGGGGGAACCCCAGCTCCACGATCAGGTCGCACACATCATGGAGGGCCCTGTTCACAGTGGCCGTCCCCACCCTGAACTGCTCCCCCACACTCCTGCAGGAATCAGGGGTTTGCAAGCTGCCACACCGCCATGGCCACTCGCATCCCTGGTGGCAGCAGGAAGTGCATGTTGGTCTCCTACCTCCGGAGATGGGGGTTCAGGAGCTCCCCTAACCATGTCAGGAGGGAGCAGGTCATCCAGAAATGGTCCGTCCATTCCTCATCCATCCAGGTAGCCAGCATGTTCTCCCACCAGTCGGTGTGGGAATGCGTCCAATGCCGTCACAGGGTCAGTAGGGTTAGGCGGCGGTCGTAGGCATTGAGGGACTACCGGGCCAGGACGAGCTGGGCTTGCTGGGACACCGCAGTGCCCATCATGGCATGGCGACGAACAGCTGTCCACCACGCCCATCACACCATCACCACCCTCCTCAGGTTCGCTGCCCTTCGACGCCATGCCCCCTGGAGGACTGAACCTCGCCCTGGCTGGAGGACCAGGGCCATCTGCTGGAGTACCATGTGCAGCAGCATGAAGGAAGCACCCAGGATTTTCAGCAGCATGTCCTTGGGCTGTGGGGGCCCATCCTTCGGCAGCATGGTTGTGTGGCTCCCCACTCCCGGGAACCCCCCGATGGTGAGTGTCCTGGCCTCTCAGTGCACCTCAGTGTGGCCTGTGCCCCTGGTCCCCACTTCCCCTGTATCCCTGTTCCACCTCTGTGTCCTCCCAGCTCTGTGTTACCATGCTCTGTTCGCTGCTCAACCCCATGCACCTGCCTCTACACACCACGCCCGACCACCTGCATGGGGTCGCTTATGTAACATGTAGCCCCGTGTTAGCTGGCCACCAATTGGTGCTGGACAAGGGGTGTGTTGGTGCTGCCATCAGGTGCCCAGCCCGTCAGATCATCCCCCGGTGTGCGCTGGCTGGGACCGTGTGCACCCAGGGTACCGCTGAATCCACACCTGCTTGACCTCCGTTCCTGCCATGGGCTGCCTTTGCATGCTGCAGCTGTGCTCGGTGGGGATACGGTGCTTGGCCTGGCACTCTGCCCAGCCGTGGCCGCACTCATCTGTCATCACCTGTGCTGCATCCCATCAGGCTGGTGTATGGGTTGTGGAGTGCTGGCCTCAGCAGGCCAGCCTATCTCAGGTCTACAAGGTCATGTGTGGGCCCAGGGAGACGCTCACCCCGTGCTCATCCCAGTTGCTGCATTCCTCCGTCTCACGCCTGTAGCTTCCCCAGAGCGGACCTCCCTGCTGCCATGGCTGGTCATTGTGCGGGGGCCTCGGGCGGGGATGGTGATGGGGATGGGTGGGCACCCTGTGCAGACATGCTGTTGGGGACCCTATGGCTGAGCCCCGATGTGCAGCTGTTGGTGGTCAACCCCCTGTTGGTGGCAGATGACTTTCAGCTCCTGTCTCGGTACATGTGGATGATGGGGCATCAGGTTGGGGCCCCAGCATGCCAGGGGTGTACCCTGGAGTTCAGCTTCACCCTCCTGAGGCAACCACCTTGGGGGCACTCACCCGCCATTGCCATGCTGTGGAACGTGGAGGTGGTCACGGCCACTCGCCTGCTGATGGCACGACCTGGGTACAGCCTCGCCTTGCTGTCTGGGGGTCCTCCAGTTGCTGCCCTGTACACCAGCACCCTTCTGCATGCCCACGGCATCCCACACATGCCCTCGGACATGGGGGTCCTCCTGTGGGACCTGGGCTTGCTGTCCCCCGATGTTGGTGGACCCCTCCTGACCAGTACCCCTACTGCTGTGGAGCTCACCGCCCTTCGATCGGTGAGGGAACTACCAGCTGTGCAGGATGCAGTCACCACTGCCGATCAGCACCTTCCCCGCTTCCTAGTGGATGCTCATATGTGCTCCTGGGGCTTCCGACGGGGCCTGTTCACCTGGGAGGGTCTCGTGGTGGGGGCTCCATCCCGGGAGCATATGCCACACCTTCCATGAGCTGTGCTGCACCACCACTCACTCCCTGCCACCCGTGACTGTGCATTGCCTGCCCCCCCCCCATGCTGCCGCCTGCCCTCCGCACTGTCATCTGCCTCCCTGCTGCCGGCTGCATCATTCAACGGACCCCATCACCTCCTCTGGGTGACCGTGGCTCCATCCTGCTGGGGCCTCCATTGTGCCCTCGCCCACTGGCTGCGGGTGTACCTGTGCCCTGTTGTGGTACTGTTGCCCGACTGTGGGTCCACCTGCACCCCCATGCGCTGCCTCTCTTTGCTTGGGTGACCCTGTTCCCCCCACTAATAAAACCCTATTATTGGTTGCTCTATCCTGCCTTGCATATCTGCCGGCATTGCCACCTGGGTGCCCCCTCCCCTTGGTGGCCCCCCCGCCCCCATATGTGTGGTTGTGTGCTGGGGTGTGCTTGGTGTGTTCTGTTGGGCACCAGGCCTGTAGGGTGGGAACCGGTTGTGTGGTGAATGTTCCCCTGGTGGCTTCCCCGCTGGGCACTTATGCCTGGCTGTGCGCTCGTGGTGGTATAGGTGTTGGGTGATCGGGGGGCACCCCCAGGGCCCCCTTGTCTGTTGGTGCAGCCCCAGCCCTGCCCCCCCCCTCTGCACCCCTCAGCTGTCACCCCCTGTTGGTGCTGTCCGTATGCGGTTGTGGTGATGGATGGGTGGCAGCAACAGGGGCGCTGGGTGGCTGAGCATGAGTAGGGGGTGTCTAGGCCCCAGCCTTTGCCCCTCCGATCCCCCTTAGTGCAGAGGTGGGGGTGCTCTTCAGGGTGCTTGCTGTTGGTGTGTGGTGTGTGCCCCTGATGCTGTTGCTGCCCCCAGCCCTCCCATGGCCTGTTGGTGCAGCCGTTCCCCATCGCCTTGTCCCTTCTCTCCTGCAGCTACTGTTGTCGTGCTGCTGGTGATCTTGTGCCTGGGAGGGATGGTCCTGCAGCTGGAGCAGGCAGCAGGGGACCTGCGGTCGGCCAGCCGGCCGGCCGTTCAGTGCCTTTCATGAGTGTGCTACCTGTTTGCTGGGCCCTCTCCCTGTATAGCTCCGTGGGGGGTGCTGTTCCTTGGGGCCTGGGGCCAGCTCTGATGGCTGTCTCCTCTTCCTCTGTCCCACTCAGTGCAAGCCATGATCGTGGAGCGGACCTGGGAGCAGGGGGAGGTGTTGGAGCTCCTCCTGTACATCCTGGATCGGCTGCACCGGCTCGACCGTGTGCAGGCTGAGCACTGGTGCCAGGCACGGGGTTGCTGGTCCTATTGACCGGGGATTGCCCTGGCCATGCCGCAGCCGACTCTCACACACACACCCCTTCTGTTGCCCCGTCCCCCTGCACCTGGTTCCTTGTTTAATTAAAGGTTTTTGTGTTCCTTCCCTGTGTGTGTGTAGTGCTTTGTGTGGACCTTTCCCCTTTTCCGGCCGCCTCCGGGGGATGTTGCGGGGTTGCCTGGGTGGTGTGGGTGATTTCCCCCCCTTTGCCCCCCCCGTGGGCCGTGGGCCAGGCCCTGTGTGCTTCTGTTGCCTGCTGTGTGGGTGGTGCTCTGCTGGGGGGGGGGGCATGACGCCCAGCTGTCTGGGCTCTGTGCCAGGGCTGAGCGGAGACGGCTCCTTTGTAGCGGCTGTCATCCCTGCTCCCTCCTGTCCCGCCCGCGTGGCTCCTGGCAGCTTGGGGGCGGGGTCACATTGCACGGCTTTGTTTGCCCTCAGTTGGCCATGTTGTGCCGTCGCTGTTGGCCATGTTGTGCCGCGCGGGGCTTCCCTGGTGTTCCTGGTCCCGGCTGTCAGTGTACTTCCACAGGTGTTTTCTGGGTGCTTCCCAAGCTGGGTGTTTGGTCGCGGAGTGTTTGCCGGCCCCTCCCCTTTCCATCCTACGACCCCCCGCGGCGCTGTCTGTGTAACAGTCTCCCTGCTCGGTGCCGCTGGGTGTTCGCTGGGTGTGCTCACCCACCCATCCACACCCATCTCCACCCATCGGTGCTGCTGCACCGTCCATGTAAAAACGGCCTTATTAAGGTCCCATCCAAAGTCTCTCCCCCACTAGTCCCATTTCTCCCTAGCAGTGTGAAAAAATAGAGTCCAGGCTCAGTGTGAGGAGAAACTGATGTTTTAAGTGTCTCATCAAGCCAGTAATAACTACCAGTGATTCCCTACCATTTCAACCAACTTTTATTTTTCTATTTGTCTTTTGGTTTTGGTTTCCTTTTTTTATGGGGAATAACACCAAAGTCAACCTCAGAAGCCTTTGAACAACATTGCACATAAGAACATTGGGAATAACACACTCAAGTTACCCTGAAAAACCCTTTGAACAAGTTTGCACATAGTATTGGGGGTAACACACCCACATCACTCTGAGAAGCCTTTGAACAACAGTGCACATAAGAANTCATCTCCACCCATGGGGCCATCCGGAAAACTGGAGGAGGCCCCGTTGGTGGAGATAGGTGCAGTGTGTGTGTCCGTGTCCTTTCACACAGACACACACCCACCTCTGCCCACCATGACAGAACTCACACACACACACACACCACCGTCTGTGTAGAGATTGCCCTGGATGGCCCCATGGGTGGAGATGGATGTGTTCCAGGAGTGTGCACGCACGAGCACCCACTGCCTGTGCTATTTCCATGGGTGGACATCCATTCCCCAACACACTGCCCATGGTGTTTCCAAGGGCACACAGCCATCCACTACCCACCATCGCAGCATGCGCATGGACGTCCCCCCACTGCAGAGTCGCCCGCACACCCAGCGCACGTTGGGGGAGGTGCGGTGGGGTGTTAAAATGGCCTCTGTTTTCTTCTTGCCTTTTATGTGTCTGCCAGGAACAGTGTGTCTTGACAACAGTTAGTTGAATGGGTCTCAAATCTATAATTATAGTTCTACAATTTCATATTTGATTTGCTCCAGAACTCTTGGGTCAGTCAATACCATCTAGACCTGGTAATTTATTTCTGTTTAGTTTATCAACCTACTCTAAACCCTTTCCTCGCTCCTGTAACCCTTGCCCTTGGCTCACCCCTACCATTCGCCACCTCTGCTCCTGCACCCAGGCTGCGGAATGCCTCTGTTGCAAATCCCACTACCGCAATGACTTCCTCCACTTGAAATTCTGCCTCTCATTGCTCAACTCTGCTATCTCCCTCGCTATGTCTCACACATTGAGTCCTGCTCCCGGGACCCTCACCGCCTCTTTTCCACCTTTGACTCCCTTCTCAACCCCCCCGTCCTCCTCCTCCCTCTTCTCTCTCCGCTCAGGATCTTGCTCTCTTTTTCACCTCTAAGATTGAAAAACTCCATCTGGATATTGCTTCCAGGTCCTCTCCCCCTACTACTCCGCCCCTCTCCCTCCTCCCCCAACCTCTCTCCTGTCCTCCTTCCCTCCCACCTCTCTTGAGGAAATCTCCTCCCTGCTCTCCTCCTCCAACTCCTCCACTTGCCCCCTGGACCCCATTCCTTCCGCTTCCTGACCTCCATTGTCTCCACTGTCACCCCTCCTGCACATCATCAACCTCTCCCTCTCTACCGGCTCCTTCCCCTCTGCCTTTAAACATGCCACTGTCTTCCCCATCCTCAAAAAGTCCACTCTGGATCCCTCTGAACCCTCTAATTACCATCCT
Organism: Sphenodon punctatus; assembly: GCA_003113815.1. NCBI lineage: Eukaryota > Metazoa > Chordata > Lepidosauria > Sphenodontia > Sphenodontidae > Sphenodon > Sphenodon punctatus. The sequence goes on from QEPC01007061.1 coordinate 805,532, forward strand.
GTCTCACTCCTCCCTTTTGCTTCCAAACTCCTTGAACAGGTTGTCTACTCCTGTTGCCTTGACCTCCTCTCCACCAACTCCTCCCTTGACCTCCTCCAATCTGGCTTCCACCCCCTTCACTCCGCTGAAACTGCTCTTGCTAAGATCACCAATGATCTTCTTGTGGCTAAAATCCAACTGCCTTTATTCTTGTCCTCCCGGTACTCAAACCCGGTAAAGTGGGGGTGAGGACCCTCCAACCCGTGACAGAACTGACTTTACCGGGTTTGCGTGACTCAGTTTCCCTCACGCACAGTCCGCTTGAATTAGTTTCTCTCTCTGGCTAATTAAAGTCTGCTGCAGGGACAACTCCTTTGTCACTCAAGGGCCTGATCCTTCCGTGGGGGGCACACGGGGGAGGGGAGAGTGGTGGCCCTTGAGTGGTTCAGAGGGGTGCTCCGGAAGGCTGAGGCTTCTGGCCATTTGCTTAAGCCGAGGTAAACCGTGACTATTGCTTTCAGCAACCTCATTATCTCTCCAACGGTTCATTGAGAGGAAGGGGAGACCTGTTTTTGAATGGTGATCTGATTTAGCACCCAGTTATCTATGAAGGGGCACAAGATACCTTCTTTCTTAAAGACAAAGAATATGGGCACCCTTACATGGGAGACAGAAAGATGAACCCCTTGGCCAAACTGTCCTGGACGTAATTCTGTAAGACTTGAAGCTCTGGCTCAGAAAGGGGGTAGATACACCTGAAGGGGATGTATGCCTGGCTGTAGGTCAATGGGGCAGTCGTATGGATGATATGGGGGAAGCATGTCCACTCCTTTCTTATCAAATACATAAGCCAAATCTTGATGATCAGTAGGGATCCCATCCCAAGCTTGCACTTTGGGATTATATTCCCCTCTGTGTTCTGAATGATAGTGGCTGAAGCCTGGACCCCTGAAAGGCAGAGCCATTGGTAGGATCTTTCAAGACCCCACTGAATCCAGAGATCATGGAAAGCCAAGAATCAGGACATGCCTTGCTAAACTGGTTAAACTGAAACTGATCAGTTCTTGATGCATCTGAACTGAAACTGGCAGGTAGAGTTGAAATGAGTACCTGCCAAAATGGGTAAATGCATCAGATATGCACTACACAGCCCCACCATTTGTGGGTTGGGTAATGGGCGCTATTTAGTGTCTGATGAGTTCCTGTTTCAGATTTAAAATGTGTGTTTATGTGTGTGTAAATACCCACTAATTTCGTAAGTCAGCTGATAGAAAGGGGATTTGGGTAGACAGATGGTGACCTGAAAGCACAGCTGCCCCAAAGCAGAGCTGCTGAACAATGTTAGATGAGTCCTTTAAAAGTTCTGTCTATGTCCAACTTGCAGCATCCCTCTTTGTGATTGACACAGAGAGGATAAATCAGTGGTAACTCTGGTGATAGCAGTGTGCTAGAAGGAAATGGGAAGGTTGAGGATTCAAGGCTTCTGTGGACAAACAAACAAACAAAAAACCCTGTATGAACATCAGAGAACCCACAACACAGCAGGGGGTGGGGGGACCCCATGTTAATGCTTTACAAAGTAAATTGACATGTGCAAGAAACTACAATTTTTTTGAGTTATATATATGCTACTCTAGTCTGCATGATTACATTAAAGAAATGTAACATTAAAGTTAACATTTGCTCTGGTGGAAAAGCTGAGTAAAAGACATTGGAAAGACATGGTTTCAAGGCTGTCTTAAGTAAAGGAATAGAGACTAGACATTGGAGAATCCACCACACAGGCGACAAGCCCTATATTGTTGTTTTACAAAGTAAACTTACATGCGCAAGAGATCGCACTTTCAATTTACCATATGGTTCAGATTTGAACCCTTGATCTTGCTGTTCCCTGTTCTACTGCCAGAACAGGGCACTGCCACTTTCCTTTCCACCAACAACAATTGGTCCAATAAAAGATATAATTCGAACCACTTTGTGTCTCTGTCATTTGGGACCAACACAGTGACCACACTTGATCTCTGGAGAACTACAGCAGAAAGGGCTAGCATCATTGTTTCATACAGCCAGCAGAGAAAGCATCTTAATAGTGCCCCAAAAGCTAGTCTCTATAACTGTTAGAGCTTGTGTGTCTGGGTAGCTAAACTCTGTGGTTGCTATACCAGGGGTCATTGGTTCTAGTCAGTCCTATGTCATTATCTTGGTGTTTTCCTGGTTTTACAGCTCAGGTTGCATCCTGCATCCATTATGGCTAGTGGGAGCTGAGAATTTTTTTTTTAAAAAAGGATAACAAGAAGGAAACATAATAACAAAGGGCAGACTAGAACCCATGACCCCAGCACAAAAGCCACAAAGCATAGCTATCCAGGCACTCAAAGAGCTATCTAGCTTGTTGGGCACCATATTCCTCTCTGTGGTGTTTTCTCTATTGTTTACATACAATTTCTTTGCCTACAGCAGTCTTTAACCCCCAGCCTTCTCATTTCCTTTCCAGCACTATAACACTAGAGCAACCATTGCCACCCCTACCCCCATCTGTTCAGATAATGGAGAAAGGCACTGCATATTGGTTGTATATAGTACTTACAATTAGCACCTTAACCGGGCTCTTCTGGCTTTGTTATAGGGCAGTTGTTCCAAGGGTTCTGTGTTACCCTCTATCTATCCAAGCCCCTTACTATAAGCTGATTTATAAAATTAGAGGGCATGTGTCACGGGTTGGAGGTCCGCACCCCCACTTTACCGGGTTTGAGTGACTCAGTTTCCTTCGCATGCAGCCCACTTGAATAAGTTTTTCTCTCTGGCTGATTCAAGCCTGCCACAGGGACAACCCCTTTGTCACCCAAGGGTCCGATCCTTCCCGTTTACAGACTCTTTAATCTCTGGGTTCGCAAAAGCTTGAGAACTCTTGTTGCTCACTTGTGTTCCAATGTTAGACACAGACACTTCTTCATAAAGATAAGAAGTAAGTTTATTGATTACATAAGCAAGATTGTTGATAGAGTGGTTACTAGAAATCAAAGGTAAATATAACGCATTCCTAACCTATACTGGTTGAGTTCCTAAATAAGGATCTTATCCTACAAAGGCCATAAGTCCTGGTTCCTCAGTCATAAGTGTAGAATGACTGGGCACTGATCTCTTTGCTTTCTACCAACTAAGTCATGCCTTTCAGTCCATGGTTTCCAGCCTTGCTTGCTGGCAGGATCCAGAATGCAGATGAGAGTGCTCCAGATGGCTAAGCGAGAGAGCTCTTGAAGGTGGCTTAATGGCCTCCTTAAGTACTTTTCATGGTCTCTTTGTTTTCGGCTTCCCACCTTGGAGAAATCTGAGGTCTGTCACGCAGGCACTGACTACCTGCATTAGCATTTTTAATGTCTCTGGCCATCCATCTGGGGCAAATCAACAAACTGATCATCCTACCCCGGAAACCCCACCCCATTGGACCTGGTTTTCTCCAAGACGGAGTGGCCTAGGATGCTGAAACCTACGCTGATTGGTTCACCTCACTCTGCTGAGCGCGTAGAGGGGGTTACATGACCCAATCACTGCAGTTCACCCTATCCCGAACCCTGCGTCATAAAGTTGCTCCAATCCCCACAAAACCCATACCTACTGGTCCGTCTCACTCTCCTGAGTTCATAGATGCATTACACAGCCCTCTTCAAAGGACCTTGTGGGTTCAGGGAGGCTGGGTTCAGGAACCTTTGTGGGTTCAGGGTTCAGGGAGGGTTAAGGACCTTCCGGGTTCAGGGGGGTGGGAACCTTTGGTTCCCGCCTCCCTGACCCAGAAGCATTACACCCTTTTGCGTCACTTCCACTTACCCACGTCACTTCCCTCCCAAGGCGGGACTTCCGGCCCCACGAAGGCGGGACTTCCGCTGACGTAGGGCCCCACGTGACCTGTCAAACTGATAACGATCAGTTTGATTACTAGTGTCCCCCTTCCTATTTGTTGTGCCTCAGTTTCCTCAAAGGGAAAATGTGGTTAGTGGTCCAGGCCTGACAAAATCTGGTCTGGATATAGGGCGCTCTTTTCCAACATGTGGAAACTCAGTTTACACTATGCGAGCCAGCCAGCTCAGCAAAGTATTGTAAGACAATATTATTTGTAAATGAGGCTATGAGACAAGAAATATTATAAATATATAAAGCATAGTTTACTTACATTCAAATAAAAACATGGTACAGAAGAGAGTATCAGTTAAAAATACATGACTTAAAAAGACATTTCTGTTCAAGGAACAGCTTTGTTACAAGTTCAAAGATCTTAACTTCTATAAGATATAACATATGCTCTAAGTATTATTGCTATGGTTGGCTCAATGCATCAAAAGGAATATACATTCATATTCACCCAGTCCTTTGTCCCATACTGCCAGATGGAAGGTGAGAAGAGCTCCAAGGAAGGAACTTTTCTGAAAAATCCATCTTTCCTCTCCCTTCTTATAGAATGAAAATTCTTAGAAGTCAGTTTAGATGATGTCATGTCAAGACTGCTGACAAAGAGAGTTTTCTCAAAGTACATAGTAAGAAGCCTGTTAATACATATGAGACAGATGACTATCATCTAAGATAGGATTTAACAATGCCTAAGCTGTCAGGTAAACTCCAAACAAACAAAGCCTTTTTCCTGACTTGCCAGGAAGTCACGTCCACAGTAAATGTTGATTTCTTGAGAAAGACAAACTTGATTGTATCTCTCTCCAAGTTTACAACTAAAAGGATATTCTAGAGATAGCTCATTAGAAATTAATCATTCAAAGGCCTAGTCTAATGTTCAACATATTGAAACACAGATGGTCAAAAATATATGCTTTTTTATACGGGATATATAACATGCCCATTATAATATCAGGACTGTATCCTATTGGTCTGAAATTTTGTAGGGAGGATCACTTGGAGGAGGGGTACAATCTGTCAAATCTCACATAAATCAGATGAAAAGCAAAAAGGTTAAAGACATTTGAAAATTAGAGACAAATGTTTTTTACTCCCAGTTTATGACCATTTTTTCTTGATGGGCATAAGTGTTTAAGTTTATTTGTCTGGAGGTATAGAGCTGTTAGAAAATTCAAGTCTGTCTTCTGGTTATTTCCGGAGTTTAAATTTTGAAAATCTGTTGTGTAGTTTTTAAGTTACAATGTTTTGAAGTTGCAATGTTATCCAATGGAGAGGGTGTGGTTTTGAAGATAATGTCAGGATGAACAAGAATTCTACATATAACTACTAATGTACTTAGGTTTGTTGTTTGTGTCCCTCTAAGCTCTGATAAAGAATAGAAGAGAGGGTAGAGGGAACATGCACATAAGGTCAGGTGGGATGTGGTTTATACCACTAGTTCTTTGTACGTGTGCTTGTACAAGACTGATGGGGGGCAGGGATACAGCCCGGGGCTCCTTTCCATGGAGGGCAAGTGTTTATGTTCCTATGGGTGGAGAGGGGAGTGAGTGGGTGGGTGTGAGGAACTTGCCCTGTTGGGTCTGGCTGCATCACTGTCCCTAAAAGTGGGAGGCTGCAGCTGCTGCGTTCTCTGGCGATCACTCCTCCAAAAATCATGTCTGTCAGTTGGTCAGATTGTGAAGCAATGGCTGATGCTGGTTCTCTACTGTAAAAATGAAATAACACTAACTGCCACATTTCTCCCTGTTCTGACAATCTGTAAACTAGGGAGAAAGGAGGAGGAGGAGGTCCATGAGTAGTAAAATGTCATGGGCAGGGGTTTTTAACAGGAGGGAGTAGTGAGGAAATGGTACCACTGAAATGCCAGGATAGACATGGATTAGACATAGAAGAAACATAGGTAGGTTTCATATGTTTCCCTTTATCCTCTCATAGAGAATGCAGGAGTGGGATTCTCCTGGAGGGGGCCTCTCAAACACCACCCCCACCCCCATCATGGGGGGAATTGGGACTTCTATTATATTATTGATGGGGTTCCCCCCCCCCACCCTTTGGTCACTCAGGTCCACAGTCTTGGAGTGCTTGGACTCCTTGCTTTGCCTGGAACTTCAGGTTGTGGCGGTGGCCAGGAGCTCTTTCCACCAACTCCATCTAGTGAGGAGACTGCAGTCTTTTCTTTCTGAGTCAGACTTGGTCACTGCCATCCATGATTTCATCACCTTGAAGCTAGATTACTGCAGTGCACTCTATGTGGGGGCTGCCCTTGATGATTGTTCAGAAACTGCAGCTGGTGCAGAATGCTGTGGCCCGACTCCTTATGGGGATGGGTTGCTGGGAGCACATTACACCGGTGCTCCAGAATCTGCACAGGCTGTCGATAGCTTGTACCCAGTAGCTTTCTGGGCACAATTCAGGGTGTTGCTTTTGACCTTTAAAGCCCTAAACAGCCTGGGCCTCACATATCTGAAAGATCACCTGTCCTACCATGTCCCAACACGCCCCCTGCAGTCAGCTGGGGGTGCTCTCCTGTGGGTTCCACCTGTGACCTTAGTCCATACATGGGGGTCCACAGGAGGGCGTTCTTGGCTGCTTCCCCGGTCCTGTGGAACTCCCTTCCCCTGGAGGTTCATTTGAATCCAGGCCTGGGTGTTTTTCGGAGACACTGCAAAACGTTGTGTATTTTTTAGTAAAGCATTTGGCAGGCAGAGATAGGGATTAGTTGGGAGGGTTGGTGAACTGGGGTTGGACCAGGTGTTTTTTGTTTTTTTTTCTGAATTGTATTTTAATGTTTAATTGTTTTTTATATTTTTGTAAGCTGCCGTGAGCCTTCAGGAAAGGGCAGGCGAAAAATGCTAAGAAATAATAATTAAAAAATCATACTAGTCTGGGCACAGCTCTTGGAACTTGAGAGCAAGCAAGGCGGCCCCTCAACATGCTGTTCTAATGGAGGGCCCTGGCAAAAAGTCCTACTGAGCAGACAACTGGATAATGGGGGGGAGGGGGGGGAGGAGCATGTGATCAGGTATCCGTATATGAATTTACAGAGACTGCACAAGCTGAGGGCCTGAGCTCTGTGTGCAAGCTCTGTGCTCAGTTTCTGCAAGCCAACGGAGTGGTAAGGGGTGTGGGGGTGTGCAAGGACTGTTGTCAAGACATCTACATATGTGGTTATAGAGACGGCACTCCTATTCACTGCGTGGGTTTGGGACCCGCTCCCATTCATAAGCACTGAAAAGGGAAGGGAAGCTGGTGCTGCTGCCTTAGTGCAGTGGAGCCCAGTGACCACCACCCTGGGCACCCTCGCAGCTGAGAAGCGTCGCTAAGTGTGTCCTGTATTACTGCAGCAGGCAGGCACGCAAGGTGCATCCGATGAGCCCTCTCCTCCCCCATGATCGTGCAGCTGTCTTCACCCACACAACTTGGGGAGGGCTAGAGCCAGGGCTTCCCCCTGCTATGCAGAACTGACCAGAGTCTGCAAGGGTGAGATGACCTAAATCAGCTGTCCCATCCTCCTCAACACAAATGAAACTATGCACAGAAAGCAGGGGGTCATGGGGCATCAAGCTGCCCCCTCACCTTCTACTGTCCCCAGCTTCTGTGTTGCCCCCAACCTGCAGAGGAAGGATTGGGGCTGAAAGACCAAGACAAAGTGCAGGTGCATGGAACCTAAGTTGTAAGTGAGCATGATGTGACATAACATCTTTACTGCTTACATGGCTTGGAAGTTAAGGTGGGAGCCAAATTTCCAATTTTTGGGGAGCATGGCTGAATTTATGGAAGGTTTTTTGATTTTAGAATTTCTCCTTAGAGGTTTTCAAAAAGGAGCTGGACAAGCATCTGTCTGCAATGCAGTTGGCAGAGTTTATCCTGCCTCGGAGCTGCCTTGGGTTGGACCAGATGACCCTTGAGGTACCTTCTGTGGCAAAATGCCACTGGCCCTGACAAGGACACTTGCCTGAAACTGAGTCAGGCTTAACTGAGTGCTAGGCCTCTAAACAAGCACATGTTCAGGGCCCCTACATTCCTGACATTCCTCAGGAAACTCCTAAGGCCAGGAGGAGGCAGAAACCTGATTGGCTTGGACTGATCAGGGGGGGATCTCTACCTGAGCCAGGTGACTCTCTCAAATGAATCACAGGGAGGGGGAAGGGAACTTTTAAAAGGCTGAGCCACAGGCTTTTGCGCTTTCTCTCTCTCTGGGGCGCTCTCTGGCACACATGGACTGGATGGCTTGGCTGTGAACTCTGTAACTCTGGCCTTGCCAAGACAAGAACCTTTACCCCATAGGAAAGACATCACCTATGGAGACCAGACCAGAACCTACCCTGTGTGAGTACTTGCTACTCTAGTCTGCCTGTTACATCAGATACAGTTGTAGAGAGATGCGTTCCAAACGGGCTACCACGCCCAAAAGACTGACTCGCATTGCTCATAAGGGTTTATCACCTCTTGGTTCTCAGTGTAAACTTTGCTTTTATTCCTTTTTATATGCACCAGTAAATTCTAAGCTTTGTTTTTACCCTACTGGGAGTGTGTGTGTTATTGGCTGACCATTAAATGTCTCTTTTGGCCAGGTCAAACTACTAAAGAGGGGGAAACTCCCTATTTGGCTAGAAGCCATCAGCTTTGGGACCAAGGGAAGCCTTCCTTGAGTGACTTTGGGGTTCAGCCTCCAACGCAGGGGAGGAAACCCCAGGAAAAGAGTGCCTGGAAGGGGGAGTGCTCTTGGGAAGCTGTGAGGCTTATTCCTGTTGGGGTTCACATTTCCTGAGTTGTGTGAATGCCATCTGGGATACACTCGGGTGGTGGCAACGGAATATCAAGAGTTTTGGGGGCCTTGTCAATTGTGGGGCAACTGGTCAGAGATTTGGAGAACCACAGTGAGGTGGGCTGCTCAGCTGTATAGTGCCCCCTGCTGGCATTTTCCCACACCTTCCAACCCTACAGTTCTATTATTACCCACCCCACACCCCACCATCCATGACACGCACCTAAAAAAGGTAGGAAGACAGAGGACCAAATGTCTGCCTGTGTGGCTAAATAGCGAAGCGAAGGAGGCTATTGGAGCCAAAAAGGCATCCTTTAAAAAATGAAAAGAGCGTCCCTGTAAGGGCACGGGTCCACAGGCGGCACTTTCGGGCGCTTCAAGGGGGAAGCCCGAGCCGCCCTGCCTCCGCAGAGGAGGGCAGGGAGGGAGCCCAGAGCGGCGAGGCCACACAGGTCTGAGAGGGAGCGATGCAGCAGCCGCAGTGGGGAACAGGGACAGAGAACATGCCCCTTGCATTAGGGCTAGAAGCGCGACACTGCTCAGCGCAGCTGCAGGCAAAACAGGGCGGGGCATGCCCTACATAAGGAAGCAGCCAGCACTCACACACTGCCGGAGATCAGCAGTGTTGTGAGACTGGCCCCTAGGACGCTGTGACTTGGAATTCTTGTGGATTGCCTGAAGTGAGAATGAGTGGAGTGCAAGGCAGAGTGAAAGGTGAGTGACTGAGAGAGTGAATTACAGTGGGTGTGGGTGCAGGGCGGAAGTGCCTGAAGATAAGGGTGACTGGGTGTGGTGGTGCGTGGCATTCCCTTCCCGTGGTGAACTCCTTTCTTCCCCCTCCCTTCCTGACCTCCCCCCTTTCCCCCCTGCGGGCTGAGGCTGTTCCTGGGACCTTGTTGTTGGTGATTGTCTTCCCTGTTGTTCCCCACTTGGAGTGCACAGTTTCCTTACACTTCCCCCAATACGCAGAGCACGCTAGGCAAGCGAGTGGTGGTATAGGGTGTGGTGGGTGAATTGGCGAAGGAGGTGCATGGTGGGGCCTCCCTCAAGGTTGCGCGACATCTCCACCCCTATAATGATACGGCCCCATTCCAGCTGGAACATATAGGGCCAACCAATATCCTGAGGGGTCGTTTCTCCTTTCATTGTGAGGGAGGCTCTACGAGTGTGTGTACCCTGCTGTGTCCGTGGGTTCTTCCCTGGGGTTCCCCCGTACCTACCCTAACAGTCGGGATGAGGTAAATAGGGAAGAGCATAAGCATTGCCAGAGTAGATGTAAAAAGTTAATAAGGCAGGCCAAAAAGGACTTTAAGGAGCAACTTGCTAAAGTTGTTAAAACTAATAATAAAACCTTTTCCAAGTACATCAGAAGCAGGAAGCCTGCTAGGGAGTCAGTTGGACTGTTAGATGACCAGGGGGCGAAAGGGGTGCTTAGGGAGGAAAAGGACATTGCAGAGAAGCTGAATGAATTCTTTGCTTTGGTCTTCACTGCAGAGGATGTTGAGGAGATACCCACACTGGAACTTTACTTCGTAGGTGATGAATTGGAAGAGCTGTCACAAATCAATGTGACTCTGGAGAAGGTTCTAGAGCAAATTGACGAACTAAATACTAACAAATCACCAGGACCAGATGGCATTCACCCCAGAGTTGTGAAGGAACTCAGATATGAAATTGCAGACCTACTGTTAGGAATTTGTAACCTATCACTAAAATCTGCCACTGTACCCGAGGATGGAGGGTGGCAAATGTAACCCTGATATTTAAAAAGGGATCCAGAGGTGCTCCTAGAAACTACAGACCCATAAGCTTGACGTCTGTGCTGGGCAAAATGGTGGAAACTATAATTAAGAACAGAATTGCTGGGCATGTTGATAAACATGGCTTAATGGGGAAGAGTCAACATGGATTTAGCAAAGGTAAGTCATGCCTCACTAATCTTGGAATTCTTTGAGGGTGTAAATAAGCATGTGGACAAGGGAAACCCAGTAGATATAGTGTACCTGGATTTCCAGAAAGCATTTGATAAGGTCCCTCATGAGAGACTCTTGAGAAAANGGGTGGGGGGGGAGGGGACAGGTCAGCCCACGTGGAATTATATGATGTTTAATTACTGTGTTATGTTTATGGTAGTTTTGTAATTCTGGTATATGGTTGGTTGTCCCTCCCCTTCCTGGTGAGAGTGGAAGGGGTGTGTGTGTGTTGAAGGACCCCTTTTTCCCTCCTGGTGGCAGCAGGAGGGGATGGTGCTGTTGGGGAAGTGATGGTGGGTTACCAGGAATTAGGGGTGGGGGAAAGGGGTTTGTTATTTTGTGGGTTGCTATGTTAAGATTAATTATTGGACTGATTGTTAGAAACATTGTTAAATGATGAGAGTTTTTTTGGTTTGTATTGAACTGCTATATTGAATTTATATGCATGTTATATTGTATTTATGTATTTTCATTTTTGTTCGCTGCCTCGAGTCGCCTTGGCAAGAGAGTGCGGGATAGCAATTAAAAATGAAATGAAATGAAAAAAGGAAGCAGCCAGCACTCACACACTGCCGGAGATCAGCAGTGTTGTGAGACTGGCCCCTAGGACGCTGTGACTTGGAATTCTTGTGGATTGCCTGAAGTGAGAAAGAGTGGAGTGCAAGGCAGAGTGAAAGGTGAGTGACTGAGAGAGTGAATTACAGTGGGTGTGGGTGCAGGGAGGAAGTGCCTGAAGATAAGGGTGACTGGGTGTGGTGGTGCGTGGCATTCCCTTCCCGTGGTGAACTCCTTTCTTCCCCCTCCCTTCCTGACCTCCCCCCTTTCCCCCCTGCGGGCTGAGGCTGTTCCTGGGACCTTGTTGTTGGTGATTGTCTTCCCTGTTGTTCCCCACTTGGAGTGCACAGTTTCCTTACACTTCCCCCAATACCCAGAGCACGCTAGGCAAGCGAGTGGTGGTATAGGGTGTGGTGGGTGAATTGGCGATGGAGGTGCATGGTGGGGCCTCCCTCAAGGTTGCGTGACAGTGTGTGTACCCTGCTGTGTCCGTGGGTTCTTCCCTGGGGTTCCCCCGTACCTACCCTAACAGTATCTCTGACCCATACCATGGACACGGCAGCCCGTCTGGATGAAATGGCCCAGGTCATCCAGGCTCTAGCCTTTGAAATTAAAGATATTAAGGAGAAGCAAGAGCAAGGGGCAGAGGGTGGTGCTGCGGGAATTGCCATAGGGGCACCCCCTGCAGTTGAAGCAGTAGTAGTAGCCCAAAACCCCACAGGCGAAGACTGACTAGTAAGTCGGGAACCTAAAAAAATCCTATCTCTAAATTTCATGGCGACCGGCGCCAGTTCCAGGGTTTTTTGGCTCTATGTAAATTGGTATTCCAAATGCAACCAACGACTTATGCCACCGACCCTACCAAGGTAGCATTTATAACAGGATACTTAGAAGGTCTCGCCCTAAACTGGGCAACCCCTTTGCTTACCAAGAATAGCCCCCTTTTATGTAATTATGAGGGCTTTATTAGGGAGTTTCAATTTCTCTTTGACTACCCCCATAGGGTTACAGATGCCGAATCTGCTATCATGTTCCTCAAACAAGGACGTGGGCCTTTTCTGGAATATGTAACACAATTCCAACAGTTAGCGGTAGAATTAAATTGGCCTGATAACGTGTTGAAGGTATTGTTCTGCAAGGGTCTCAATGATGAGATCAAAGATCAACTGTCTTTTGCGGCTGTTCCTGAAAAATGGGGAGAACTGGTGAACCTCGCTGTCAAATTGATGAGAGGCTCATGGAACAGCGCTGGGAATGGCGACAAGAAGGAAACCACACCTGGGTCCCATGTTCTGCGGTAGGTAATGTTGGGGGGAACGAGAGCCGCAAGGTAGAAGAACCAGAAGCCATGCAGATCGGGGCTTCACGAGGGCCCGTTACTGCTCAAGAAAGGGAACAAAGGAGGACCGGTAAGCTTTGTTTCTATTATGGGGAAACGGGCCACTTTGCCAGGGTTTGTCCGGCGTTGCCCCCCGCATGGCGAGAAATGGGAAACAAGAAGGTCCGGGACGGGCGGGGATCATCCTGGTAAAGCAAAGAACTCCCCCATGGCCATTATTGGGAACTCGAAACCCCAGGAGGTACAGATAGAACAATTTCGAGTACCCCTCACCTTGATGGTATCCCACGAACGATCCTTTGTGGTATGAGCTCTTATAGACTGGGGCATCAGGGAATTTTATTGATAGATTCCTAGTTCAGCAACAACACATTCCTGTTCAAAAGAAGGTGAAGCCCGCCCGAGGCGGTCTTTGCCATAGATGTCTTCCCCTTAATGTCAATGCCCATCACCGACTGTACCCAAGGGTTACAAGGGGAAATAGGGGGCACCACGAAGCAATGGACCTTGATGTGGTGTGCACCCCGGCCTTCCCCGTGGTGTTGGGAATCCCATGGTTGGTGCAGCACAACCCCTGTATAGACTGGAAACGGAAACTTCTGACATTCTCCTCCCCCTTCTGCGTCCAAAACTGTGCTGCTCCCCATACCTCGAAGGTAAACCTATCTGTAACGGGGACCTTGCTCTCTTCCAGCCCTTCATCCTTGCCCCTTGAGTATCAGGACCTGCACGACGTCTTTAAAGTGCAACAAACGCTCCAACTTCTGCTGCATAGGAGCTATGATTGTCCCATTGATTTGATGCCCAATACCACGCCTCCGTATGGTAGGATCTATGCCCTCTCGGGGCCCGAGTTACAAACATTGAAGGAGTATATAGATGAGAACCTAGCTAAAGGCTTTATCCGTCCTTCTACCTCCCCTGGGGGGCCCCCTTATTCTTTGTACCCAAGAAGGATGGGGGTCTAAAACACTGTATAGACTATAGAGGACTTAAGGCCATAACTATTAAAAACCAATATCCCCTGCCTCTTATCCCAGAGCTGTTAAATCGGGTACAAGGGACTGCCCTTTTTACCAAGCTGGATCTGCGAGGGGCCTATAACTTATTACGTATTAGGCAGGGGGACGAGTGGAAAACTGTGTTTCATACTAGATACGGGCACTTTGAGTATTTGGTCATGCCCTATGGACTCGCTAATGCCCCTGCCACTTTTCAGCATTTTATAAATGACATCCTCCGAGATATCCTAGACCAATATGTAGTCGCTTACCTCGATGATATTCTCATATATTCGCAGACCAAGGACGAACATGTAAAACATGTACGTGTGGTCCTCTCACGACTAAAACAACATCAATTGTATTGTAAAATGTATGTTTCATCAAACAACCATCCCCTTTTTAGGATTTATAATTTTGCCCCAGGGAATTCAAATGGAACCAACGAAGGTGGACGCCATTGTGCATTGGCCGGCACCACAAGGGGTAAAACCCCTTCAACGTTTCCTCGGCAGCACGAATTATTACCGGCAGTATATTAATAACTATGCAACAGTGACAGCCCCCCTGACCCAGCTGCTCAAAAAGGGACACCTTATACGTGGGGACCGGAACAACAACAAGCGTTTGACCAAATAAAAACTATTTTTGTTAAGGTTCCCGTGCTGTGACACCCAAATTTCACGCTACCATTCATCGTGGAAACTGACACCTCCAGTGTGGCTATTGGAGCGGTATTATCCCAGCCCCAAATGCACTCCTCAACTTGGCTACCCTGTGCATACTATTCACAACAATTGAGCCCTGCGGAACGTAACTACATGATATTGGATCGAGAGCTTCTGGTGATTAAAGCAGCCTTTGAGAATTGGAGACACTACCTGGAAGGGGACGCACATCCGGTGCAGGTAATTACAGATCACAAAAACCTCACCTTTTTACAGACCGCGCATATCATGAACGGAAGACATGCCCGGTGGGCCCTTTTCCTAGCTTGCTTTGAATTTCAAGTGGTCTACCGCCCAGGGCGACAGAACACGGTAGCCGACGCATTATTACGATGGTACGAGCATACCCCAGAGGCTGCCTTACGAGGAGAACCCCTTCTCAAACAAAAGGTGTTCGCACCCCTAGGAATAACGGCAGCCCAATTTGCAAGACTAGTGAATGACGAAACCAAGAATTCCGACAAGACACGTCATTATAATAAGCTTCCTGTACACAATGACGCCCTTGTGGTTCCCGAGGCAGCTCGGCGCCAAATATTATGGATGCACCACGATGCCCTCTTTGCAGGGCACCCTGGTCAATGCCGCACCTTGCAACTAGTAAAATGGCATTTCTGGTGGCCCTCAATGCACAAAGACATAGAGGCTTATGTGAAAGGATGTGCCGTTTGTTGTCGTACGACGGTGTCGCGAGGAAAACCCTTGGGACTACTCCAGCTATCCCCGTTGCCTCAAGGACCGTGGCAATGGGTTAATATCGATTTCATTGTGGAACTGCCTCCATCGCAAGGCTGCACAATGATCCTTGTTATCGTGGATCAATTCACTAAGATGAGCCACTTCATTCCCTGTGCAGGACTGCCCTCGGCACAACAAACAGCACTTTTGTTTCTCCAACAAGTGGTTCAGCTTCATGGACTCCCCACTACCATTGTTTCCTATTGTGGTTCCCAGTTCATTGTCCGCTTCTGGTGAGCCCTATTTACAGTCGTCGGAGTGGAGCTGGCTCCCTTGACGGCATATCACCCACAGACCAACGGTCAAGTCGAGCGAACCAACCAGACCTTGGAACAATACCTTCGTTGTTATATAGATTACCTATAGGACGATTGGGTTAACCTTCTCCCCCTTGCCGAGTTCGCCTACAATAATTCCTCCATTGCCTCCTTAGGTTCCTCCCTCTTTTTAGTTTCTCATGGGTTCCATCCTCAGTTAGCCTTCCCTGAGATACCAGCCCTGAAGGTCCCAGCAGCAGGAGCCTTGTTATCTCGCATACAAGCCCATCACCACGTATTGTTAACCCTACAAAAGGCACAACAGCGGTACAAGCAAGCCGCCAACCACCGGCGACGGACGGCCCCCACCTTCCATGTTGCTGATTTGGTGTGGGTAGATCAGCGCCACTATCCTTCCTCCCGTCCATCCCCCAAGTTTGATAATCGTTTTACTGGACCTTTTCCTATCGTTCAGCAGGCTAACCCCATGGCCTTTCGAGTGCAAATACCTGCATCTGTTCGGGTCAACCCTGTGTTTCATGTCTCCCTTCTAAAACCCTACTCCCCCCCCTTTGTTTCCAAGCCCAGCGCCTCCCGCTCCCCTGGGCAATGTTGTCACGGCCCCAGAATTTGAGGTTAATGCTATCCTTGATTCCCGCAGATGTCGTGGTCACCTTTATTATTTCATTGATTGGAAAGGCTACTCCCTGGCCGACCGCTCCTGGGAGCCAGCCTCTGCTGTCCATGCCCCTTGCCTGGTCCGCCTATTTCATGCTTGCTACCACCTTAAGCCATGACCACGCCCACTGCTCCGTGGGGGGGGCAGCCGTGGGGGGGGGGCTGCTGTAAGGGCACGGGTCCACAGGTGGCACTTTTGGGCACTTCAAGGGGGAAGCCTGAGCCAGCCTGCCGCCACAGAGGAAGAAGTCCAGAGCGTCGAGGCCACGCAGGTCCGAGAGGGAGCGGCGCAGCAGCCGCAGCAGGGAACGGGGACAGAGAACATGCCCCCTGCGTCAGGGCTAGAAGTGTGATGCCGCTCAGCGTGGCTGCAGGCAAAACAGGGCGGGGCATGCCCTACGGGCTCCGGGCTGCCCCAACAAGAACAGGGAGCAGCCGACGGAGCCCAGGCAGCCGGAACATCTTGGTCCCCAAATCTGGCGAGGGGTGTGGGAAAAAGGAAGAAGGATTGTGCTGGTGCTCGAGATGCTGCTGCTGCTGCTGCCTCTGGTGGAGCCATGTGGGGTAGGAGGCATGCCCTGGGCAGTATAAGTGACATTGACTATGGATCACCCCCCCTTCTGGAGAGGCTATGTGGAAAGTGCGTGCCTGCTCTGATGAAGAGGAGGAGGGCAGGGGCAAAAGGTCCCCTTCTGTTTGGGGGGGGCATCCCCTGGGACTATGTGTTGTCACCCCTCCTCTTCCTATGAGGATACTGGGGGGAGAGGGTTGCAATCTCCCTCTCTGGAGGCTGGTCATTGGCAGGAGCGGGAAATTGCGATCAGCTGTAGGGCTGAGAAGGTGCTTCTCTTGCACGTAACAAGGGGGCGGGGTCAGGGAGGACCCACCTCCGGGCTGCCCCAACAAGAACAGGGAGCAGACAACGGCCGTGTCGGTGGCCCGTGCTGAAGGGGCGTGCCCTTTGGCGGGGCATGTCGGCCGAGGCCGCTGCAGAAGTTTAATATCATTACCGTATGGTGGCAGGGGGAGTTGGCTAAGCGGGGGATGAGTATTTTTACCCCTGGGGCTAGCAGGGGAGAGGAGGAGCTGGATTGTGCTTGGATAGTAAGTGGGAAGGAGGAGGAGGATGGGAAGTGAGGTGGGAACTGATGTATTATTGATGTATTATGGGATGCTGGTATATGATGAGGGGGAGGGATATGTGGATTATGTGCTGGGCCGGCTATTTATTTTTTATTTATTTATTTTACAAACTTTTACCCCGCCCCTCCTGCCACGCAGCTCGGGGCGGCTTCCATCATCAAAATACAATAATAAAATACAATAAAATCAATTTAAAAACAATCATAAATATTTTAAATATTAACAGGGCTAGAAAACAACCAAACCACAAAACAAATAGGTAGGGGACTAAAACCTCCCNGATAGGGAACGGTTATTTACCCTCTCAAATAGTACTAGAACTAGGGGACACTCCATGAAACTAGCTGCTGGCAGATTTAAAACAAATAAAAGGAAGCACCTTTTTACTCAACACATGATTAACTTATGGAATTTGTTGCCAGAGGACGTTGTCAAGGCCAGTAGTATAGCTGGGTTTAGAAAAGGCCTGGATAAGTTCTTGGAGAGTAGGTTCATTAATGGCTATTAACCAAGTAGCTTACAGGATGAACTTCTTACTGTCAGGAGCTGGGAGTGAACAACAGGGAATGGCTTGCCCATTGTGACTGATGGTTATTCTTCCATGCGATCGAGATTGACCACTGTCGGGAGGAGGACAGGATGGTGGGCTTGATGGACCATTGGTCTGACTCAGTATGGCACTACTTATGTGCTTATGACCCAGTGCTGGGTTCTGGCCCTCACACTGGTGCTTGGATTCTGTTCCTCTGCCTCCTTTTCATCCCCAGTGCTGAGATCCTGCCCTTCTTGGCCTTGCTTTGGTACTGGGATTCTGTCTTTCTGGGCCCACTCTGACTGGATCCTGTTCCCTCCCCTGGTGGATCTGTCCCTCTGTGCTTTAACTTGTGATCCTGCCCCTTTCTCTCCCCACCTCCCCACTATGATCCTATCCCTGGTGATTCTACCCCTCCACAGGCTGGGATCCTGCCCCTCTGGGCCCCTATCCCATCTCCCAGGCCTCCTGCCCACTTGTGGTGGCAATCCTGAGCCCCTGTCTCAATGCCTGTGTACACAAATATGCCCTCTCTGGAATGTGCTTTCTGGGTGGAACGTGTCTCGTTGGAGAAACATCCCCCCTTTCCTTTGTGCACATTCCCGATGTGCGAAATGAATTGCAAATTGCAGACCTCCCAAGCAAGAAGCTGAGCGCAGTGCTCATTTCCATCTCACTGTGATTGTTGGAGCAGGGACCGCTGTGCCTGCCAACCATGGCCTAAGCTTCCCTTTCCTGCACCTTACAGCCCGTGCGCCTAGAACACATTCCTCACAGATGCACCACAATGTTCATGTTACACCAGGAGCCTTATGTCACCCCACAGCCTGCCAAGCACACCTCAGTGTGACAGGCTCTTGGCAGGAGCAAACTGGGGAAGGTAGGGCACCATGTGTACCATGGCAAGGTTGCAGAGTACACAGCCAAGGCCACCAACTGGCATGAGGAAGTAGGGGCCCTAGCACTAGTGCCCCGGTCATATGTATGCATGTGCCACCTTGACTGATGCCTGGACACAGGGGAATGGGCAGAACGAGAGCAACTGTGGGCAGACAGGGAACAGCAACAAGGCAGACATGGGAAGCAAAAGTGCAAGAGAAACATAGGGTTAATCCAGACCCCTGACCAGAGCACCCTCCCCTTAGTAAGACAGAGCTGCCTCTCCAGCCTCCTCTCCTGTGCTACTCCTTGATGCAGAACCGAGTCCCTCTCTTCACAGCAGTCTTGGGACTGACCTGTGGGCATGTGCAGGTGAAGAAGGTAGCATAGAGCTCCAGCCCATCCTTCTGACAGGTCCAGACAGCCCGTTCATTCCCAAAGCCACATTTCTGATTGCCATGCTGGCACCGTTGGGAAGCTGGCTCCCACCACACAAGGGTTACTGGCACCACAGCCGCTTTCTGGTTCCAATTTAACTTTGCCTCTGCATGCGGATTAGACTCAAGGATGTTCATGTTCAGCTCCTAATCGCCCATTTAGGCAGGGGGAGCCATGAGCTGTCAGTCTCAGGGGCCCAGAGAAAAGGGGGCATGGTTAACCCTCTGCTTCCTGAAATGCAGTGCACCCAGGACTGCCTACTCCTCTGGCCCTCAGCCTGTAGCTTGAACATGAACGGTATCACCCCTTCTGTCCCCAGCCTTGTCCTGCTGCCTCATCTCCTGTGTCCTTGGCTGGAGGGCAGTGCAGGGCAGCAGCTGTCTGCAGTTCCAGGCTGGGGGATGCAGGAAAAGGTGCTGTGCAGCCCCCTTCTCTCCCCTGGGGGTGAGGGAGCCAGAGAGCAGTGTGGGAGAACAAGATTAGCCATGCACATCCAGGGTGAGGGAGTGTGCCAAGCCTGCAGGGAGCCAAGGTCAACACAGCTCAGGCCATCCACTGGCCCCAGTGTTCAGACCCCTTGGGATCTGCTTGCCTTTCATCTTCATGGGTTTATTAGAGCCCTGAGTCAGGCAAGGAAAGATGTTTTTGGAATCAGAGCAAACGCGTCCCGCAAAGTGTCTAAACGTAGCGCAAGCCAGGTGACTCACCACTCAGCCCTGCTGCAGCCCAGCCCCTGGGGACAGCAGCATTCAGCTAGCCAGGAAGCCTGGGGGTGGACCAGACACTGGGAGTAGCCTCTGGGTACTACACTGGCTGGGAAGAAAGGGAGTCTGGAATAGCAGCAGGGGTCTAGTCTCCCACCAAGAGGCCCATAATTCCCTTGTTGAGGGAAGGGGTCTTGATAAGCAAGCCCTTCATCCCTCCCTCCCCAACAGGGTCTGGCTGTGTCCCATCACACCTGGAATGGGTCCCATGGAAAGGGCTTACCTGCTGCCTCTCTTTTTCTCAGTCTTTGTTCAGCGTGTCCCCCATGTCTTTCTAAGGAGAGCTCCCTGGCCCCATTCCCAGCACCCTATGCACAATAGGTCCTAGGAACAAAAATAGCTACTAGGGATGGGAACACATTAGTACACTAAACTAGGCACTTTAGTAGTAATAATACTAAAGCGAGCAGCAGATACTAAACTTCTGTTTAATATTTAAATTTGAAAAGGGCATCTTTGCCATTTGCTGGGCTCTGTTCAGCTTGCTCTCCGCCACTCCACATCTTTCCCCACTTGGTAATTGCAGGTTGGGCAATTTCACCAGGGCCCTGGCAGCAGTACTATTATCCCATTCTGCTCTGTCTCCCAGCTGTGTTCTCCAGCCTGCGTTACTGCCAGCCCTCCCTGACCAGTCTCAGGTCCACCAACCACCTTGTAGCCGCCTCATCTCACCTGTGCTGTGTCCTGTGATCAACGTTGCTTTCTGCTTGTCCCCAGCCCCAGGTGAAGAGGTTGGCTGGGAAGAAGCAGAGAGCAACGTTGATCTCAGGATGCAGTCCAGGTGAGACAAGGCAGCAGTGGGGAGGAGGCAGGCAGAGGGGATTAGGGAGCCAGTTGCCATGCAGAAGCAAAGCACCCCCACTTACTAAAAGCTCCCAGCCCCTGGCATCTCCCCCCCGCCAGCCCAGTGCCACCCCCCTTAACCCTTGCCCCTCACCTAGGCACAGCCAGCTCCTTTTGACCCCATAGCACCCCAGACTAGAGCCACAAGGCACCCCCTGAGCCATCTCCAAACCCCACACATACTAAAAGCCCCCAGCCCCTGGCATATGCCCCCGGCATATGCCCCCCCAAAGCTGGTGCCACCCACACCACCCCCGAAACCAGTGCCAGACAGGTACTTTAGTAGACACTTGACTAGTCTTAGAAACCCCATGGATCTTTTCCCATTGACTTCTATTGGGAAAAGGCTCCCATTGTGTTCAATGGAAAATGAAACAGAAACAAAACAGAACAAATACTAAAGTAAACAAAAAGAAAGAGATAAATACTAAAGTCTATCCCTACTAGCTACCACCAATTCCTGTTTTTACAGGATACTCCTGACCTTCAGTGAGCTGCCATGGCGTGACGGTTTTCCTTAGTCCTGGCAAGAAAAGCCCCTCCCCTGTGGGCAGGAGGGGCGGGATATAAATTTAAAAATAAATAATAAATAAATAAATAAATAAAAGACAAAAAAAAGCCAGAGCTGGAGGTTGGGCAAAGCAGAAAATACACAGGAAAGAGGGGGAAAGAAGAAAAAAAGAGATTCAGTGTTTGACACTAAAACATCAGGAAAAGAGCAAAAGAAAGACACCCCAGTTTCTGTAAGTAGGAGAAAAAGAAACATGGGGAAAGCAGCACAAAGGAAAGAAAGAGCCACTTGCTAAGGACAATCACAGTCCCTACCCCACCTTGTGCCCTCATCTCTTTGTGTATTGTCTAGGCACTGCACACTGGCAAAGGGCCTGCCATTCTGCACCAGGGCTGGAAAGTGGAGAGACAAGGTATCTGCATACCAGAAAGGTGCTTCCCTGGTATGCAAATAAACCTGGGAGGATGGCCCACTTATTTGCATACTTAGGAGTTGCATTTGCATACCATGGTCCTGGGTGGTTGGACTGTGGAAAGTTCAGTTTCATACCAGAGAAGCAAATTTTGGATCAGTTTGGTGGTTATTCATATTGGTGTTGTAGGTTCTGATTATAAAATTCAGCTGGACACATTTGGCAGATTTATGCCCCTCCTGAACAGATAGGAATGTCAGACCTTAGAGTCCCAAACTCTGTCTGAAATGCTGCTCTCACCCCTAGCTCTTGATCTATAAAACAGGGGTTGGGACTTTCTGGCCGATTGTGCTAAATCTGGCCCTTTCCAATTCCTGGCCCATAGATCCATTTCCTATCCTAAAGCACAGACTTGCATCAAGGGAAGGGAGTAGAAATGAGGGCATGCAGTTAAGGAAGGGGGTAGGGTGGACCCATGGCATAGATCCATGATCTGAACCTTCTCCTTTCCCCATCCTGAGTGTATCCTTCAGCATCTCTACCCCCGCCCCCCTGCTCCTATCCAGCCCAGCCTATAGAGTTTGTACTAGTTTTCAGTGGCCCTAGGGAAGGTAAAGGTTCTTCAGCCCTGCTGTAAATAGTGACTATTTTTATCCTCTGTAAGAGGTTTTCTTTGTGCTGTGCCTTGGGCCCTTGTATTCACCATAGTGCTGGGACCCACTGATGGAAATGAGTCTGCACTCAGTGCTAAGGTGGCCAGATGAGGACACTTATGAAAAATACAGGTTGCAGGGCTGCATTGGAGCCAATGCAGCCCTGCAACCTGTATTTTTTATGTGTCCTCTAAAATTTGTGTATCTGGCCACCCTACTCAGTGCTGGTGCTGCCTGCTTGGCAGACGGTAGTATTACTCTTTTATCTGGATTTTCACATTCAGGTTTTTACTTTCTGGACTTTGGCTTTGAGAAGCTGGCAACTTGATGTAGCAGAGGGACCCACAGCCTGGGATAAAGTAGGACATGGGGCTTATCACTTTCTGAACTGCAGGGGGAAAGTGGTAACAGGGTTGTCGGGGAGATCCTGTGGAATCTGTGTCCAGTGAGAGGAACTGGGCTTCTGGCTCTGACTGCATGCACCTACGGCACCCTCATGTCACAGATTAGATACCTTTTTGCTGGGGCCCTGTGGGTGTAAGGACCCAGGCTTAAACCGGCACCCTAGTATGGGCTCTAAGACCTCCTCTAGGGCTGGCAAGCCACACTCCTCTTCAGCCTAGTGTGTTCTTTGGGCCAGCTGGAGGCTGGCCCTTCTGACCCTCCCTTCTAGAACCCGGTCTTTGGGGAGTCTGGGGCTCAGCGTCTGCTTCAATGGAGCCCTGGCCTCTGTGGGATGCACCCCCTACATGACTGCCCAGGGAGCCCACTCTGCCTGGCACCAGCTCTGCTTCATTCAGTCTAGTCCTGCCTCATCTCATCTTATCTTGCCCTGTCCCATCTAATCCCATCCTGCCACGTCTACGTCTGACCCCTTGGTCCATGTGCCGATCCACTACGTGACCCTAGAATACTGGAACCCTGATCCTGCCACAACTCTCCTGCACATCTCTCCAGACTTCATCCTGCACTGACTTTCCATGCCTCACCCCTGATAGTAGGCCTGTGAGAGTATTTATTTATTTGGATTTTTAACTCACCCTTCCTTCCTGGCTCAGGGCAGACATATATCAAATATACAAAAATAAAAAAGATAAAACTGTTAAAACCAGTCGTCACACCCTATCCCCACTTATTAAAGGTCTGACCACATCAAAAGGTCTTACATTGCTTCTGGAAAATGCTCAGGCTTTGGTGAACCCTCT
This sequence comes from Sphenodon punctatus, assembly GCA_003113815.1. Classification (NCBI taxonomy): domain Eukaryota; kingdom Metazoa; phylum Chordata; class Lepidosauria; order Sphenodontia; family Sphenodontidae; genus Sphenodon; species Sphenodon punctatus. Next base: position 828,831 of record QEPC01007061.1, read on the forward strand.
GGGGAAGGGATGTCCAAAGATGTGGAGCAGCCACCAAGAATAGCTCTCTGCATGCCCTTGTCATGCAGGCTCAGTGCAGTGAGGGACCTTGCAAGAGGGCTACCCTGACTGACCTTAGGGACGGCAGTGGAATGTAAGGACCAAGGTGGTCTGTGAGATTGTAGCTGTTTTCCATCCCTGCTTAAGAAGTTACCTTCTTGAGATCAGAAGGAAGGCACTCATCACATTCCTCTGGAGGCTACTTGAGCACAGCTGATTTTGCATGCATTTCCCCTGCTGGAACCCATTCCCCCAATGTATATAATCCTGCATTAGAAGCTGAGAGCACTGGATATCTTCTCTGGCACTGGGACACCATACCACTAGCCCCAATTAATTTGAAACCAGGTGAAGGAAAGAAGCGTAAGCTTTGCCTAATTTTGAAAATCTGGCTTGTCCTTCTGGTTTGCATAAGGACATGGGCAGCAAGGGGACACGGTGGGAAGGTTAGACTGGATGAGTGTGTACAAGCAGAGTCAGGGCTAAGGGAGACTGTAGCAAGGTGAGCTGGAATGCCTCAACTGCACCTGCCCTCATTGCCTGAGACCAAGCTAAGGGGCTGAGTAGCCCAGGGGAAGCTGTGGGGGCTAACAGGGAAAGGTGATTTGATGGGGGCTGTTATGAGCATTTAATGCCGGGGGTGGAATCCTAGCTGGAGAGAGAGGATCCTCAGGGAAAATACACCTGGGAAGCAGAGTTGCCACCTCTTGCGGTTTAACCCTGAGATTCCCATAGGCTTAAATGAAAGACTCAGGATCAAACCACAAAAAGTGGCAACTCTATTAGGGTGGCCATACCTCCCCTTTAAAAGAAGACACTTATGAAAAATACATGGTGCAGAACTGAACTGGAACTAATGCAGCCCGGCACCATGTATTTTTCATAAGTGTTTTCTTTTAAAGGGGAGGTATGGCCACCTTAAACTCTATGGGGAAGTGATCCCTGGGAAAAGGGATGTGGGGGGCATTTATGGGTAAAAGTAGATGGGTTGGCAGTGTGGGGGCTCCCCAACCTAGGAAACAGCGGTCACCTCTCCCCAGTTTGGGGAGGGGCACCAAACAAAAGTGCCTGCAGACAGAGAGTGGTTCCACTGCCTGCCGCCCCAGGTAGGGTGGGGAGCTCAACAAACGTGCAGGTGGGTGGCCCTGCCCTGCTCTCAGTGCCCTACCCCCCACCATGATAGACAGCCATGGTGACCAGCCATAGCACCCAGTGGCCCCTACCTTCAGGCAGGACTGAACAAAGATTGGTGCTCCTTGCCCTGGCTGCTCCTTGCAGATTTTCCAAGGATGCAGCCCCGGGACAACATCTGGTGGCACGGGACCAAATGTGTGGGCAAGTCCTGGGCCACAGTGGGCCAATGCAGGCCCACATCACATTTGTTTTTTCAGGCAGCTGCCTGAAACTTAAATGCACACCCTCTCCATTATAAACAAGGGACTGCTAAAGCCCCGATTTTGAGGAAACCGCTTGAGCTACATTGCTGAAAACTTATCCATGGCAATAAGTTGTGAGGACCATCATATGCACAAAGTTTGAAGAAGGTCCATCAGGAAAATAAAATGTTATGACTGTTTAAACGTTAATTGGTTGTGGTCAAAACGCACAGCGTCCTCACAATTTTGAATCATCAATATCTCCTCTCCCTGGATGAGTTGAGCCCACAAACTTCACAGGATTGCAGCATGAGATCAATAACAACCGCTCTTGAAATATGATAGTAATTGGTGCAGCCAAAACCGAGTTATTATTGAATTAAAAATCGGTTCTGCATGCGCAGATGAGCTCCTCTCTCCTGTCAGAGAGCTGGGGAAGGGCTGCGTCGGCGTCCCCCTGCGAGCTCAGTTGGCTGCTGCTGCTGTTGCCAGGTGCCCTGGCGGCGGCACAGCCACCCCTGCCATCTTGCCCCCCCGGTGTGTGAGCCAGCTCGCTACCCCCTCCAGTCTCCCAGACCTGCCCCTCCAACCCCCACCCTGAGCCCCGTCCTGCCCCCCAACCCCGTGCTGAGCCCCGCCCTGCCCCCCAACCTGAGCCCTACCCTGCCCCCAACCCCCACAGGTAGCCCCGCCCTGAGCGCCGCCCTGCACCAACCCCTGCCCGACCTGCCCCTCAACCCCCACACCTAGCCTC
>QEPC01007061.1:831102-849761 GCA_003113815.1 Sphenodon punctatus
GCCCCGGCCCCCCAACCCCCACACTGAGACCCAACCTGCCCCCCCGTCCTGAGCCCTGAACATAAACGCCAAAAAACATAGAAATTATTTCAGAATTTGAGCAATATTTAATATTTTATCCTCATCAACATACGTGTAATATATGTACTTTATTCCTTACCATACATACTTCAATTCATTTTTATCAAAAACTAAACTTTCTCATTTTTCTATTATTAAACTTTAATTTATTATCATAATTCAACAAGGAACAATTTTTTAAGAGTGCATTAAGTCTGTTATTTACATGTATACAAATTGTATACAGCTCATACAATGAACTTAAGAATGTGAGCGTAGACAACATTATACAATTCGTTGTACAGAATGAAGTTCTGTAGAAACAGAGTTAATGCACTCTTAAAAAATTGTTCCTTGTCGAATTAGGATAATAAATAGTCACCCTGTTCTTAACTGGACCCTGGTGATGAGCTGTATGCTCTCTGAGGCTGGTCAGAGAGCATCCGAGAGCATACTGGTGATGAGAGCTTCACTCTCTCTTGGATTGGAGGATGGCCGTGGGATCTCCCCTTACCCATGATTACATGCAAGCTCTGGGGTGCCCGACCAAACATAGCTTTTAAAAACATTATTAATGTATTTTAAAGTGGGTGCTGCTGGGCTATGCTGTGGGTACTTGACTTTGGCTTGCTTTTGCCATGAAACTGTTGAAGTTGTACATTTTGGGTTTGTCTTGTGAAATTGCGATTGTCTCACATTTGCTGTGCTTTTTTGGGCACTGTACTTTTGCTGTGTGGGTTCAACTTTGCCAAGATGTGCCCAGCGGAGATATTATCTGGTTAACTTATGGTGTGTGGTGTGCCATGTGCTGGTTTGGGCGCTGAGTGTTTCCAAGTTCTGAGGATTTCTGAGGTGTGGAATTCTGAGTTCCGGTTTCTGAATCTTAGGAAAAAGTTCTGAGTGACGGCTGAGGACTGGGTCCTCCTACTTGGAACCTCAGAAATTCTTGCAAGTACTTGGAGCACCTATTCGATGCAGCCCTAATAATGATGCACAAACAAATCATAGGGCCAAAGCAGAAAGTCTTCTTAATGGGATCATTGGTCCTCCAGGTATAGATGGAACACTCCCAAGTCCTTACTGCAGAAAATACTGGGTAGATACCCACACCAGAACTGTTCTTTGTAGGTGATAAATATGAAGAACTGTCTGAACTTGATGGGTCAACAGAAGAGGTTTTAGAGAGAGCTGAAGAACAGCCATACCAAGTCAGAGCAATGGTCCATCAATCCCAGCATCCTGTCTCTAGTTGCCACCCTCAGTCATTTCAGAGAAGTACCCAAGCGATCATAATGGAATGATCCGTTCCCTGCTGTTCACTCCCAGCTCCTGACAGTCAAGTTTTCATCCCCTGATCTACTTGACTAATAGCCCTCTAAGACAGGGGGTGAGGGCCAATGGCAGGGAAGTATAAAAGGGCTAGTGGAGGGGGAAACAGACCTGGGAGCAAAAGAGGGGTTAGAACCAGGGTAAGGGGAAGACCCCTCAACCATACTCCAATCCAAGGGAGAGTGAAGCTCTCCTCACCAGGAACCAGCCTCCAAGAGCATATAGTTCATCACCAAAGTCCAGGGAACCCAACTCATGGAACCCAAGACAAGGAAGGAACGGGGTCTGGCAATAAGGGGCCTGAAAGCTAGGAGAGACATACCAAGGAACGAGGTTAGAGCAACAAGGACACACAAAGACAACAGCCAGAGGCGAGAGAGTGACAGCCAGAGTGGGAGAGGAGAGGAAAGCCACAGGGATAGGAATTGGGACTGAACACAGAGGCAGTATCACCAACAAAAAACACCACAGAATAGGGCCGACAATAAGCAACCATGAAAAAGTTACTCCATCCAATTTCCTATGGCCACCACCATGCTTTACATACTAACTGGTAGCCAATCGGGAAGCCAGGAGATGAGGTGCCGCTAGACTAAAGACAGACACAATGGAGAACACCTGAGGAAGATACAAGGGGAAACACCTGAGGTGAATGTAGTCAAAGCAAGAACTGGGAGGAGAGAGAGTTGAGTTGCAGTCAGGCCTTGGTGGTGGCACCAGCAGCTAGAATAGCATGCCCAGGCCTTCAAGGCCATAGGTTTGAGACCTGCTGGCCTTCATAGCTCTCTCTGGATCTATCCTCAAAGAACTTATCTAATCCCTGTTTAACCCATTAGGTTAATGGCCTTCACAATATTCACTGACCACAGGTTGAGTGAAAAAGTACTTTTTTTGTTTTAAATCTGGTGTCAGCTAGTTTCAAGGCTAGTTGATATTCACCCAGAAGTAATTAAACTGTGAAACTGCAGAACTCCTGTGATATGTAACATCTCACTAAAATTAGTCTCTGTACCACAGAACTAGAAGGTTGTGGGTTTTTTAAAGACAGGTCCCAGGGGTGATACAGGCCCATGTACCAGTGCTAGGATGGTGCATGCCAGTACTAGTGCACTAGGAGACACTATTCTAAAGAGAATTATTAGCCACCTAGGGTGTTAACCAATGAGCCAATGTCCTACAATAGCCCCCCCCATCAGATGTGTGTCCACCTGCATGTGTATTAGATGATTGCCTTATGTTCACCCACAGCTGCCACTTGCCCACCTCACAGCCCCCATTCACAGTCCAAAGAGAGACTTCTTCTGGAGGGTGGAGCATGGTGGGGAAGGATGCCTGCACATCTGTGAGGTTTGTTGTGCTAAAACTGTGGATGGGGGCTCCACAGACCAAACATGGACTCCAGCAGGCTATTGTCTCATTTGTTTTTACTCCTAGATAAACTTGATGTGTGGAGGGAAAATCAACTGTGAGAATTTTCTGAGGGTGTCAACAGACATGAGTAAGGATTATGCAGTCAATATAGTGGTCTTGAATTTTCTGAAAACTTTTGGCACAGTCCCTCACTCAAAGATCTTACAAAAATAAGGCTGCAACCCTGAACTCACTGAAGCCAATAGCATAAATCCCATTGACCTTTATGGGTGAGAATTGCACCCTATGTCCTCAAGGGATAAGAGGAAGGAAACTATCAAGGATCAGGGACTGGTTAAAATGCAGAAGGCAAAGGGCTGAAATAACTATTCGGCTTTCCTAGTGGAGGGAGGTAAGCAATGCTCCTATCTGTGCTGCTCAACACATTCATAGGGAAACAGGAAAGTGGTGAAATTTACATGTATTACAAACTCAAGTAGTTCATTCCCAAGCAGACTGCAAAGAGGGCAGGGGGATACTCTCTGAGGTGGAGTCAGGTGGTAACCTGCCCAGGGAAGGGGATCATCTCTCCCTTTTTTGAGGGCAGGTGCATGGTGATGGGTACTTCCCCTGGCCTTTCTGAGACTCTGGCCTAGTTGGGAAAGCTGCCTGCCTCATTGGGCAAAAACAGACATAATGCTAACTCCACTTTAACACCGCTTTAGCATTTCTTATGCATGTTGCGGGGCTGTATTGGTGCCCTATGCAGCCCTGAAACATGCATAAGAAATGTTAAATTGATGTTAAAGTGGAGTTAGCATCATGTCTGTTTGCACCCCAGGATCTCTCTCATGGCCAGGCTAACCAAGGCCTGACGCACCTTGTCCAGGACCCTTCTCTTCTTCTATGGGCCCAAACTCTGCCATCTCCCCAGGGGACAGGCGGTTGATAGGACCTCTGGGATTCCTTTGCTAAAGTGGTGAGAACCACACCTTCCTGGACAGCAGGCACTTGGCCATGGAGTAAGCGTTTCCAGGGCCTCACTTGCAGAGTGGAGGATTGTCCTGCTCCCTGCCGGCTTGGGGTACCTGGTGGTGGATCAATTCCATTCTAAATCCCGGGTTTTTCTCCTGAAAAGCATGTTCTCCTGGGCTGTGAACACCTCACGGGTGCCCCCTAATGGCCACTGGCAGAATGGCACTATGACACCAAGTAGGCTTATTCCAGTTTGTTACACTTGTTCGAAGGTTGCCAGAATCGTATCCTTTATTTTAGAACTCCATAAATATAGGTCTCTGCTGTATATAATGGCTCCCCCATATTATGGACACCACACAGGTCTATAGTGTCTCCTACACATTAGTGACAGCAAGAGACAAAAGTAGCATCAGGACTGTCTCACTCCAACATGATCTGGCTCAGTCACAACACCCCAAGCCTCTGAGCTTCTTGCACATTTGCTCTTTCTCTTCACAGTCTTGTGAGCTACAGCCACCTATTTGCCTCACAATCACTGGAACCTCACAGCATGGCCACACCAACCTTCCCCCTTCTTTACAGACTCGTCAGGTCTACCTCCTCCATGGCCAGAGCCATAGGCCTGGCTACTTACCCCCATTCACCAGGGCCTGAGAGGCCCCAAGGTACACCCCTCATCCCCCAGGGCCTGGCCACACTAACTGTCTTCTCCGCCATGGCCCCACACCTCCATGGTCCAGCAAGACCTGCTTGGCCACAGACTCTTCAAACCTCCATGAGGTCTTGGGTGGCCAGATATGCAAATTTTAGAGGACACAATGAGAAATACCAGTTGCTGGGCTGCATTGGCTCCAATACGGCCCTGCAACCTGCATTTCTCATGTCCTCCACAATTTGCATATCTGGCCATCCTAATGAGGTCCCCCATGGCCTTGCTAGATCTGCCCTTCAATGTTCCTCTCCTCCACAGCTCAGTTAGACTCATCTTCCTCTCAGCCACAGCCTGGCCAGCTGCCTCATCATCTGCCATGTCACACTCTACATCTCCAGTGGGCCAGTCAGCTCCATCTTACCCCCCTCCTCCAAGCCATGGCCTGGTCACAGCCCACACCCTCTTTCCCTTTGGCCACAGCCGAGCCAAACCCCATTCTTCACCAGTCAGGGCAACCTACCACAGCTCAACCAATTCACCTTTCCCTAGGTCCTCACCTGCCCTTTCTTCTGTGCCCACATGGGCTTGCCCTAGCCACACTTATTGGGTGTTAACAAACAAGATGATAGCCCACTGCAGTCCCGGTTCTGTCCATTACACCACCACTAGCATGTTTAGTATGTCCAACCTAATCAATGGGCACCCCCGTGTGCATTTCATGTGCTTGTCCAGTGGCAGCGGCAGTGCCAGTGAGAGTAGGAAGTGGCTGCTACTCTGACACTAGGATTTCTGCCCACTACTCTACAGTGCTGGTGGACCTGGATGCACAGAGATGCTGCATGCAACCTAGTAGGTGGGACATGGGTCCACATTAGCCCAAGTTCACCTTCATAGCCGTGAGCCCCGGCTGTGAGTGGGGGCAGTGGAGGCAACACCTAATAAATGGGCATGTGGACACCCACCCGGTGTGGACGAATGTGGGCTATCCTCTAGTTTGTCCTTGAATGGCTCCCAGCACCCACCCAGGACTGAACTGGCTCCACGCTACTCAGCCCCATGGGGGTCCCCATCTTTTCAGCTTGAACAGCTCCTGCCACTTTGGAGCAAAGCTGGTAGGCACACCCTTCATCCCCAGGCGGGCCCTTCTTCTAGCCGCAGCGATGCCGAGGGCCTGCCCCGCTTCCTGTGGCGGAGAGCCCCGGTCCAGGTGTACGATGTCTGTGCACAAACAACATTAGCAATTGTAAGAGGGGGAAGCAGAGGCCCGGCTGGCGACGGCCCAAGGCCTCAGCTGCAGCCGTCCGCTCGCTTAGAGCAAAAACTCGGTGCAGATAGCTTATCTCCAGACTCTAATGTTTAATTTCCGCCACCTTCCCCTGCTCTCCCCCCGCCCGTCTGTTCAGTGGGGACTCGCCGGCACTCTCCACCGCCTGTTCTCAGGGCCTGCCCCAGCTGCCCCTTTCCAGCCTCAGCCCCCCGCGGCTCAGGCAGGTTTGGGGCAGGTCCCCGCCGAAGGCCGGCGGACTCGGAGTGAACTGAGCCACCCATGGACTGGCTGTGCTTGGACTGGCCCAGAGTCGGCCCTGGTAGACTCGGCTCCCCTCCCCTTCCTTCCTCTCTCTCCCTCCGTCCCGAAGCCTCTCTTGGCAGCTCCCCGCGCTTTTGGCAGCGACGCGCCAGAACTGGAGAGAGCCGAGAGAGAGAAATTAAAAAGGGAAGGGAGCCCAATCGCCTGGAGAGGCCCGAGAGTTTGCCCTTTCCTAATGACGTAGTGTCCCGAGCCTCGTCTCCCCTCCCCTCGCTCCCTCCTTGCCTGCAGCCCCCACCCCCTTCCCCTCGCATCCTCGGCAGCAACAATTAGGCAGCGGCGCTGGGATAAAACGCTCGGGCGACCAGAGCACTAGGGCATTGCTGCAAGAGATGGCCAGGCAGCGGGTTGCTTCTCTCCTCTCCGGAGTTGTCCTCCTGCTCTCCAGCCTCCCGGCTTCACGGCAAGGAGGTAAGAGAGGGGCCCTGGTGCTGCCGCTGGCTGCCCCCCCAAGTCGCACTAGCCTCGCCTGCTTTGGCACTAGCTGGCAGCAGCTCAAGGAAGCCACTGACCTCAAGTGCCCTCCTGTGGGCTCCCCCTCCTGCCACGACTTGATCAGTTCCTTCCCAGGGCAGGACCCGCTGCTCCTCTCCTTCCCCATTGGTCAAGGCAATAACTGGGAAAGGGGTACCACTGACGGGATATTCCCAGGCTGCTCCTGAGACTCTGCCTTTCTCACTGGCACTCTGCATCTGGCTGTGCACACCTGAAAGGCACGTGGTCCATGAGAGAGTGCAAGGCACTGCTCTGGGGCTACTGGGGGTGTACCATAGAACGGTGTGTGTGCGCGCGCGTGTGTAACACAGCCTGTGTGTATCCCTCTGTGGGTTCTTTAGACAAGTGCCTCCCCACCCATCACCCATCCACCGTGTATGTTGTTGGACTGCACAGGGTGCCAATGCAGCCCTGCAACATGTGTGACAAATATCACTTTGTGACATGGCTGGCATTCCCCCTTCTGTGTGCGTCAGAGAGAGTGTGCTCGTGTGTGTGTGTGTGTGTGTACATGCGTCACAGCCTGTGTGTATCCTTGTGGATGCATTCTTTGATACAATTCTTGTGTATCGCTGTGATTCAGCTCAATTAATCACTATGTAGTATGAGAGTGCATACGCAACACCGTGTATGTGTATGACATGCTCTGCGTGTAAAACTTGGATGTGTCTTTGTTTGGCACAGCTGTTGTGTATCACTGTGTGAATTTGTGTGAGTGACAAAACCTGTGTCTCACTGTGTGTACGTGAGAGACCGAAATAGTCCCTGTTACCGTGTTTGTGTCACTGTGTATGTGTGTGACAGCATGTGAGAGAAACACACAGAACTCATGTGTGTCACAACCCATATGTATGTGCAGAGCCTGTGTGCATTGCTTGTGGGGTGTATGAGACACGCACATACAACCTGTGTGTGTGCTCATGTTTGCATATGTGACACAGCCCATACGCATCCCTGTGAGAGACATGGCTCTTGTGCAACTTTCTTGGTATGTGTGTGCAGGGCTGGGGCTACCATGGAGGCAGCCGCCTAGGGTGGCAAGTTGAAGGGGGTAGCAAAAACTGCAGCCACCTCTGCCGGTGGTAAGCTCCACAGCGGGGGAAGAGCAGGAGGAGCTAGGGCCACCTAGGACTGTAAAAATCTGTGTGTGTGAGAGAGAGACCCCTTGTGTATTGCTCTCATTGTGTATGTTTGCTTGTGTGCAACACAGCCTGTGTGTGTAACTGTGTGCGAGACACAATCTGTGTGTATTATTATGCATTGAAGACAATGTATATGTTAATCACCCTGCGTGTGTGACAGCCCATTCGTGTCACACTGTGTGCGTATAGGCATGCGCGCAGGGGAGAGGTACAAGTGATCAATGAAGGGAAAGGGATTGAGCTTACTGATCCAGGGGAATTGCGAATAGATGACTATTCAATAAGTGTGTCTCGCCCAACCAAAGGCTCCTCATCATGATCAGGTTAAATCATTGTTGTTAAAGTTTTTGCTTGAGGGTGGTAAATGGTGGTAGGGAGAGAGTGATCAGGATGGATCAGCATTGGCCAACTTCCCAACAGCACAATACAGCCAAACATAAAGCCACTCATTCAGGGCGAGGCCAGACTTGGCAGAGGTTGCATGCTTTATAGGGTCTAGGGATTTCAGTGGACAAACAGCTGGCCATGAACTCCCTGAGCAATAGGGAGTTCAAAAGGTTAATAGGATCCTGGGCTATATGAGCAAAGAGGCAGTGAGTAGGAGCAGGGGGCACTCGTGAGAGTACAGGGTCCTGGCCAGAGCTCTTTGAATGAGCTACAGACAGGACAGAAGAGCAGGTCTTGTCAGGCAAGGTGCAAGACATTCACTCTAGTGTTTCCAAGGGCAGGAGAGGCAACTTGCTCCTGGGAAAAGCCCTTTCTGTGTTGGCAGGGGGCTCTGTGAGGCAGGTGGGAGCCAGGGGTGGATGCTGCAGCTAAAGACAGCCAGGCTGGATGGCAGGTGCAGATCTTTAGTGAGACAGCTGCATTTACCAGGACTTGGAACTGCTGTGGCTGAGCCAGGAATGCCAGGTGCTCTGGCCTGTGTCATTTTGGTGCATGTGTCTCTGTGCACTGCTAATGATGCCCTCTAGCCTTGAACACTCTAGATGGAGCTGAGCCGGGAGGAGAAGGCAGCTTACTGTGGGCAGAAGCACTCTGCCTCTTTTCTGGGTCCATGCAGTGTCTGATTGCCCTTCCTTTCAGCTCTGTGTCTAGTGTTCTAACAGCCAGCAGTGTATCTGGAGAAGGTGGGGTGTAATGGGGTTGGTATGTGCTACCTAGAGTTTGGTCCCCTTCTGTAGGAAGCCTCTCTAGACTGGGACCTTGCCAGAGCTTTCCTTGGGCAGTGTCCCTTTTTGGGGCCCAGCACAACAGCCAGTGCCAGGCCTGTGCAGAAGGGCTCCAATTCCATTTCCTGTTGGGCCAATTGCCTTCAGACAGGCTGTGGTTTCCTAGAGGGTGTGCCATCTAGGGACACAGCTCAGTATTCAACAGCTGGCTTTTGTGCAGTTTGGACTGGCCAGACAGATTGCATTGCATGTTTCTCTTCTCTGTAGTTTGATGAGTAGAGTCTCTTGACTCCAGGCTGAGGGTGCAGCTTTGGCCCCTGCAGAGTGGGATCCTTTAGCTATGCAGAGCAGCTGCTGAGGGGAAGGTTTGGGCAACTGGCTGAACTAGGGTTCCAGGGGCTTGGTCTGTCCCTCGGGAGACACTGCAGCTTATGATGGGGTATAGGATTGGCTGCAAACCCACCCCGCACTTCAGATACTCCTCCAGGGAATGTGAGGAGAAACCGCATTTGGGGATTTTAACAAGAGTCTTTATGAATATGGAGAAGTGCTGTTGGTGTTCCCTCACAGTGCCTTAAAATTTCCTCATGAATATAGGGAACTGCCTTCAGTGCCCGTAGCCTGGCACAGGGTGTGTGTTGGTGTTAAACTCACATTGCTAGAGCCCTCATCTATTCCAGTTTTGGCTTCTTTGGACTCGACTGGTAGGGGTAGACTTGGGAGCCTTTTTCCACTGAAGTCATGGAAGCCTTTTCCCATAGACATCAATGGAAAAAGATCCATGGGTTTTTAAAACAAGTAAAGTGTCTACTGAAGTACTTGTTTTGGGGGTGGTGTGGGTGGCACTGGGTTTGGGGGTAGGGAATGCCAGGGGATGGGGGCTTTTAGTGGGTGGGGAGTGCTTTGGACTCTGGGAGTGGCTGTGGGCTCGGGGTGCCATGTGACTCTGGGCAGGGGTGCTGTGGGATCAAATGGGGCTGGCTGTGCCTAGGTGAGGGGTAGGGGTTAAGAGGAGTCTGGCACTGGGGGTTGGAGTGGTACTGGGTTTGGGGGAGAAATGCTGGATGCTTTTAGTGGGTGAGGGTGCTCTTGCTTCTGCATGGCAATTGGCTCTCTACCCCCTCTGCCTTGTCTCATCTGCTCTGCATCCTGAGATCAGCTTTGCTTTCTGCTTGTCACCAGCCACCTTTGTCACCTGTGACTGGAGACGAGCAGAAAGCAAAGTTGATCTAGGGATGCAGTGCAGGTGAGCCAAGGCAGCTATGGGGTGGTTGGTGGGCCTGAGACTGGCCAGGGAGGGCCATTGGTAACCCAGGCTGAAGAGTGGAGCTGGGAGACAGAGCAGAACAAGAGAACAGTAGTAATAACTGCCAGTACCCAGGTGAAATTGACCAGCCTACAATTAACAAGTGGGGAAACACACAGTGGTGGAGAGCAAGCTGAGCAGAGCCCAGCAAATGGCAAAGGTGCGTTTTCCAAGTTTAAATACTAAACAGAATTTTAGTATCTGCTGCTTTAGTATTAATACTAAAGTGCCTACTTTATTAGTATTCCCATCCCTATCAGCTAGGCTGCACCCATGGCTGCAGGTGTAACATTCAGCCACCAGAGACTGCTGTGGTACCACTCTGCCTGCTCCCTCTGCTGGGCAGGGAAGAGGGGTGGGAGGACCAAGAGGGAAGTGAGTACCAGCAGCAGTCGCATCTACTGAGTGCCTCCGCTCCCTATCCACTAGCGAATCTCAGGGCACCAACCAGACACTCTCTAGCATTCACCCAAACCACTCTCCCGCTCTCTCCCACAGCCACTGCACTTCATGGTCTACTGCTGGAGGTTTTAGGGTCATATAAAAAAGATTTTCAACTGTAAAAGTGAGCTCATTGTTTAATCTGCATAAAATGTCCCACCTGGTGCTGAACCAAACCTGGCTGCTCTCTTGCCAACCAGGCAGTAGGACATGGTGGTGGGAAGTCTGTTAGGGGCCCAGCCTTGGCAAGCAGGAATGCCATGTGTCAACTAGGATTTGGTGCTGACTGTCTGTGAGTGGGGGTATTCCCCAGGCTGGTGTGAATGCTGGTGTGCAGTCCCCTCATTGCAGCCCTTTTTAGGGCCCATTCCTCTGATAGAAGCAAGAGAGCAGAGGGATATAGAGATGGGGGCTACAGTCAATAGGACTGAAATTCAGACTGCTTTTATTGTCCTACTTGGATACAGCCACCAGTTTGTCAAAGTCTAAGTCCAGTGCATGCACCAAACATAGTTATGGCAGCAGAAAAAGAAACCTATGCACAAAAGAAAAAACTCAGTGCAAGTAGTTACAGAAGAAAGAACAAGCACCAGGAAAGCAGCTATTGAAGACAAAAGCAAGAGAGATGCCATCTGTTCTTAGAGACAAGCTTTGGAGTGACCTCAAAGCTTTTCTTCATCAGCAACACACCCAGCAGAATCAGAGAGGCTGGTCTGTTTGCCCCTGCAAGGGTGGGAGGAAATCAGAACAGCACCTCAAACCAGGGTGACTGAAATTCCTGTCTGTTCAGAAAGGGGAGGAACCCACAGACAAGGGGCATTAGAATTAGAAAATCACCAAATTGATCATAAGTTTTCTTCACTTCATGATATGCAAATTAAGGCTCATTTGCAACTCTGAACTTCCATCCTTCCAAGATCATTTGCATACCCTGAGAAGCACCTGTTTTGTATGCAAATGAGCTGTTAGCCGGCAGACTTCCATGCTCATTGGCATACTGGAAGAAGTAAATTCCTGACAATTTGGTGGGTTTCATAAGAGCATTATAGGTTCCAATTATGAAAACTAGCTGAACATATTGAAGACCCCCTTGCCATCTTTTTGAATAGATAAAAGTTCACTTACTGAGTCACTGCAACCTGAAGTGCTGTTTTTCACTGACTTTTACACTTCAGTGTAAGCTGACACTCCCCTCTCTGCTTATTCCTCAATGCGCCATATATGTTTACACACTGTGACTTTTGTGAGTTTTTCTTTTTGTAATGGAAGCTTTAACTGGGATCCCCTTGGTCATTTTGGCTCAGTCCTTTTATTTTATTTTATTTCATTTTTTCACCTCATTAAATTTGTTTTGTTCTTCTTTTCTTCCCCTGATGGGATCTAAACTGGGACATTCCCAACAAATCAAGAGCGTTCTGGGAAATAAAAACACTTAATGGTTTTACATACAAAGCATTTGAGGGAGGGGAGCTATGGGTGCTGAGTCCAGCTTGCAATAGGAAAGAGTTCTTTGTCCCTACTCAGGCCCTGCATCTCAGCGGGAGGGGCCAGGCAGGGTGATGGTGGAAGCGGTCCTGGATTTGGAAGAGGATTACCCAGATCAAGAATGGAGCTGTGTGGGAAGGCATGCAGATCTGGCTAGCCCAGGCTCAGAGCAGGGGCTGCTACTAGTGCATTATCCCCTCCCTCAGGGCACATGCTGGTTTGAAAGTCAGTCCCAGTATCTCAAAGCTGCTGAGAAGGCAGAGCCTTTGCTTGCTCCCACAGTGCTAAGACGATTAGCCTGACTGCTCAGAACATGGCCGTACCCAGGCATGATGCTCACACATACCCTGGGCTGGGGCAGTATGTGCCAGGCAGACAGGGTTCCAGCTGGTGCCGATTAGAACCTTCAGCTTCTCGTGGCTCTGTTGTTTGCTTTGTGCCTGCTGTAGGGTCTTTAGGGAGGCCCAGAGGGCACCTTTGTCCTGGGTAATCCAGCTGGGAGCTCTTTACAAGAGTTCACACGCACCCAGAAGCAGGGCACAATCAGCCCCATCCCATGTAGCAACTGACACTGGGTGTGGTAGAGGGTGTCAGTGGCTGCTTTCCCCCCCATATTCCAGGGTGAGAGCAGCAGTTGCTGCAGGAGTGGTGGGTCCCACTGGTAGAACATACAGCAGTGTCAGGACCCAGCATGAGGGCAAACGCCAGCCCCTCTGAATACCTTATCCCCTGATGCCCTGAAAGTTAGAGCAAAGATTTTCTGTGGGCCTGGGCTTCCACCTTCATCACCCTCCCCCAGGTCCAGAACCTGACTCTGCCACTGAGTGACACCTGCCTTATGCAGTTTGCTGAACCTGGTCTCTGCTGAGGGAGAACAATGAGTGCTTCAGGAGGCCATGCCAGGAGAGACGCTTCCATCTCAGCCACAAGGATACCGGGCCTGGCAGCAGCGCAGAAAAGAAAGATCTGGGGGTAATGGTGGATCACAGACTGAGCATGAGACAGCAGGGTGCAGCTGTTGTTGTGAAAAAGGCAAATGCCATTTTGGGTTGCATTTGTACAAGTGGGAAGTGATTGTACCACTCTACACAGCACTGGTTAGGTGTCAGATGGAGCTTTGTGTCCAGTTTAGGATGCCGCATATTAAGAGGATCGTCAAGAAACTGGAGAAGATAAAATAGAGACCAATGAAGATGATAGAGGGGCTTGGAAAACAAGTCATGAGAAGTGCTTGAAGGAACTGGGTATGTTTTGCTTGGAGAAGAGAACTACTACTACTTATCACTTCTATAGTGCTACTAGTCATATGCAGAGAAGCAGCAAGAAAAGAATGAGTAGGGTGGGGATAACAACAAGAGTTTTCAAATATTTGAAAAGCTGCTATAAAGAAGGTGGAGAACCATTGTTCTTCCTGGTAGGACAAGAGGCAGCAGGTCCAAGCTACAAGATGGCAGACTTAGATGAAATCTCAGGGAAAACTTACCAACTCTAAGAATAGTTGGGACAGATTGCCTGGGAACACTGTGGTTTCTCCTTCATTTAAAGCTTTTAAGAAGAAGCTGGATAAACATTTGTCTGGGATGGTTTAGGTCGGGCAGATCTTGCACCAGACTGGGGGCTGAATAGGTTACCCCTGAAGTTCCTTCCAGCTCTATGGTTCTATGGGAGCACAACAGCTGGGCACTCCCCTCACCCCCTGTGGGAACTCTTGTATTGAGGGGTTTAGGGGTGCTGTGGTACACATGCAACGAACAAGGTAGACACCACACTCTGAGGATTGGGTCACTAGGCTGTATTGCTTAGGGACTAGAACAGGGACAGTGCATCTAGGTCTGTCCCTGACCAGGAGAACCAGCAACACAGACCCCTCTAGCAAGCCATGATGATTCTGAGGCACTGTACAAACTAAAGGTCTCTTTATACAGCACAGAACAGTTTGAGGCAATGGGAAGGGGGAACAAAGAAGGAAAGGGGAAGTCAAGAATGTTGATTAAGGCTGCTTGCCCATGTTACCATGGCTGGGAAAACTAGAATCTTAGAATTGGAAGGGACCTCAGAGGTCATCTAGTCCAGCCCCCTGCTCACTGCAGGAAATCCACAGCTACAGCATCCCTGACAGATGGCCATCCAGCCTCTGTTTGAAAACCTCAAGTGAAGGAGAGCCCACCACCACCCTAGGCAGTGTCTGTTCCACTGTCGAATAGCTCTTGCTGTTCGGAAGTTCTTCCTAATGTTTAGTCTTAATCTGCTTCCTTGTAATTTGAACCCATTGGTTCTAGTCTTGCCCTCAGGAGTAACAGAGAATAACTCTGCTCCATCTTCTATGTGACAGCCCTTCAGATATTTGAAGAAGGCTATCATGTCTCCCCTTTGTCTTCTGTTCTCTTTTAAAATTGTTAGCCGCCCCGAGCTATTTTACAGGAGGGGTGGGGTATAGATTGATAAAATAAAAATAAATAATGAAATATTTTCTCCAGGCTAAACATACCCAGCTCCTTCAACCTTTCCTCATAGGACTTGTTTTCCAGACCCCTGACCATCTTTGACAAATTGGAGTGGGTTCAGAGGAGAGCAACAATGTCCTTCTTAAAATGTGGTGCCCAGAACTGGACATAGTACTCCAGATGGGGTCTGATGAGCACAGAATAGAGTGGAACTATTACTTCTCATGAGCTGGACACTATGCTTCTTTTAATGCAGCCTAAAATTGCATTTGCCTTTTTAGCATATGGATGCCGTAAATGACTGCTTCCTAGAACAGCTAGTTCTGGAACCAACGAGAGGAGGAGCTATTCTAGATCTAGTCCTGAGTGGCATGCAGGACCTTGTGCAAGGAGTAACTGTGGTGGAGCCACTAGGTGATAGCGATCATAATATGATCATATTTGACATAATTTTTGGAGTGAGAAAGACAGACAAAAGTACAGCAGTAGCATTTAACTTTAAAAAGGGAGACTAGGACAAAATGAGGGAACTAGTTTAAAAGAAACTAAAAAGCACAGTTGCAAGGGCTACAAGTTTGCAAGAGGCGTGGAGGTTGTTTAAAAGCACCCTTCTGGAAGCCCAAATTAAATGCATCCCGCAAGTTAAAAAAGGAAGCAGGAAGACCAGAAGTCTTCCACTGTGGCTAAATGGGGAGGTGAATGGGGCTATTAGAGCCAAAAAGGCATCCTTTAAGAAATGGAAGGCTAGTTCCAATGAAAATATTACAAAAGAGCATAAACACTGGCATCGTAAATGTAAAAGTGTTAATAAGGCAGGCCAAGAGAGATTTTGAAGGGAGGCTTGCTAAAGAGGCAAAAACAAGCAACAAAAACCTTTTCAAATACATTAGAAGCAAGAAGCCTGCTAGGGAGTCAGTTGGGCCATTAGATGACAAGGGAGTGAAGGGGTGCTCAGGGAGGATAAGGACATTGCAGAGAAGCTGAATGATTTCTTTGCATTGGTCTTCACTGTGGAGGATTTTGGGGAGGTACCCATGCCGGATCCTTGCTTTGTGGGTGAGGAATTGGAAGAGCTGTTACAAATCAATGTGACGTTGGAGGATGTTCTAGGACAAATTGCCAAACCGAATACTAGCAAGTCACCAGGGCCAAATGGCATCAACCCTAGAGTTCTGAAGGAACTCAAATATGAAATTGCAGACCTACTATTAGATGCTTGCAGGAGGGGCAGGGTATAAATATATTAAATAAATAAAAATAAATAATTTGTAACCTGTCACTAAAATCTGCCACTGTACCCGAGGTCTGGAGGGTGGCAAATGTAACTCCGATATTTAAAAAAAGGATCCAGAGGCGATCCTGGAAACTACAGACCAATAAGCTTGATGTCTGTGCGGGGCAAAATGGTGGAAACCATCCCCTCCCTCAACCTCCTGCACCTCCCCTGCTCCCCCAACTGCCTTCATCCTTCCTCCCTCGCTGCCCCGCATGCCTGGAACTCCCTCCCGGCCCTCGTCCGCCTGGCCCCACCCTCCACACCTTCAAGCCCCTCCTCAAAACCCACCTCTTCTGCTCCACCCTTTGTAACTCTTGCTAACCACCCCCACCCAGGATTATTCCCCACCTGTTATCTGCAAACTCCCAATTTACTGTAACCAAGCCAAGAACGTGTACCTGAGCTCTCGCATCCTCATGAATGTTGCATCCCTTGTCTCTCCCTCTGTTCCCCCTTCCCTGTCTCCCCTCCCCTTGTCTTTAGATTGTAAGCTCTTGGGCAGGGACCGTGTCTATCTTGTTCTTTGTAAAGTGCCAGGTACATCGCTGGTGCTATATAAATGCTTATAATAATAATAATGAAGGACAGAATTACAGGGCATGTTGACAAACATTGCTTAATGGGAAAGAGTCAACACGGATTTAGTCATGCCTCACTAACCTGTTGGAATTCTTTGAGGGTGTAAATAAGCATGTGGACAAGGGAGACCCAGTAGATATAGTGTACCTGGATTTCCAGAAAGCATTTGATAAGCCTCATGAGAGACTCTTGAGAAAATTAAAGTCATGGGATAGGTAGGTAGTGTCTTATTACAGAAACTGGTTACAAGTTAGAAAGCAAAGGGTAGGACTAAATGGTTCGTTTTCACAATGGAGAGATGTAAAAAGTGGTGTGCCTCAGGGATCTGTATTGGGACCAGTGTTGTTTAATGTATTCATTAATGATTTGGAAAAGGGTGTTAAGAGTGAGGTGATCAAATTTGCAGATGACACCAATTTATTCAAGGTAGTTAAAACACAAGCAGACTGTGAGGAACTGCAACAGGATCTTACGCCACTGGGTGCCTGGGCATCTAAATCGCAAATGAGATATAATGTGGACAAGTGCAAAGCGATGCACGTAGGAAAAATAATCCAAACTATGCATACACAATGCTGGGTACTAAGCTAGGAGTTACCACTCAGGAACAGGATCTGGGGGTGATTGTGGACAATGTAATCCCAGTGGCGGCCCTCGCCTGAGGGCGCCTGGGGTAGTGCCCTGCCTCCACTCTACCCCCGTCCCCCCCGGTACTGCACTGACTGAACGCTCTGTCTCTGCTGGCGGCTGAAATTGACATCGGAGCGCCGCACTTCTCTGACTGCTGCAGCTTGGCTTGCAGTCAGAGCAGCGAGGCGCTCCGCTGTCAATTTCAGCCGCCAGCAGAGACAGAGCGTTCAGTCAGTGAGCGCTAGCCTCTGTGTGGGTCTGACTCCCTTTTGGGACTCCAGGTTTGTCCCTTCTGGGACTCCAGACTCTGAACTGAACGTGAGCTGGGCGGCTCAGTGTTCAGTCCAAGTGCCGCTGCTTGGAAATGAAATTTCCCGCTTGCGGCAACTTTGCATTGAGCTCTATGGGCTCAATGCAAAGCCTCACCTAGACATTCAGTGGAGGTGCTCGGCGGCGAGATGTGCTGCAGCGCGCATGCTTGAACTGACTCAGCCGCAGCCCATCTCGCCGCCGACCATCTCCACTGAACCCTGAAGCCTCACCTGCCTGGTGCCTGCCTGCCTCCAGTCCGACTCCTGCCTGCAACAGTGAGTAAACCGGGGGAGGGGACTTGGGGAGCAGAGGCTGGGGGCCTGGAATGGAAGAGGGTGTGCACCCACCCTCCGACCCCATTCCCCAATCTCGCACACCCTTCCCCCCTCTTCCATCCCAGGCCCCCAAGCCTGGGGAGATGAGACACTGGGGAAGGGGGGGTGAGTAAGCATGGGGGGGACTTGAGGAGCAGAGGCTGGGGGCCTGGGATGGAAGGGGGAAGGGTGTTTTGGGGACAGATGGGGGATTTTTTTGTGGTGGGAGGGTGTTGTGGGGACAGACAGACCGGGAGGGATTTGGGGGGGAGGGTGTTGCTCTGTGTTTAAAATGGCCTCTCTACTCATGTGTTGAAGGGGTGAAGGAAAGCAGCAGGAATGCATTGCTTCTTTCCTTCTCCTCTCCCAGCATGAGTAGAGGCCATTTTGTAAATTTGTGGTTCCACTGGTCATGGCTACTCTTTTTTTCTTTTTTCTTTTTAAATGGTCCCTTCGCTGTTTCACTGCTGCTTCCTGTTGTTGCTGGAAAGTAGTTTGTGTGGACAGGTATTTGGCTGCCAAGGATAAGGTGTGGCTGCTGGGGATGATGCCGGTTGGACTCGGGGCCTGCTTTGGTGGGAATGCAGCCCCGAAAGGGGCCAAACTGTTTTTTTAAAAAGGGGTCTGTGTTCTTGAATGGGCAGTTTGTTGGTGAAGCTACTAGGGATGCTGGTTTGGATGTGTCTGATTTGATGGCAATGCATTCCTGAAACTGGCCAATTTTCTTTTAAAAGGCCTGTGTGCTTGCACAGGTGTTTGGCTGCTAGGGATGCCTTTGGGGGCTTGTGGGAATGGTTTTGTTTGTTTACGTGTGGTTTTCTGGTTTTTATATGGGTTTTGTTCACTTGATGATGTGGAGTGTTAAATACTAATCCCCCCGCCCCAACACACCTGCAGCAGAGGGTGAGGGGGAATTAGTATTTAATGCCCCGTGATTCAGTTGAGGTTTTGAAATTGTGAGATGTAACTGTTAGTCTGGTGATCTGCCTGCTTTTAAACCTGACAGAGGAGGTGAATATAACCTGCCTAACTGAAATTGCTGGATTAAGTAATGTAATGTCCATCCAATGTTAACCCTGGGAACTCCTTGCTGCTGGCTGGGTTAT
>QEPC01007061.1:850192-871768 GCA_003113815.1 Sphenodon punctatus
ATGAGTGGTGTGGAACTAATAAACAAGGAGCAGTTATTTACCCTCTCAGCTAGTACTAGAACTAGGGGACACTCCATGAAACTCATGGGTGGCAAGTTTAAAATAGGGATGGGCGAACGCAGTTCGGAAGTTCGGAGTTTGGACCGAACTTGAATAGTTCGGTCGACTGAATCGAACTTCCGAACCGAATTTCCGAACTCGGTTCTGTTCACCCATCCCTAGTTTAAAGCAAATAAAAGAAAATATTTTTTCACTCAGCATATAATTGGGTTGTGGAATCTACTGCCAGAGGCTGTGGTAAGGGCCAGTACTATAGCTGAGTTTAAAAGAGGTTTGGACAAGTTTCTGGAAGATAGGTCCATGGCTCACCTATTCAAATAATAGACCATGTGATGATCTCGAGCTCTGTAAAAAGCAGGGAATGGATTGTGACTTGTTGGGTGCTTCTTCCAAGCCACCATGATTGGCCACTGTAGGAGGCAGGATGCTGGGCTTGATGGACCATTGGTCTGACCCAGTATGGCACTTCTTATGTTCTTAATCACACTGCTGACTCCTGTTCAGCTTGTGATAAGCTACAGCCCCTAGATCCTTTTCACATGTACTGCTGCCAAGCCAGGTATCACCGATCCTATATGTGCATTTGATTTTTATGACCTAAATACAGAACTTTATATTTATCTCTGTTTAATTTCATTTTGTTAGTTTTGGCCCAGCTTTCCATTGTGTCAAGATCATTTTGAATCTTGTTTCTGTCTTCTAAGGTGTTAGCTATCCCTCCTAGTTTTATGTTATCTGCAGATTTGATAAGCATCCCCTCTACTCCTTCATCCAAGTAATTAATAAAGATGTTGACGACTAGTACAGGACCCAGGACCAAGCCCTAAGGCACCCCACTCGATACCTCCCTCCAGATTGATGGGGAGCCATTTATAAGCACTCTTTGGGTACGGTTTTTCAACCAGGTGTAAATCCACGTAACAGTAGTATCATCTAGCCCATATTTTACCAGTTTGTCAAGAAGGATATCATGGGGGACTTTCTCAAATGCTTTGCTGAAATCAACATACACTATGTCCATGGCATTCCCATGATCTACTAAACTAGTAAATTGATCAAAAAAAGAAATAAGATTAGTCTGGCATGACTTGTTCTTGACAAACCATGCTGGCTCCTAGTAATTACAGCATTGTTTTCTAATTGTTTACAGAGTGACTGCTTTATTACCTAAGTAAAAACCCACCAGCTTAAGAACCTACTAGTTAAGGTGGCATTACAAATTATACTCAAACGTTAACATAACAGTAAATTGTATGTTAAGGCAACTTTCTCATACTCTCCTATTACGCCAGAAATACCATACCTCTAATAAAATATTAGCTATTTCCAAGTAACCTTCACAAACGAAAGGAAGACAACATCCTTATCAACTAGAAAGAAACCGAGTCTAGCATTTATTAAATATCAGACCAATCTGCATATTTCTTCTTTCCTCACTCATTAATAAAAAAATTACAACTTAACTGAAAATAAGCTGTGTGTGGGGTATGGTGACTGAACAATACATATATGTGATGAGGAGTGTATGCAGTTTAATTTCAGTTAAGCTCTCGGGCAGGAACCGTGTCTATCTTATTCTCTGTAAAGCGCCAGGTACATCAGTGGCGCTATATAAAAGCTTATAAAAATAATAATAATAATAATAAATTAATAACTGCTTTAACTATAGAGCCATGGCTCTGTTATAATGTGTTCTGGTATCTTTCCAGGTATTGATGTCAGGCTGACCAGTCTATAATTTCCTGGATTGTCCCCCACCCCCTTTGAAGATAGGGACAACACTTGTTCGTCTCCAGTCTTCCATCACCTCTCCTGTTCTCAAAGTTTATAGACAGCGGTTCTCAGATTACATCTACAAGTTGCTTCAGTACCCTTGGATGTAATTAATCTGGCCCTGAAGACATGAACTCATTTAAAGTAGCTAGATGTTCTTTTATCTCTTTACCTATTCTGAACTGCAGTTCCTTCCCTTCATCATTAGTGCTACTCTTGCCAAGTTGGACATAGTTTTCTTTGTGGGAGAAGAAGATGGGGACAAAATAGGAGTTGAGCAATTCCGCCTTGTCTCTGTCACCTGTTAACATTTCACCATCTTCACCAAGCAGCAGACCTACCGCTTCCTTGTTCTTTCTCTTGCTTTGGACATAGCTGAAAACCCCCTTTTTGTTGTTCTCAGCATCTCTCGCAAGCCTCAACTATTCTGAACTTTAGCCTTCCTGACGCTGTCCCTACAGGTTTGGGCTACTCATCTTATTCATCCTTGGTAATTTGTCCCTCCTTCCATTTCTTATAAATGTCATTTTTTATTCTCAGCTCATCAGAAAGCTCCTTGTCCATCCACGCTGGTTTCTTTAGATGTCTCCCATTTTTTCTTTCTCATTGGAATTGTTTGCGATTGTGCTTTCAGTATCTCATTTTGCAGAAACTCCCACCCATTTTGAACTCCTTTCTCCTTTAGATTTTCTAGCCATGGGATCCTAACTAGCTTATCTCTGACTTTGTTAAAATCAGCTTAAAGTCCAGGTTACACATCCGACTATGCTCAGCATTCCCATTCCTTGATATCAGAAATTGCAAGATGACATGATCACTTCCCCCTCCAAAGTTCCTACAACTTTCACCTCATCGACCAGTTCTTCCCTGTTGGTAAGGGTCAAGTTCAAGATAGCCGACCCCTTCATTCCATCTCCCACCTTCTGAAAGATGAAGTTGTCAGCAAGACAAGTTAAGAATTGATTGGATATTCCATTCTTAGCAGAGTTTGATTTTCAACAGAGAAGTCCTCCATTACTACTATGTCTTGCCTCTGAATGTTTTGTAATCTGGTTTAAGAAAGCATCATCCACATCTCCTGCTCAGTTTGGCAGTCTGTAGTAGACTCCAACAATGATATAACTTTTATTTCTCTCTTCAAATGAGAAGCACATCCTGGTAGGGAAAGTAATGTGAGGCTTTGAACATGGGTGTGTGGTTAAAAGCATCATTTAATGCGTCTCCCATTGTTTACGATCATGAAAGGCAGGGTACGATTTTGTGGCCTGCCTTTCATGATTGAAAATAATGGGAGACTCCTTAAATGATTATTATTTATTATTTTATTTACAAGCATTTATATAGTGCCAGCAATGTACCTGGCGCTTTACAAAGTAATTGAATAGACACGGTCCCTGCCCTAGGGCTTACAATCTGAGAGACGGGGGGCGGTGTGTGTGTGAGAGAGAGAGACAAAGGAAGGGGAACAGAGGGAGAGACAAGGAGTGTAACATTCATGAGGATGTGAGGTCCCAGGTGCACGCGCTTGGATTAGTTACATCAAGAATGATCCTTTTAACCATGCACCCACATTCAAAGCCTCTCGTTACTTTCCCTGATGGGATTTGCTTCTCATTTATTTCCTCTGGCAAGGTAACATGGACAAGCACCCTAAATCTTTGCTCCTTGGGAGGTAGAATGGGCCTGCACCTGCAGACAGAGTTTTTTAAAAAAACAAACCAAAAAACCCCAGTGCTCAAGCTAGGGAGATGTTGCTGCCCATTAGATTTGATAAGGGAGCCACCCTTTCAGGCTTTTGCAAGGACATCGGCTGATTATATCCTTACAAGGCCTTTGCTGATTTTATCTATATATGGCGTTGTAGGCTACTCTGGACATGTCAGAACATGCCGACACCCAGAACTACCCTCGCTGGGGTTGTAACATGCACCACTCAGCTGCTTTGGGACCAGCTTGGCTACACTGCCAGCGACTGCCACTCAACGGCTCACCTCAGTTTGGAGTTTGTATCATGGTCTCCAAAGTCATCGTCTTTGGAGCCTGCCCCTTGAAGGCTGGAGCCTGTTTAGCCACAAACCTGCAGGCAACACTGTGCAGCTGGGGTCTTGACAATCCATTCCAATAACCAGATTCTCACAAGCATGGTGGCCCTGTGTGCATTCCCCATAGGCACTAGCGAGTGTATCCAACACAACACAACACCAGTGCCCTGGGACTTTATTCTGGTTGCTTGGAAAGGCCCTGAAAAGGAGAACCTTTTTGGAGGCTTCTTGCAGCCCATCCAGCTTCTGGGCCCCAAGGCAAGAACCACAAGTGAGCAAAGCTGGCCTTGAAGAAAAAAGCTGCTGCTACTTAATTTTGCAGAATTCGTTCCCACCCCCATCCTCTCTGTAAAATCAGATGGGTCCAGCCCCAGGGCACACACACAAGAACTGGAGAAGCTTATGTGTTCTCTGGAGGGTGCTGGTTCTTTCCTCAAGAGAGGGGGCAGTGGGACCACACACACATGGACAGGACAAACGGGGGTGGGAGAAAATGGACAGCCTGGGAAGCTGATGTGGAGGGAGCAAGGATACGTCCAGATAAACCATGCCCAGCATGGAAATTCAGAGAGCACATCTGCAGGGGCTAAGGAGCTGTTCTCTCACTTCCAAAGCCACAGCCTCCTGCCTTCAGTCCAGTGGGGAGGGCTGTTGCCCTCTGTATGTTGATGGACATGAGGCTGCCAGGTGCACTCTCCCACACAGTGCCATTTGGGAAGGAGGGGCCACCGGGGCTTTTTTGCCTTTCCAGCAATTCTTGCCAAGAGAGTTCTCTCAGCGGGGGAGGCAAGGTCTGGCTGGCTCAGACACAGTCCCTCCTAACCCCACTGCTGGGACATCATACATGGCATGAGGCCAGGCAAGGAATGTCCCTTCCCCAAAGCCCGTCTGCTGTAGCAGACGCCACTATGTCCCCAAGGAGCTCACTGGAGAGCTCTTGTGACAACCGCGCCAGACGCCTCGCACAACAGCTGCTCACCAAGTCCTATGTAAAAGAGGCAAGGGGCTTGCTTCCTCCTGTGGCAGGCTCTGGAACAAACTCCCCAGTGCTGCTAAGAGGGATGCTGATGGTGATGGAGGAACAGGAGTAGCCTTTGGGTGCTGATAGCATTGCAGGGAGGCTATGCAGCCTGGCAGAGGGCTTGGGGGGGAGAGAGAGTGTGGGAGCCTAGAATGAGGCCACAGCCTGGGACAGCGTGTGGGTGTGGGTGCTTGCGATGCTGATGGAGCACAGCCTGTGCCCCCAGCTGCCCCCATTCCATCAGCAAGCCAGGAGGTGGATGAGGCTAGTCCCAAGCAGAGAGGGGATTTTCTCCTTTTGTCAGGTGTTCCTCCCCCCAAAACTGACCCTCAAGCAGTGAGGGTGGGGCACTTGGGAAGAAGTAGAACCCCCCCCCCAGGCCACGGCTGGTGCTGCACCCCATGTATGGACTGTGCTGTCCCTTGCTGGGCCTGCTTGGGGGCCCTGGTGGCTGGTGTGTGTATGTGTGTTTGTCAGTTGTACAAGGAGTGTTGGTGGCAAGGCCTGGAATTCCTGCCTCTCCTCCCTCTGCACCTCTCTGGTCCATAGCAGTGGCCTGAGTTGGCCCTGTAGGCAGCTTCAGCTACTGGCACCCAGCACAGCCTGCATTCCCAGTACGGCGCCCTGCAGACGCTTCCCCTTCTTTCTAATCCAAAACTAATCTGGGATTTGTTTCTCGGAGCCAGCAAGAAACCAGGGAGGGGGGGAGCTGAGGCTCTAATCCCTGTATGGAAAGGTCATGGTTCTCTTCCCCCCCCCATTAATGTCAGATAAAGGGGCACGGAATGTGGATGGAAGCAAACCCTCTGACTTGGAGCAGCACATCATTGGGCCATAGAGTAATGGACCCTCCCATTCCTGGAATCCATAATTGGACTCAGGCTGAGGGCAGGGGTGTAGCTACCATGGAGGGAGGGGGCTCAGTTGAGCCTGGGCCCCAGGGGGTGTGATCGCCACTAGACAATTTTCAGACTGGGCAGGGGGGGGGGGGAGCGGAGCTAGCATTCCACCCCCACTTTCTTTTAAAAAATTCCCACTGGTACTTTGTTCACTTGCAAAGAACTCGAAGAAAGAATTGTTAAGGGTGACTTGGGGGGGTGAAGACTATGTGGCAAGATTGCTGCTGCTCCAGAGGGCCTGCTGGGAGCTTTCATGGGGAAGCCCTGCCATCCTGGAGTCCTCCCTCCCCGTGACTTTGGGGGGCCCTTTGCCCATGGGGGGGGTATGATTGGGACATGAGCCCAGGTCCACCACAGTCTTGCTACGCCACTGGCCAAGGATCTGCTCCAGACTGCAACAAAACACAAACCCCATTACACTGGGTCCACGATGGGGCCAAGGAAGTCGGGGAGTGAGAGGGGAGGAACAGCCGGGTACAAGGTAGGGCCAGTGGAAAGCATTTAACCATCTTGTCCCTGTCAGCAGCACCCCATTGCACAAACCCCTAGAGATGTTTGGGAGAATAACTGTCAGAGCAAGGAAAAGTTGAAGCTCTGGGGCTCCAACCTTGCATTGCTGCTTTTCTGCACCTAGCAGAGGGTGAACACTGCCTTGGGCATGCATGTAGGTGCAGGCACAGATTGTGTGTGGCTGGGAGTGTTGTTCATAGAGTTGGAAGGGGCATTGAGAGTCATTTAGTGCAACCCTGGATGCAGAATGGAGGACTCCAGCTACAACATCTCTGACATTTGGCTGTCCAGCTGTGCTTTGAAAACCTCCAGTGATGAAAAACTCAATAGGCAACTTGTTCCATTGTCTCACAGCTCTTACTGTTAGGAAATTTTTTCAATATTTAACCAAAATCTTCCTTCCTGTGACCTGAGCCCATTATTTCTAACCTTGCCCTCTGTAGCAATGAAGAACAGTTCCTTGCCATCTTCTTGGTGGCAGCTCTCCCCTTAATCTTTTTTTTGCTAGACTAAACGTCTTCAGTTCCTTCAACCCTTCCTCATGGTGGATGAACAGGAGTAGCCTTTGGATGCTGATGGCATTGTGGGGAAGCTATGCAGCCTGGCAGAGGGCTTGGGGGAAAGAGGATGTGGGGGCCTAGATAAAGGGTTTGCTAGACCCTTTATCATCTTTGTTGCCCTCCGCTGAACCTGCTCCCATTTGTCGATATCCTTACTGAGGCACCAAACCTGGACACAGCACTCCAGGTGAGATCTGACCAGTGCTGAATAGAGTGGAATTATTAGTTCTGCTGACTTGGAAATAGTACTTCTGTTAAGTTAGCTAACTGCACTAGTCTCTCTTGTAGCCACATCACATTACTGTCTCATTATTATTATTATTATTATTATAAGCATTTATATAGCACCAGCGATGTACCTGGCGTTTTACAAAGAATAAGACAGATACGGTCCCTGCCTGAGAGCTTACAATCTAAAGACAGGGGGAGGGAAGACAGTTAGTTTGTGATCAACTGCAATCTTGAGATCCTTTTTACATGTGATGTTGCCAAGCCAGGTATCCCCTTTTACTTGTGCATTTGACTTTTCTTCCCTAAATACAGAACTTTACATTTATCTCTTGAATTTTCATTTTGATTATTTCAGCCCAGATTTCCAACCTATTTATATTTATTTATTTATTTTGTAGATTTCTATCCCGCCCCATCCTGCAATGCAGCTCGGGGCGGCTAACAGCAATAAAACAGTTAAAAACAATTAAAATACAAATATAAAATATACCAATAAAACAGGGCAGAGTCCAATAATAAATAAATACATCGGTGGGGGATTAAAAATCACCCCCCCCACCCTCCCTCCCAAAGGCCTGGGCAAACAGCCAGGTCTTACAGTTCCGCCGAAATGTCAAAAGGCTTGGGGCCAGGCGAGCTTCCTCCGGAAGGGAGTTCCACAGCCGCGGCCCTACCACCGAGAATGCTCGCTCCATCGTGGCCCCCCGCTTAACACGGGGGACCTCCAGGAGGGCACCCCCGGCAGACCGCAGGAGCCGTTCCGGGGCGCGAAGGGCGAGGCGGTCCCTAAGGTAAGAGGGGCCAAGGCCGTATAGGGCTTTATAGATCATCACTAGGACCTTGAACTTGGCCCGGCACACTATCGGCAGCCAGTGCAGCGCTCGGAGCACCGGTGTAATGTGCTCCCGGCGACCCGTCCCCGTAAGAAGACGAGCCGCCGCATTCTGCACCAGCTGCAGCCTCCGGGCCAAGAACAAGGGAAGCCCCACGTAGAGCGCGTTGCAGTAGTCGAGCCTCGAGGTGACGAAGGCATGGATGAGGGAGGCCAGGTCCGGGCCAGAGACATACGGACAACCTATCATGATTTAAAAAAAAAAATCTAGTCCTATATCTTCCAAGGTGTCAGCTACCCTTCCCAGTTTTGTGTCCTCTGGAAACTTGATAAGTGCTCCCTCTGCTCTTTCATCCAAGTTACTAATAAAGATGTTGAATAGCACCAGACCCAGAACTGAGCCCTGTGGGAGCCCATGTGATAACTCCCTCTAGTCTGATGAGGAGCCATGGATGATCACTCTTTGAGTGCAGTTTTTCAACCAGCTGTGAATCCACCTTGTAGTGTGTCCCAGCCCTTTTGCAAGACTGTCACTGAGAATCTCATGTGAAACTGTCAAATACTTTGCTGAAATCAAAATGTATTATTGCCACAGCATTTCCCTCATCCATTAAATGAGTTACTCTATCAAAGAATGAGATAAGATTAGACTGGCATGATTTATTTTAGACAAATTCATGCATTTCATTATCATCACGGTGCTTACAGATTGTTTTATAATCTGCTCTACTATCTTCCCCAGTACTGAAGTCAGGCTGGCTAATCTATCATTTCCCAGATCTTTCTTTTTTCCTTTTTTAAAAGCAGAGATAACATTTGCCCGTTGCTAGTCTTCTGGCACCTCACTTGAATGTAATTGACACAGATTCTGAGAGTACTTTGTTGCTGGCACTGGACATGTGTCTAGGGTGCTGGTGCTGTGAGGGCGAGTGCTGGTACTGAGTATTGTCACACTAGCCCTGGGAGTGTGAGCAGTGGCACTGGTTGTGTAGCTGGGAGTGAGTGCTGGCACTTGCACTGGTCATGTGACTGGGAGAGTTGATGCTGGCATTGGACATGTGAGCTCTGGGTGTGTGGATGGGAGTGTAGGCACTGGCACTTGTGCCCAGTGGGTGTGGTACTCAATTCCGGACTGTAGCTTCCTTTTGTCCTTAGCACTGTGGCCCCACACTTGTTCCTTGGTGTCACCAGAGCAATTGCTCATGAATTGCTGGGTTGGAGCCTGAGCTCTGCAGGTGGAAGTGGGAAGGCCTCAAGTGATAAACCTCATGTTGTCGGAGGAGACTTGCTAAGTGCACAGTTGGCTCCATCACCCAACTGGGAAAGGAAACACTTACTTTTATATGGCTCGTTCCGCCTCCTCCCTTGCCTGGCACCATCTCCTGTAGGTTTATTGGCACATCTGTTAGCTCGTTTTCTTCCTGACAGAAAGCAGGGTGTGGTGCAGTCTCATAAAGGATAGAACACCATGCCCACCCTCAGCAGCTGTGCTGGCTTGACGTCCCCAACCCATAGCTCAAAACCAACCATGTGTGGGAACAGCTTGTATGCGATTACAGTACTAGAGCACTTTAGCGGTGAGGCTTAAAGTCTTTTCACTTTTGCTCTGTTTAGAAAAGTCTTTGGTGTTTCCCTTTGGGGTAAAAAAGGAATTATGTGAAACAAATATCTGAAAACCAAAACAAACATGGAGGCAAGTACTGTATCCAAATTGGGAAAATTTGTCAGATACATATTTTTACTGAATATTCATTGCAGCTCTAGGGCGAGAACTCAAGATGTGTGAGAGACACTAATAAAGTATGGAGACAAAGTAATTCAGATGATATGTTTTATTGGACCAAATTCTGTTGGTATGCAAACTTTCAGGGCCCTTCTTCAGGCATGTAACAAGTCAGAACTATATAGACTGAGCAAATGCATGATAGGTGTATATAAGAAGGCAATGTCTTGGATGGGAGTAAAGGGGGAAACAGATTTCAGATATTAAAATGATAATGGTGTTTAAAAATCAAGACTCAATCAATAACATTAAATGCAGTTTAAGAACTATGCAAGAGTAATCCTTTAGGGAGGGGGTGGTAGGAAGCAACTTTGTGGGCAGGGGGAGCGGGGAAACGTGCATATCAGGAGAACTGAATACAAAGTAGAAAAACCAAATAAGTAACCGGCAGTCTGCTGTATATACTCCCCTTCTGTGTTTCTGCTTTGTATTCAGAAGGAGGGCCCTGTGTATCCCAAATACTTGTGCACACACCCACCAACTAGTTAGTCCAATAAGAGAGAATATGAGCTATTTTGGCCGTTTTCACACGGCTCTGCTGGGTGGAAGGATGGGTGTGTGCCGGCGGTGGGTGGAGATGTGTTCCCTTTCCCATGGGTGCACACACATCTCCATCCATGGAGCCTTCTCAGTTTTGTCGAATGGCTCTGTGGTGGGATGGAGATGGGTGTGCGCTCCCATCCACGGGGGAAAGATACTTGTTGGTCCTGGTGGATTATGGTACCAGATACCCAGAGGCACTAACACTCACAAACATTGAAACCGTGACTGCTGTGGATGCACTGCTGTCGATCTTTAGCCGAGTGGGTTTCCCCAAGGAAGTTATAAGCAATAGAGGTGCTAATTTTGTATCTAAGATTTTCCAACAACTGTGGAAAACATGTAAAGTGGATCACATCAAAGCAGCACCCTGCCACCCACAAACAAATGGTTTGGTGGAATGTGTCAATGGTACCCTGAAACAGATGCTATCCAACTTTTCTGAAACAGATGCTACCCAACTTTATGGCCAGAAGAGCAAATGACTGGGACAGGTTACTACCCCCTACCTGCTGTTTGCATATAGAGAAGTGCCACAGGAAACCACTGGCTTCTCTCCCTTTGAATTGTTATTTGGAAGGAAGGTTAGGGGACCCTTGGATTTAGTCAAGGATTCCTGGGAAGGGAATGTGAAAATTGAGGAACAACCCATAACAAAATATGTCCAGCAATTTCGAAACAACATGCAATCCATGCTACAGAAATCCAGACAAAATCTAGCCGACAGTCAGGAAACCCAAAAGCAATATTACAATAGACGAGCCAAGGACAGAACTTATAATCCGGGGGACTTGGTATTGATAATGAAACCTCTCAACAAAGTAGGGGGCCAGGCAATTTGGGACAGCCCATACCACATTATACAAAGGACAAATGCGGTGACATACTCGGTGGATAAACCCAATACCAGAGCTGAAGCTCAAGAATACCATGTCAATAGACTTAAAACTTACCATACCAGAGAAGTAATGGCTTGCATGGCATTAGTGGCTGCTGGGGATGACCCAGCTGACAGCCTAACTGAGCCTTTGCCAAATCCTACAGGTGAGCTATACAAACAAAACTCTGGAAGAAATTTGCATTTCCACAGACCTCAATAGCTCCCAAAGAACAGAGATAATGGCCATCCTACTGAGACATGGCTGCATTTTTTCTAACAAACCAGGGAGAACTAGTATGATAGTGCATAGCATTGATACAGGAACAAAGGGCCCTGTCAAATCAGGTCCCTTCCGCACCACTGGGAAAATCCAGGTGCAGACCCACAAGGAAATAGAAGACATGTTACAACTGTGGGTCATACAGATATCAAAGGGGGAATGGGCAAGCTCTGTAGTACTAGTCCTAAAACCGAATGGGTCAATCCGGTTCTGTGTAGACTATAGAAAGCTAAATGCAATAACCATTTCAGATGCATACCCCATGCCTAGAACTGATGATGTACTAGACAGAATTGCAGGGGCCAAGTATTTGACTACACTAGACATGACTAAGGGTTATTGACAAATTGGGTTGAACCTACAGGATCAGCCAAAAACAGCATTTATAACTGACAAGGGCTTGTATGAATTTACAGTTATGCCCTTTGGTTTAAAAAATAGCGGGGCTACCTTTCAGATGCTAATGGATCACCTCTTAGAAGGATTCCAAGAGTTTTCTCTGGCATTCATAGATGACCTGGTTATTCTCAGCAACTCATGGAACACACATGTGACATACCTGGAGCAGATACTCATACTCATCCAGGCAGCTGGACTTACCGTTAAAGTGTCCAAATGCAAGATTGCTGTGGGCCAGGTCACATACCTGGGACACTGTGTGGGGAGTGGCAAGATAATCCTCTGCCAGATAAAATTGAGGCTATCATGTCCTGGCCCGCACCCACTACTAAGAAACTGATTCAAAGATTCCTAGGCATGGCCACCTACTACCGCCGCTACGTAAAACACTTCAGTTCCATAGCGGCTCCCATGACAGACAAGTGTAAGAAACGCTTGCCTGAAAAAGTACAGTGATCCCTAGAATGCCAAGAAGGTTTTGACAAACGTAAATATGCTCTGTCCCACACACCAGTGCTTATCAATCCAGACTTTGGGTATTTTCAGACATTACGATCCCACGCTCAACCACGGTGAATACCCACAGGGTGAGCAAGGGACCGTAACGTCTGTTGGCCCGACAGGTGATTCCCGCCAGATGTTCACCCCCGTGAATCATGGGCGGGAATCTCATTGACCACGCAACGGCCCTCCTGCCCGGACCATGGCCGTTTGCGTGGTCAATGAGATTCCCGCCCGTGATCAACGGGATCGTCACGTCTGTCCCCTGGCCACGGCCCGGAATCAGCGGCCATGCCCGCCGCTGATTCCGGGCCGTGGTCAATGCCCCGGGGGGCGGGCGGCCTAGGGAGCATGGGGGGGTGGGGCTGTGCGGCCGCATGTTGGCCACGCAGCCCCGCCCCCTCCCCCAATTCCCCGCCGGGATCAGCTGGCACGTCTGTTGGCCATGCCAATTTGATCCTGGCGGGGGATCAATTGGGAATTCCGTGACGGGACCAGTATTGGAAAGACGCTTCTGATACCGGGTTGGGAGCTACCCTTATGCAACAGGGAGAGGATGGAGAAAAAACCATCCCATTGCTTTCCTAAGTAAAAAACTGCTCCCAAGAGAAAAGAATCTTGCAACCATTGAAAGAGAATGTCTAGCAATTGTGTGGGCAGTGAAGAAGCTAAAACCATACCTATATGGCAGGAAATTCACAGTGTACACTGATCACTCACCCCTAACATGGCTCAATAATGTGAATGATTCTAACTCCAAGCTCCTCAGGTGGAACCTGTTTTTGCAAGAATTTGACATGAACATTGAGCATATCAAGGCTAAGCACAATGTGATAGCTGATGCATTGTCCCGCAGAGACCACTCATATTAACATGTTCTGGATACAGGTTGTTTTCTGCATCCTCCACATGTTTTGGAAGGGGGGGAGCTCTCATAAGGAGGTACCGGGCTACATGTAGACTACAGGTCTAACAAATATGTAAAGGTAGAGGTTAAACATGTATGTAACGTGAAAGCTGATAACTGGAAACTCACTTCATACAATGGAGAAATGCAGAGTCCTGCCAAATGTGTATTCACTGCAGACACTAGTCAGAGATCATTGAATTGCAAATATATGCCTTCCTGTGTACCTGACGAAAAGCACACAGTCACCAGGCGGGAAAATCAAACAAAGGAATCTGCAAATGTATTTAAGCAGAGGGGATTTTGCTATCAAAGGAGGGTGGGTTGAGATGAGTTTGCTTTGCTTGATCTGCATCACCACATCTGACCAGCCAGCAAACGACTGTCCCATAGGAGCTATGAAGTAAGGACTTTGGAAACTAAAAAAAGACTGGTGCCCGGCCACATTTTCCATCACTGGATGTGACGTGTACTGGAATATCCTTGGACCTTAATTAGGGTAAGCCTAAAGGCAGGAGAATCCAAGTACAGATAGGAATGCGTTATTGGTTATATTATTTGGATTTCTGCACTCTCGAGTATAATCTTGTACTGCTTATTCCTGATTTATTCATTAAACTTCTTTATACTGAACTCCATATGGTCCAGTGGAATTGTTAATCCTAACATTAGAGAGACAGTTTGGGGTTAATTCTGTGTTTACAAACACAGGCGAACTTAGAGAGAAAGAGTCTGTGCTGGGGAACTCTGTGGCTGAAAAGGTGACAAGAAGAATCACCCTGTTGTGGACTCCATCAGTTCTAGAGAGCGAGCTGATCCAGTGAGAGCTACAAGCCAGGGAAACTGAGTCACAACAGCCTAGAATGGGGTACTGAGCCCCCAATTCCATGACGGGTTTGTTTAGTATTGGGTTATTTTAACTTTGGGATTAGTAGTGTTATTTTAATGTATTTTATCTTGTTATGTATTTTTAAATGTTGTTAGCCGCCCTTAGATGTTTATAGCAGGGTAACAATATATATAAATAAGTAAATGTAAATTTTAAAAAACTATTTTAAAAAAAACCAGGCTTTTCAAACCCTATTCCCATCCATCAAACATGCAGTTGAAAAAGGGGTCTTACACTGCTGCTGGGAAATGGCCGGGCCAGGGCGCTGATGAAACTCCAGGCTGTGGGAACTCCATAGCTATGGCATGGCCCTCCAGAATGCCTCTCTTCATGGCCTTGCCAAACAGATTTGGCAAGGTGGGCCCTTTCAGACAGGTGGGACCAGCCCATTTACAGCTTTATAGGTCAAGCACTTTGAATTTTGTCTGGATTTTGTAACCTATCATATCCATGCCCCCTCCCCCACTCCATCATCAATGCTCTGAGCTGAAGGGCTCTAACCTAGAAAGCCTCTCTTTGTACAGAAGCCATTCCATACCTTCAATTGTCTTTGGGTGTTTTTACACGAGACACCCCCATGCATCCACATGGGGGAGGTCTTGTCTGAAGCCGGTGCATGAGGGTGCACGCTTCCATGACCCATGTACTGTCCACCCAGTCCACACACAGAGCAGTCCAGGAAAAGACTGAGTGCCCCGTGCACGGACAGGGTGGGTAGTGCATGGGGCCACTCGTGTGAAACCCCCCTCCCCACACACACACAAGCACAGTGCCCACGCATGCACCCCATGCAAAGACCGCAGATCCCATACCCACCCATCTCGTGTAAAAACACCCTTTGTTGCACTTCCCTCTGTTCTTTTGAGATGAGTAATAAAAACTGCACACAATGTGCACCATAGATTTACATAGCAACATTAGGATATTCTCTGTTCCTTTCCCAATAATTCCTATTTTTTTGTTTGCCTTTTTAACAACTGCTGTGCATTGGGCTGATGCTATCCACTGTGACTCCATGGTCCTTTTCCTGAATGGTAACATTTGATTTCAAACACAATAATGTGTCTGAATTGTTGGAATTATGCTTTCTCTATGTGTGTTACTTTGCATTTATCAACGCTGAATTTCATTTACCATTTTATTGACTATTTACCCAGTTGTGTGAGATCCTTCTGTAACTCTTCACAGGCGGCTTAACTAACTATACACCTGTCCTGCATTTGCTTACTCTATGTAGTTCTGACTTGCTTCCAACCTGAGGAAGGGTCCCTACGTGACCCAAAAGCTTGCACATTCATCAACAGAAGTTGGTTCGATAAAAGAGATTATCTGAACTAACTTTATTCCATCTCTTACATTTTGGGACCAACACTGTAACCACCTTTTCTGTCTTGAATAACTTGGTGTCCTCTGCAGATCTAGCCACCTCGCTTTTTCCACATCGTTAATTAATATGTTAAACACCACTGGCCTCAGTACAGATGGGACATCCACTCTTTACTTCATTGTGAAAACTGATAGTTTATTCCTACCTTTTTGCTTCTTATCTTTTTGCCAGTTACTAATCCATGAAAGCACCTTTCCTTTCCTCTGCCATTCAGAGCGTTGTGGGCCTGGTCTCGAACTCCAGGCTTTTGGAGCGCTGTCCTGGCCACCAGTGCCAACTCCCAACAACTTCGTTTTCTCAGACCTTTGTTCAAAGGCTTTCTGAAAATCCAAATGGACTAGATCAACTGGATCACACATATCCACAGGCTTATTGATACCTTTAAAGAATTTGAATAGACTAGTGAGGTATGACTCCGTTTACAAACAGAGCTGGATTTAGGCACGTGCAGTCTGTGTGAACATAGGGCCCTATGTATTGGGGTCCATGAATGAACTTGAAATGACAACAAGAGCATGAGAAGCATTTGCGTAAAATACTTCCAACACTGGTTGTCCAGGCACATGAAGGGTCCATGAGGATGCAGGATGTGGCTATGAATAAACTAGAAACAACAACATGACGGGGCTTTCAATGCAGGGAGCTCCAGCCCTGAAGGGCATATTTTCTTTAACTGAGCATCATTACGGTACATTTTCCTTTTTCTAATGGATAAGTTGGTGTGTCTGAGGGGTGCTAGGAGTGTGGGACTCTGTATTTGACGGTGGACCAGATTGGTGTATGACTGTAGAAAGACATGGGGCTACACCAAAATGGACATGGCAAAAGGATTTCTGATGTGGCCAGGCCCCCCATGATGTTACAATACTATGCAGGAAGTGAGGTCATGTCACTCCATCCCTTTTTGGCATGGTACCACCGCTGCCCCCTGAATAAAATGATCTGGGTTATTGTCAGGAATATTGGGGCTTCACCCAGAGATGATGCATGAAAACCCAAAGACTCTGGGCCAAACCCAGAGGGGTGGTAACCCTAAATGTGTCTGAGGGGGGAGGGGCCCATAACTGTGGGGATGGTGTCAGTGTGTAGAATGGGGAATAAACCATTTGGGGTGTCTGTCTCTCAGATCACGGCAGCCCTGCCTCTAGGTCACCTCCCTGTAGGGAAAGGAGCAGCACTGGCTAGTTTTGGTTGACCCGTCTCCCAGTGTGTACAAGCGGCACCCAGTGCTGGCTTACCCCTCCTTGCCCTTTGAACGGCCACGTGTGCCATGTTCTGGCACAAACAGCAGCACTTTCTGGTGCTTACAGAGCTGCCATTCAGAGCGTTGTGGCCCTGGTCTCGCAGCCTGAGCAGAGCGTTGTGAGGCCCTGGTCTCGAACTCCAGGCTTTTGGAGCACCGTCCTGGCCACCAGTGCCAGCTCCCAGCTCTCTCTGTGGCACTTTCTCTCCTTAATCTCGTCCCTGCCTGGTCTTGTCTGTCTCCTCCGTGCCTTGCCAGGAGAATCAGCCCCTCTTCACATTCTTCTCCATGCTCTCTTTTCCAGTGGCTCTGCTCCACTCCATGCCTGGCGTCTTCGTATCTTGGCTCTCCACTTCCCTTTCCTCTCCCCTTCCTTCCTACCTCCTCGTTATGCCTTCTGTCATGCTTTCTTCTTACCTCCCCTATGATTTGTGCTCTGGTTCCTAGCCTCCTTGTTCTTGCTTTGGTCCAGCTTCATGCCTCGTTCCTTCCGTACTTCATCCTGCCCCTCCAGACTACTGGATCCTAGTCCCTAGTTCCCTAGTAATCCCTCTTGTGTCCTGACCTTCTGGTTCCCTAGCTTCCTTGCTCTCTGTCTTTGTTCCCTGGGTCTTAACACCTCTTGTGTATTCCCCTTCCTTGAACCTCTGTGATGAGTTTCACTCTTCCCTAGGTTGATGATGAGTGCCTTCTCCCCAAG
The DNA here is from genome assembly GCA_003113815.1 of Sphenodon punctatus. Classification (NCBI taxonomy): domain Eukaryota; kingdom Metazoa; phylum Chordata; class Lepidosauria; order Sphenodontia; family Sphenodontidae; genus Sphenodon; species Sphenodon punctatus. Next base: position 867,630 of record QEPC01007061.1, read on the forward strand.
CTTGGAGAGTCCCTTTCCATACTCTTGGTCTTGGGCCTCTCCTTTCCCCTCTTCGTCTTCCCTCCAAGTCCCTGTCAGTCTCTGACCTCCCACTCCCTTACAAGTGTTTCTCTTCACCCAAAGAAGATTGAGCCCATAGTAGGTGTAGATTAACCGCTGTGGGGAGGTGAAGGATGGTGATGGGGTGCCAGAGGCCCAGCCCTCTCTGGCCAAGCCAGTGAGTCAGGCTGGCTGGACTAAATACATCCACCTGAGCAATACTTTGTGGCATGCTGCAGGGAAGAAGTGGTGCGCTGCAAAAGGAAAGCATGTTGTCTGCCCTTTAGTTTAACAGCAGTGACTGTCAACTGTGTTAAGGAGAGGCCCATTCCCACATTTCACATGGGCCCCAACCTGCCTGGATCTGGCACAGTTTACAAAAGCCCTATAAACTCTTTAGTTATTTATTTGGTTAGATTTTTATCCTGCCCCTCCATGAAGGCTCAGGGTGGCTAACATCATCATTAAAAAACATACATATAAAATACAAAAAATAAAGCCACATATAAAATATCCATAAAACCCCTGAAATCTTAAACCTGTCTATTGAATGCCTGGCCAAATAAATAGGTTTTACACGGCCTCCGGAAGATGGTAGAGCTTTGTCAAACTTCCAAGGGAAGGGAGTTAGAGCTGTGGAGCATGCCTCTCTGCATGCCTGTGTCCTAGGCAATGATGGAACTTGCAAGAGAGTGCTCTTGCCTGACCTTAGGGCCACGAGAGGCATAAGGGGGGGAGGCGTGGTCCTTTCAATTAGGTGTGCCCAACTCAAATTTTCTGAGGGCCAGCATGTGGCTTCATCCTCAATTTACATAGCCCCACCCCCTGGCAGTGAGGAGCTGGGGCTGGAGATCCAGGTGGCAGAAGCAGCAGCGAGGAGCTCCGATGGAGACATCGGCAGCTGCAGGAAGCTGGAGCCAGGGAGGAGGAAGGAGGGATCCAGCCAGTGCCTTCAATAGGCTTGCTGTCCAGATGAAGGAGGGTTTCGCACCAGTGCGTGGGCTGGAGGAAAGGTGACTGCCAGAGCAGGAGGAGGCATGGTGGGCTGCAGGAAAGGTCTTTGTGGGTATGCTGTGCAGCCCTGCTTTAGATACATAGGGCCCAGGCTGTTTCCTAAGGCTTTATAGGTCAAAGCCAGCACCTTGAATTATGCCCAGAATGCTATTGGCAGCCAGTGCAAACTCTGGAACACCAGTGTAATGTGCTCCTGGTGACCCACCCCCATCAGGAGGCGGTCCACCAAGTTCTACATCAGCTGCAGCACCAAAGTAATAAAGGCATGGATGACTGGCCAGCCAGGCCCATATCTTAAAGAAAGGGTTGCAACCTTCTTACCAGGTGGACTTGGTGAAAGGCACACCTGTCTACAGCCACAACCTGATGTTCCAGATGCAGCACAGGATCCAAGAGCACCCCAAGGCTGAAGTTTATTATTAAGGCACTGGCTGTCACCCTGGACAAGAACAATTATACAACAAGAGAACAAATAATTACAAGTACATAAAATCATACGGGCAAGTGGTCTTACTCTTCTCCAGAGCAATGTCATGACCAAACCTGAACATAATTAATACATACTCCAGGTACATACAAGTACATAAGGGCACAGGGCATAGTTCAATATAGTTCTGTTGAAATTCAGTGTTACTGGTAGAACCTTATGGAATGGTCTTGCTCTTCTCCAGAACCATGGCATGACCAAACCAAACCCCTGAACATAACTAAACAAACATACTCCAGATCACAATTGAATCAAGGGATGTTTAACCCTTATTAATTCCACCATGAAAGCAAATAACATCAGACGTCAAATTATACTAGGTGTATTATTCTGCAAAAGCCATATCATCCTTTCCCGGGAATCCAAGAAGGGGAGGTTGGTCTATAGGGGAGCAATCAAATGTTCCCTTATTTCAGTAAAACAGGAACAGAACATGACATAATGTAGAATATCCTCAATCCCTCCCAAGGAGCAAGTACAATTCCGTTTATCCCTGCTAATACCATAACGTCTCCCAGATAGAATTGTAGAGGGCATCTGTTCGCACTGGAACCTACATAGAGCAGTTTTTAATTTATAGTGGAGATCCAGACCCAGGTAACCCGCTGAGTCTGTTTCTGGAAACCAATGCACATAGGAGGGTGCTAGTCTAGAAAGTCTAACAGCTGTCACATCCTCTTGTCTGGAAATATCTCTTAACTGTTGTATGGTTTCTAGTTTATCCCGGACTGATAAAATCTGTCATTATCAATAAATAGGAATCCCATCCCACAAGTATCCAAAAACCTAGAGATATTGGGCAGCCATGGTGATCTCCTCTCCAATGGCCGAGATAAATCCTCGAGATAGCACATTTTAGGCTGTCTGTTAGGGGAACACACTAGTATTTTAAACCACAGCTTAAGTACTGTAATTCTAGCTGTGATCATCAAGTTACACACACCCAATTCGACTCTTAAGTAAATAAGCTGGAGTCAATGGGGGAAGACCCAAGAGGTTATGGAGGAACTTATTCAACAGCCTACATATAACTCATCAGTAGCCTTGTATCCCCACACTACCGTACCATACAAAATACTGGAGCAGACTTCAGCATCAAAGACTCTGACTGCAGACAGAGGTGAGTTTTTCCCAAATGACACACACAAAGTCCAAATGGCACCAATCATAGCAGTGACATTGGATTTTAGAGACCTGCAATGACATTGCCAAGAAGGGGCAGAGGAAAAAACTACCTCAAGGTATCTGAACTTGTCGACTATTTCAAGACGGTTATGCCTTAGCTTCCAATTGAACCTCTTGCCGCTTCTGCCATTTCTAAGTATTTTAGATTTGGCATAATTAATGTGAAGCAACCCAAGGCTACAAACCTGAGTAATCAGGGGAGGCTGTACCCCATCAATGATGGGTGTCCCAACCTTGGGTCACAGGGCCAGCCAACTGTTATCACTTCAATCTTGTCTGGAGTCCGCTTCAATTGGTTTACCTGCATCCAGTTCCCAATGGCAGCCAGGCACTGAATAAGCACTGAGACTGCAGGATCTGGGTCTGATGAAAAAGATAAATAGATTTCGGTGCTGCATGGCAACGCAACCCTAATCTAAGCACAATCCTGCCCAGTGGCCTCAGATGCATATTGAACAGGAGGGGAGGCAAGATGAACAATTGCCCATCACCACCCATTGGAACCCCCCCCCCTCCCCGAATATCTTGTGATTAACCATATCAAAGGCCACTGACTGGCCTAACGATACAATTTCCTCTTTTGATCTCTAAGTGTAGATTATCGACCAAGACCACAAGTGCAGCTTCAGTACTATACACAGGACAAAAGCCAGACTGACATGGGTCCAGGAATCCAATAGCATTGAGATGTGCCTGAACCTGCTGAAATGTGCCTGAACCCATTCAATAGCCTTCCCTAAAAAGGGGAGGTTAGAGACAGGGCAATAGCTGACCAGGGAGTCAATATCGAGCAATGGTTAGGGTTGTTTTTTTTAGCAGGGGTTGGATGATCACCATTTTAAGGGTGTCTTCCACCTTTTCCTCCAGGGATGCATTGACAACCCCAACCAGCAAAGACGCCAGTCTCTCCCAGCTGGCTTTCACCAACAAGGATGGGCATGGATCTAATTTACAACTGTTCGCCCGCACTGCCCAAAGTATATACTTTGTATCAGTGGGCAATGCCAATTAATTATTATTATTATTATTATTATTATTAACAAACATTTATATAGCACCAGCAGTGTACCTGGCACTTTACAGAGTAATAAAATAGACATGGTCCCTGCCCTTAGGGCTTACAATCTGAGAGACAGGAGCTGGGGTAGAGACTTAGGAAGTGGAACAGAGGGAGAGACAAGGGGTCTAACATTCATGAAGATGCGAGGTCTCAAGTGCACGTACTTGGCTTGGTTACAATGAGAATGACAGCAGGCAGGTCCATGTTGCAGGGATAAGGATAAACCGATCGTAGGTATAGGAATAGTGGCTCAGCAGGATAAAGAGTCAGACAGAGCAGAGCAAAAGGTGAGTTTTAAGGAGAGATTTGAAGGTATGAAGGGAGGGGGCAAGGCGGATGTGGACAGGGAGGGAG
>QEPC01007061.1:875209-887774 GCA_003113815.1 Sphenodon punctatus
TCTTGGCCCGCTGGTCGGTGGAGCTTGGGGTGGCAGGAAGGCCAAGCCCCAGGAGAGTCGTGGTGTCCTCAAGCGATGACAGCCGAGGATGCTGGGAGCGTATGCAGACGAGCTGCAACCTGATCCAGATATACAGGACAAGACTGAGCCTCCACAATCCCAAACTCTGGGTAATTTCAGACGTGATGGGCCCGGAGACCCGCCATGCTGAACCCTGGACCGGGATCCATCACAAAGCCCGTTCCATGATCAGGCCGTCTGTCCTTTAGACGTGCCAGCCTGATCCCTGAGGGGGATCGGGGAGGGGGGTGGGGCTGCACGGCTCAATGTGCAGCTGCTCAGCCCCACTACACCCGACCCCGTCCTGTGGTCGGGGCCTGATTCCGGGATGGGGCTGGCGAGCAGACGTGCAGCGCCGCCATCGTCATCCCGGATCGTGGCCACTCTAACCACGGTTCTCAACCTCCAGCTGGCCGGAGGTCGAGAACCATGGTCAAGCTTGATCCCGGTCAGGGGTTCACCATGGTGAACATCTGGCCGGGACCAAACAGACGTTCCCAGAAACGCCACCATCACAGGGAATCCACTGGGGTTCACTGTGGTGAAAGGCGTTTTTGTAACATCTGAAATTACCCTCTGACTCTGCACCCAAAGTAGCAGTTCCCAAGTTCTGGTTAATATGAGCGATTTTTGTCTGCAAAGTGGGTGGCAAATTCAACACAACAGGTATTAGATGGTTCAACCTCTTCCCCATCACATCATCATTGTTAACATGCCTAGTAATCCTATTGTTTACAATGGCCTTTACCACTTTACCTAGTACGGCTACCAGGCTCATCAGTGTGTAGTTTTCAGGGTTGCCTCTGGAGAACTCTTTTTTAGAAATTGGTATTACATTAGCTCTGTCTTCCAGTTCCCAGGATCAAGCCTGATTAGTGATATCTCAGAAACAAATACAACTAGAGGTGGGGATGGGGGAAGAAAGCAGTTGCCCCTTTTAAGGGAAATGCCTTGTGAGGGCACCAGAAACCTATACAGTGTAGGCAGACTGTGACAGGTGTTCCTAATTGTTTTGCCTGTGCAACTCCATTTGCAGACTTCAACACAATCCTCTTATGGATACACACAGTGTAAGAAATACCAATTGTGCCATGGCCCCACTTGAGGTCATGACCCACAGTTTAGGAAGCTCTGGACAAGGGCTTGTTCAGATGTGATACTATAGCATTAGATTAGACTGTTCAGATGGGACATGAAGACAGTACTAACAGTGGCTACAGCATATAGAATTATTTTTAAAAAACCTAACCTATTTTTCTTGAGTCAACCCACAATCCTCTAAAGTGGAAGCTCTGAGATCTGCTGGGATGATGAATGGGAGAGTCTGCCATTCCGTGTCCTGCAGCATGGGCTACTGTATGGGCATGTACTGCAATTGCTCCAAATGGCAACATTTTCTATTACTGATGACAGTCACAAGGCACCTGGGATGCTGGTCAAGGTCATCTGAAACAGTGGAAATTAAAACTGTATCTTAAGCTTTGTGTTCTTATTGTGACATTCCTAACTCCAGACTTCCTGCCCTGTGTAGCAAGGTCCAGGTCCTACTTTCAAGGTGTGTGTTGTCTGGACCAAGAATGCTAAAGATGTAGCCCAAACACAGTGAATGACTGCTCCCCAAGACCAATGGTGATGCCCCTTGCAAGGTCCATGCTCATCTGTGCAGGAGGAAGAGCCTTTTGGGGGACTGGTCCCAGCCTACAGGATTTCAGAGCTACCCCAAACCTCACCCCCTTGCCACTCTCCTTCGCTTTGGCCCTCCTTACCCAGAGGAGAAACAGAGTCCCCTGAGGCTGACACGCATCCCCTTGCTGAAAAAACACAGGCCCTATTGGGATTGGAATTGCAATAGGCAGATTAGACGGCCCTTTGGCACAAATATACTACTACTACATGTCTGACCCTAGTTTTGAAAGGTGTCTTGGGATCCTGCACAGATAGGGCAAGATCCCATGCTTTTGTTTATGCAGGGCAGACTGGTTTAGAATCCTGAAGTGTTCCCAAACTGGGGCTCAGGAGGATGTGTGTATTAATCTGACTGTGCTTTCTATCCTGCTCATCCCCTGCTTTGCAATTTAGGGAATGAGGAGCTGTTCCTCATTGCACACATGGGTTTTTGGGTGGGGTTGTGTGCGAGGTCAGGAGTTTGAGAGGAGGGTGTTTTTATTGCATGTATTTTAATGTTTTTAACTTTGTGTGTGGATTGTGAGCCACCCTGAGCCTTTTGAGAAGGGTGGCATAGAAATTTGAAAAATAAATAAATAAGCCAAAACAGAGCAGTGACACAAAGAAAAGCCCCAGAGCTTAGCTGCCCAGCCACACTACTGATGCCACTGCAGTACTGGGCACTATTCAAAGTCCTTCTTGGCTGAATTAAAAAGAGCATTCAATTGGGATTCAAGAGTTAAAACTTTGGGAAAGTAACAGGGTGATTTTTTTAAAAAATTAATAAATTCATTTTTGAAGTTTCCTTTTAAAACCATTGGGGTTTTTTTTCCCAGGAAAACCGTGCTTAGGAATAGACTATTTTATATTTGCATAAATGTATGCATATTAACACATGCAAACAAGGCATGGAGGAAATTTTGTGCAAGTGTGAACATGGCCCTCGCTGTCTTTGATTCTGAGTGTGTCTGGCCCTCATGTTAGAGTCTAGAAGTTGAGAGGTGGGTCTATGTGACCTCTCCTGTTGCCCTTGTCGGAGCCACACCCATCCCGTGCTATCATTCTAGAGAGGAGGTGGCAAAGCCTGTCCTCAACAAGTCCCCCGTGTGAATTCTGCCCAACTTAGCAGGGAGTAGTGGTTGTTCCTTTCAGGTGGCTGATTGGGATTCCCTCTGTAGGATGAGCTGGGTAGGTCTCAACTCCATGCTCACTTATCACCCTGCTTTGCACCAGTGGCACACTCACTAGATTTCACTCCCTCAGCACAATCCCTGGCACTGAAGGCAGCTGTGTAACTGTGAGCAGCCTTTCTGGTGGTACTGGGTGCTTGATGGTCTTCACAGACATGTACAGGCATCCCCATCATCCAGCCCTGGAACCCAGAGAACAACTGGAGCAGCACATCAAGCCAAATCTTTCCCCTTTCTCCAGCCTGAGGGCAGAAGGTCTGGGCCCACTCCCCTAACAGGAGAAAGCAAGGGATCTTGCCAGCCCTGGAGAGAGTCAGAGAGAGCCCCTCCCTGCTTTACAGGTCTGTGTGAGACCCCCCTCTCCCCCTTTGAGATGACCCATCCCAAAGAAGTGCACTTTGGCAGTATGGGGCAGTCCCAGAGCTGGGAACATGGTACCTATCTCTCCCATTGCCACTGTGGCATCTGCACCTATTCCCGATGTATCCAGCACCTTCACCCACACACACCCAGTTCTGCCTTAGTGCCGCCTAGACAGACCCTTGCACTCTCATCTCTTTCTGTTTCCTCTGTAGGGGTGCCTGGTCCCGGAGCACGAATCCCAGGAGCAGGATATTTCCCAGGTAAAGGTCAGGGACCTCCAAATAGGGTAGGAGTGTGGGAAGGCAGTGGGAGGGGTGCTGTCCCAGTGGAATCTATGTTCTGGGGGGGGGGGTCATGTGCCCCTGATCCCACCCCTGAAGCAGTTGGGCTGGTGCCTAGAGGGTGTTCATCCAGCGCTGGTCCAGAGTTCCAGATGAGCAGGATGGTTGAGGGGCACAGGTCTCCCTGGCAGCAGGAGCTTGTACGTTTTCAGTAGTCTGAACCTTTTAATGGGTTCTACCTTTATCTCACCACCCAGATGTCTGGCTGCCAAATACAGAGCCAGCAGACACCTTCATCCCAGGGCACATAGCCCCCAACCCTGAGAAACAATGTCCCCCTGCAGCATGCCAGTCCCAGCAGGGAGCTTGCCCCTGTGGGACTGTCGGGAAGGCAGGGAATGTCTAAGATCCACCTTTGGACTTGGTGCCTTTCTGTTACCTTACACCATCCTGCGACCAGCATGTAGTGCCATGGGGTCAGCACTCCTTCTGCCATGCGGCCTGATCACAGGAGCTCAGTGACTCGATTTGGCAGGAAACCTGCAGTGGGTGCCAGGGGTTGCCTGTTCTCTCTCGTCAGGAGGGAAACCTTTGGGCTGGGGCTGGGCAAGTTCCCAGATCTGGGATGATACTGGGGGCTAGAGCTTATGAGCTGAAAGGGAGCAGGGGAGTGAAGATTTACTGCTCTTTGCAGGAGCTGCTGGTGTTGCTGGCCTGGGAACAGGAGGCCTAGGAGCTGGACTTGGAGGCGCAGGTGAGTCCTTGTCCCGGGGTAACTACTTGCTGGCTTGGAAATAAGCACATGCCTCTTGAGGACAAAGGCCTCTGCTGGCCAAGGGTTTCTAAGGGTTGGAATCTGCCTGCAGGCCCCATGTCACCAGGTCACCCCATCCCAACTGTGCAGCAGAAACCGCTTGGGAGTGGGGAACAATGGCTCATTGCAGGGACAGCCAGGAAGGTGATGGCTCAGAGGGAACAATGACTGGATGGGGGTGGGATGCGTCTTGTGGGGATAGTAGCTCTAGGGAAGCAATGGTTGTGAGGGGCAGTGGCTCTGGGGTGGTTGTTCTTGGGGGCGTGACTTGTGGGGACAATGGTTCGTTGCAGCAATGGCTATAGGAGGAGTCCTAGTTCCAGGGGAGGAGTGGCTACAGGGTGGTGGCTTGAGGGGCAGTGGCTCTGGGGGTGATGGTTCTTGGGGGGAGGGTGATGGTTCATTAAAGCAGTGGCTTTGTGGGAAGTGATGATTCTGGGGGAGCAGTTTGTTGGCCCATGTAACCATGTCAGGCATGTCACTTTCTTTCTAGGGTTTGGTGCTGGAGGGAAACCTCCCAAGCCAGGTAAGTGGTTTTTCCCTTAGTTTGGAGGGCAGGCAGGGGTGCTAACTGACCAACGTGGGTTTCGTGTCCATTGCTGTATGGGTTTTATTTTATTTATTTAATATATTTATATCCTGCCCCTCCTGCAAGCAGCTCGGGTTGAGGAGATGTAGTTTGTATTGTAGGTAGCTCTGCCTCCTGCCCTTCACCATCCACTTTGCCATGAGCCTCAATATCCCTGCTCCTGTACCCTGTGTTGCAGTCCGAGCCCCTGTGCCTCTTGCAACTCATTCCAACTCTGCTGGCTTACCCTGCTGGCCCTGTGACTATGATAGCCGTCTGTGTGCCTGCCTTGGGTCCAGGGGCCAAGTGATGCACGGCACCATTGCCCCTTGCCATGCCACAGGCATTGAACAGGAAACTCAAACCCTCGTATGTCTGTATTCTGCCAACCTGGGTTTAGGCAGGCAGGATACAGGAATGGGTTGCACACCAACCAAGGGAACAGAGAAGGCAAGCAAAGAGCTGAAAGGAAAGAGAAGTAACACAGAAGCACGTGGGAAGCAAGAGACCATGCAGACAGGAAGAAGAGGCTCTAGGCAGCCTTGACTGTGGGAAAGACCCAGAACAGCCAGCACTATGCAAGCTTGCACCTGTTCAGCTGTGGCTGCTTCCCACCCCCATCCATTAACATGGAGCAGCAAGGTTGGCACTTGGAATGGCCACCCCACCCCACCCCAAGCAAGGCTGGTTGACCACAGACCCAAACTAGGGAGTAGAAAAGGAGACTAGAAAAAGAAGTCCCCAATCCTCTGATCGCTCTGCTGCAGAGATGATAAAAGACAGACAGCCCATTCAGTGTATGTAGACAGAAGGGCAGTCAGCTTGCACCAGGTTGTAGGGCACCACACGTGGGATATTCCTAGGGTTGGAAGGATCTCAAGGGCCATCTTGTTCCATACCCATTCTAACATTTGACAGAAAAATAGGTACACTTCATGCCACTCCTAATCTACATAAATTTGCATGTGTGTATGAAAATTTGTAATAGTCTGCTAGCTAACTTTGAGTATGAACTGGAAAAAGGATGTCTGTGTGAGAGGCTGTGTACACATATTTTTGTATGTGCAGGACTTATGTTTTAAGTTACAACTCAGCCTATTAAAAAGTAAAAAAATTCAAATGTGTGCATTGACTTTGGTTCTAAAGTTTTAGTTTTAAAGACACTCAGAGGATCACAGATTGAAGCAGTGACAGTCCCTTTTAGCATGCTAAAAATCATCTCTCACAAGCACACTCATACCTCTCCTACCTTTTTTACTTTTCATCTTGCTCTCTGGCACACAACTCGCACCTGCCTGGTTGTTATCTATCTTCATTCTTTGATAGTGGTCCTTATTCCAAGCTTGTTAAAGTGAGAAAAAGTGCCTTGTGCCTAAGCAATGAATAACAGCAGCAGCCAGAGCTGTTAGCAGGAAGTCACAGCTCTTTCTAGATGGATTAATGAGGTGTTAATTTTATTTATTTATTTATTTATTTATTTATTTATTTAATTAATTCCATTTATATGCCCCCCCCCCCATGCCTACGGCCCGTATGGATTAATGACCCCCTTTGTCTGCTAAATCCAGTACAAACATTACACTGCTAGTAAGGCAGTACATGATAACAAAACCTGTTACTGTACAGGATAAGAAGGTACTATTGGATGGTATGTTGTCCACCAACCCTTCCCTGTCTATTGAGAAGTAAACTCCTGGTATGCAAATCAACTGCTGGGCCTCAAACTTCCATGTTCCTTTGCATACGGGGAAAGCTAAACCTGGGCAGGAATGGGGGCCCTTCCCTCTCCCAAGCTCTGTCCACTCAGGAAGGAAAACCCGCCTAGTACTTGCTAGTGTGAGACTGCCTCCCCCCCCCCCGCCCCATGCTGTGAATAACAAGCCAAGGGGAAGTGATGCTGATGGCAGCATTGCCATCATTAGATACCTCAGATGCTAGAGAGTTAGCTTGCCCTGGCAGAGCACTAGTTTCAGGCTGCTGCACACTCAGCAGGCATTGCTTCAGGCTTGGAATATGAGGCAGCAGCCTCTCTCCAGGCCAAGCAGCCCATGCTGACCTGCTCCATCCCAGCCAGACCTGCATGGATGGGCAAAAGGCAGACGTACCAGGGGTCCTGTGGCTGGGGAAGAAGTGTATGGGAGTGGAGAGTCAGGGAAATATGCCTTGGCTCCTGAGCCAGACTGGTAGGCAGCAAAGAGTTCAGCATTGTCTTGCAGCATGTTTTCAAATGGATGGACTACCCCAGTTCTGCCTGCTTCTGCCCACTTCACCCCCAGGTGGCCTGTCAGTCTAATGGTGCCCCACCAGATGCTGAAGTGGAGTAGGCTGTGCCTGCTCTGGGTCAGCCCTGCCAGCCCTGCCTGCTCCGGAACATCTGGAGTGCTGGCTGTGGAGCGGGCTGGCCAAACACGGGGCACTGGCCTGAAGCAGACCAGCTGTCTGTCTGACACATGCACCCGCACTGCTGCTCTGTTTACTGTTGGCCGTTGCCCCAGGCAACACAGCCTAGAGTGTCAGGTGAGCTCCCGCAACTCTATGGCGGGGGAGTATGCGTTCAGACCGCAGGCCGGGAAACCCACTGGGTCCGTCTGAACCCAACCCAGCGGGACTGGATGCAAGCGGACGCGAAGATGCACCTCCAGGGCAGACTGCAACACCCAGCATGTGCCCTGAACAGTTCAGTGTGTTCAGGCCAAGGGCAAGTCCCCACATTGGTAGCTGGACATGCCCCAAATCCCTGCAATGGGATGACCAGAATAAAGCTTGCATACCTTCAAAAATTCCTATGCTCTCATGTTGAATTATTGCAATCCCCTCCCCACTGTACAAGCACGCTTCCACATGGGCAATTGATCCAAACCACCCCAGCACACAAGCATGACCTCCCCCCTGAAAATGCTAGTGGAAATAATGGGGATATGTAAATGACCATATTTACTAAGTCACTTCAGACAAAGTCAGTTACTCCTCAGGTGCAATAAGGCCACAAGGAATAGCTGTCTTCAAATATCTGAAGGGCTGTGTGGTGACCCCAATGGTTTCTAGGTCTCCTTGCTGCCACCAGCCTGTCACACCTTTCTCCCCAAGGATTTACAGACCAGACCCTTGGTTCTGGTTTATTTATTTATTTTAGAAATTTTTACCCTGCCCGTCCTGCCACAGGCAGCTTTTCTCAGAGGTGATACACGTTCACTGATCTGGTTCCTGGTGGTGCTACCTTAACATCAGCATTACAGCCAAGCCAAGCGAGACAGATTGTACATCAGCCTCCAGTTTAAGTGTACACAATCTAAATTTATTATAGGTGAAGAACAGGTAAAAATTTCAGATTCAAGTTTCAAGTGCAGATCAGCTCCCTAAAAGTTAAGCATGAGATCCATTTATCCTTTCTTAGCCTTGGTTGGGCCAGTTATGGTGGACTTTTATCCTAGCCTGCTGGTCTTTTTCTCTTTCTCTTTCTAACTCTCCCTTCTTCCACAACCGTTAGATTTTAACCCCCTCTCCGACTGGCCCCTCTCTGGTCGATTACTATTCAAACACACCAATCAGCTTTTATGCAAGCTCAACGTTCTAAAGCTGTCCCCTACTCAGACAACGGACTGCTATTCTGAGGCTTACTCTTTACCCCAGAGTTCTTATGTAACAGACTGCTCCATAGAAGATGGAGGAGACTTGTTCCCTGTTGCTCCTGAGGGCAAGACTAGAACCAATGGGCTCAAATTACGAGAAAGCAAATTTCTGCTAAACATTACAAAGAACTTCCTAATCGTAAGAGCTGTTCAACAGAGGAACAGACACTGCCTAGGGCGGTGATGGGCTTTCCTTGGCCGTCTGTCTGGGATGCTGTAGCTGTGGATTTCCTGCATTGAGCAGGGGATTGGACTAGATGACCTCTGAGGTACCTTGCAACACTAAGATTCTATGAATGATAGTTGGGACCCATCAAAAGAGAGAGAGGGAAATGCAAGCAAGGAAAAACAAGTATGAACCACAATGAGAACTGTATGGAATGATCATCTACTCCCCTGTCATCCCACCTGTTCCCTATGGCTCTCTTATTAACATTCCACCAAGTGCCTTCTCCATTACCCCTCCTTGTAATTCCATGCACTCCCTAGTAATTCCCCTATTTCCCATGGCCCCTTTCCTGTCATTTCATCCAGTTCCTTGCCATTCCACCTGTTCCCTCTAGCCCTCTTTTTATTCCACACACAGACCCTTGTCATTGTACTCCTCCCCCACAACATCCTCCTTGTCATCCAAACCAATCGTTCATCATGCCCTATCTTTCTATGGCCGCTCCTTGTTATCCCGCCCAACCCCATTACTCCTTGTCATTCCATCCATGACCATCTCTTTGCAATTTCATTCTAAACGTTTATCATTCCACTCTCTGCTCATCTCCCCCCTTTGTCATTCTATCTAATCCCTACCACCTGGGGATCAAAGGTATTTTCATCCCACCTTATCCCTTGTCATTTTACCTGTTTCCACAGCCTCCTCCTTGTTGATCCACCCACATTCTAGCACTCCTGCTCATCATTCCACCCTTTCCTCTGTCATCCCACCCATTCCCCGTGACCCCCTCCTTGTTACTCCATCCAGTTCTTTGTCATTCCACCAATTCCCTCATTCCTTTCCTCCTCAAATATGGAACTGTTGGGAGGTATGAGCTAGCTCCACCACATCACCCATTCTCCTCCTGCTCTGACCACTCCCTTCTCTCTACAGGTGTCGGAGGACTTGGGGGACTCGGGCTGCAGCAAGGTGAGTGCACAGACTGTCTGGGCTTTCCAGGTGTGCCAGTGCCCTTCTGGGGTAGTCTTTCTTCTCACTGCACAAGGCAGCAAGCACCCTGGCCAAGAGCCCCATCCCCTCATCATAAGCCTCCAGCCAGCACAGACCCCCGGACTGAGACACAAAGATGCCTGGGGTGTGGCTGTCCAGCTGGGGCCTGCGGGGAGGAGGAGATACAAATATTGTGTCTGATGATTATGAGCAATGTCAGCTACAAACTCCAGAGGACTCTAATAGAGATGTGAGGATCTGGGGGGGGGGAAATATTTTTTTGGGGAAACTGGGTTGTTGATTTTTGTGCTCCGCCTTTCCCAAAGGCCTGGAGGGAAAATTTGGGGGGAAATTGAAACTAAACTCTTCCATAAAAACATAAGAAGTGTCATACTGGATCAGAACAATGGTCCATTAAGCCCAGCATCTTGTCTCCGACAGTAGGCACTCTTGGTCCCTTTGGAGAAGTACCCAACAGGTCATAAACAGATCCATTCCCTGCTGTTTGCTTCCAGCTCCCAACAGCCATAGGTTACATCCCCAACCTACTTGACTAATAGCCATTAATAAACCTATTCTCCAAAAACTTATCCAGTCCTGTTTTAAACCCAGCTGTGTTACTGGCCTTGACCACATCCTCTGGCAACAAGTTTCACAAGTTAATTGTCCATTGAGTGAAAAAATACTCCTTTGTTTTAAATCTGCTGCCAGTTAGTTTCATGGAGTGTCCCCTAGTTCTAGTGCTCTTAGAGAGGGTAAACCTCAACTCTCTAGTTACTTGTTCCACACCACTCCTGATTTTATAAACTTTTCATATACCCGTATCATATTCCCTCTGTTGTCTCTGCTCCAAGCTGAAGAACCCTAACCTAATGTGCTTCTCCTCATACAGAAGCTTTTCCATACCCTTGATCATTTTTGTTGACCTTCTTTGGACCTTTTCCAGTTCTACTTTTTTGAGATGGGGCAACCAGAACTGCACACAATATTCAAGATGTGGCCACACTATGTATTTATATAATATTATATAAATGGCAGCACCATTATGATATTTATGCTGCATTATGATAAATAGCAGCAGCATTAAGATATTTTCTGTTTTATTCCCTATCCCTTTTCCAATAACTCCTAACATTTTATTTGCCTTTTTGACCACTACAGTAGGGCTGAAACAGCAAGCTACCGCAGTAGCTGTTTCCAATGGAAAGAGCTCTTCCGCAGTGAGTGGCATGGTGCAATAGAGACGTTCATTCCGCTACTTATGTCTGCGATCTTCTGCAATTTATTATTATTTATTATTAGCAAGCATTTATATAGTGCCAGCAATGTACCTGGTGCTTTACAAAGTAATGCAATAGACACGGTCCCTGCTCTAGGACTTACAATCTGAGAGACAGAGGTGCGGTCGAGACGAAGGAAGGGAAACCGAGGGAGAGACAAGGGGTGTAACATGTATGAAGATGCGAGATCTCAGGTGCACGCGCTTGGCTTGGTTACATCAAGAATGATGGCTGGCTGGTCCATGTGGTGAGGATATGAGTACACAGACCTCAGGTAACAGATTGTACTGGATGGAGGGAATCAGCAGGAGTTAGGTGAGGGGAGCAAGGAGTCGGGGAGGACAGAGCAGAAGAGGTGGGTCTTGAGGAGGAATTTAAAGGTATGAAGGGAGGGGGCGAGGTGGATGTGGGCAGGGAGGGAGTTCCAGGTGTGGGGGCAGCTAGGGAGAAGGGGCGAAGGCAGTTAGGGGAGCAGGGGAGGTGTGGGAGGGCGAGAGAGGTGACAGAGGAGGAGCGGAGATCACGGACTGGAGTACAGAAGGAAATTAGTGCAGAGAGGTAGGGGGGAGCAAAGTTGTGAAGAGCTTTATAGGTGAAGACTAGGTGCTTGTGCAGGGTTCATTAAGGAAGGGTGAGCCAGTGAAGAGAGGCGAGGAGGGGCTGCACGTGGCCGAAGCGATTGGCGAGGTGGATGACCCTGGCAGCAGAGTTTTGGACGGAGATAAGAAGAGAAAGGGGAGAACGAGGGAGGCCAGTGAGAAGGTGGCTACGGTAATCAAGGTGAGAGATGACATGGGCATGGACGAGAGTTTTGGCAGTGGAGACAGAGAGAAAAGGGCAAATCTTAGCAATGTTATGGAGGGAGAAGCGACAGGATTTGGCAACAGAGTCAATATAGGGTTTAAAAGAAAGGGGTGAGTCAAAAATGAAGCCTAAGCTATGGGCTTGGGGGACGGGAAGGGTGGTGACCCCGTCAGTAAGATCAACAGGGAGGAGAGAGAGGAAGGATGGGGGATTGGGAGATGAGTTCAGTTTTAGCCATGTTGAGTTTGAGTTGACGTTGAGACATCCAGGTAGAGATATTAGAGACAGCTGGTTAGGTGAGCTTGAACAGATGGAGAAAGAGAGGGAGTAGAGAGAGAGTTGAGTGTCATCAGCGTAGAGGTGATATTGGAAGCCATGGGAGGCAATGAGTTTGCCTAGGGACAGGGTGTAGATAGAGGAGAGGGCCAAGGACAGAGCTTTGGGGAACACCAGCCCAGTGTCGGCTGGTGGTTTTTGAGACTGGTGGGGCAGTGGGCAGGTTGAACCTACTGCTGGCGGCTTTGCCACTGGTGCGCCTAGGGGCCTGATCTAGGGGCGGAGCCAGGACAACAGTAGGCGGAGCCTGGTCTAGGGGTGTCGCTGGGGCAATGGTAGGCCAGCAGCATAGCTTAGGCCAGCAGCAAGGAGTTTCCTGGGTGAACAGAAGTAGCCGGGGGCTTAAAGCCCCGCGCCCAGCGGCTGAGCCCAGGAACCTGCTTTCTGGGATTCCACCTACCTGCCTCGTTGCTGCG
>QEPC01007061.1:894402-926004 GCA_003113815.1 Sphenodon punctatus
TTTTTTTTGGGGGGGGGGTTAGGAGCTGTGCCCTCTGCTTTGCCATGTGTTTTTTTTGGGGGGGGGGTTAGGAGCTGTGCCCTCTGCTTTGCCATGTGTTTGGGCAGTGGGTTGCCTGATATTTGAAATACCCATACACAGAAAAAATTATAAGCAGATTTTTTTATTCATTGGTACAAGGAAATGGATCGCCATCTGACAGTTTTAATTTTACTTGACTTGTTTTGTAACTTTATTGGGTCGCAGAATTTTCAATTTGGGGTCGCAGAACTTTGGGGAAAAAATTGCAGAAGAATCGGGGCCCTGCCCATAGCCGTGGGCCTGCCCCTGTCCCCAAGAAGAGGTTCCACCCTCCCAATGCCCTCTGTACCTCTTCTTGGGGACAGGGGCAGGTTTAAAATATAGAAACCACCTACTCTTCATATAACTGTAACTAACTACCTCTAAACAACAGTAGCACCAACAATTAAAAAAACCTCTAACAACTGTTTAACTTAAGACATCCTAACTTCTATCTTTTTTTTAATGCATTCTGTTGCTCAGTGTCCCACGGCTGTGGGTCTGCCCCTGCTCCCAAGAAGAGGTTCCACCCTCCCAATGCCCTCTCTACCTCTTCTTGGATGCAGGGGCAGGCTTAAAATATAAAAAACACCTACTCTTAATCTAACTTACAACTGTTGTGCGCTCAGCGAGTGCGTTTTGGAGGCCTCAGATAAAGTGCGTTTTGGAGGCCTCAGCAAGATTTGTCTAAGTTGTCCTCATCAACATAAGACATAATGTTATTTTTTAACTTGTGTTTTTTGTTTTTTAATGTAACTTTTTAACTTAAGATATGAAAGGAACCACACTTATCTTAAAAATTTAAAAAACCTGCAACTTACAACTGTTTAACTTAAGACATAACTTTTTAACTCAGCTTTTTTTAACTTTTTAACTTAAGAAGGAACCACACATCTTAAATGTGGGATGTCCTCTGCTGGCTCTCGGCTCTCATCCTCACCCTCGCAGCTATCAGAAACGCCTCCCTCCGCCTTGTGTACCGTCGCCGTCATGATGCCTTTGGGTGCTGGGTTTAGTCATGGTGATGGTTCTGCAGCGCCATTAGTCTTCCTTCCTCTCTGTGTTCTGTCCTTGTGTTCCAGGGCAGCAGGCTGTCATCTCGTCGCACTCGCTGAAGCAAGGAACAGCAACTCTGGTCTCCTCCACCTTGTGTGTTGTCAGTTCTGTTGGTGGCGGTGCCTTCTTTTCCTGTTTGCGTGGTCCAGCCTCTGTGTTGGTATCAGTCTCCCTGTAACGGAACTGAGACTATGCAGGCCAGGCTGGAACTGAAGAGCTCCAAAACAGGTTGTCTTATTTTGTGGTCTCCCCTCCTTTTAGTCCTCATGCAATAGCTAGCAGCAGCAACTCCGGTCTCCTCCACCTTGTGTGTTGTCAGTTGTGTCATTGGTGGTGCCTTCTCTTTATGTTTACATGATGCAGCGTCCATGTTGGCATGGGTCTCCCTTTCAGGACAAAGACCATGCAGGCTGGAGCTGAATGGATGCAAAACAGGTCTTCTCATTGTGCAGGTCTCCCCTCCTTCTAGTCTTCATGCAATGGAGAGTCCAGAATAGATCATCTTCGGGTCTGTTCAACATCTGTACTGGAAATTTGCTCAGTGTTCCTTGCACTGTGCAAACAGATCTATTGTTTTATTGTTGAAGTCCTGAATTTCCCTGATCATGACTCAGTAGACAGCATTGCTAGAGCATTGCTAGAGCATTCAGACAGTCCTCTGTCGTGGTACTTCTCAGAAAGGTTTTAATTCTTTTTAGAGCTGAGAAGCTTCATTCTGCTTCAACAATTGTGAGAGGTGTCGTCATCACAATCTTCAGCAGTTTAACCACCTCTGAAAAAGATTTGTCTAAGTTGTCCTCATCAACACAGCAAGTAGTGCAGAGGCATCTATGGTGGAACGGAATTCAGACCTGTCATACAAAGTCCCAAGCTCACTCCTCAGTCAGTCTCTCTCCAGCATTGGGTAGGCTTCTGTTGCCATGTTAAATGCTTGGATGGGAAAGCGTTCACTGTGCCTTTGAAACAAAATCCCCTGCACCAAAGTTGCACTCTCTAGATGTTTCGTGAATTGAAATCTGTCACGAGCATGAGACATTATAATATCACACATTTCCACAACAAACTGCTCTAGCTAGTTTGCACAAACTGCTCCATGCTAGGTGCACTTCTGCCCATCTGAGTGTTCTCTGGCAGCTCTGAGCGCATGGTTCCAGTGGAGTCCCTCACTTTATTGATGGCTCTTATGAAGTCTGCAGTATATCTTTAAATACCTACAGAATCAATGTTTGTTTGTTTTTGGAGCTCCTTGTAAAGTATGTCTACGTGCGGCATGATTCTGTGGAACAAGGACAAGAAGTAGAGGAACTTCCCGTCGGATGCCAGCATGTTCATGTATGACATGGCCTCAATACCAGTCTTGCCATCATGACTGTCTAGTTGTATTTGGTCAAAGCACTCAACCAGATCCATTCTCTGCTCACAGATGACCTTGACTGTCCACACACTGAAGGTCCAGCATGTTTTAACTACGTTGGGGAGTCTTCTCTTCACCACCACATCCAGAACTTCATTCCTTTTTGGAGATGAACTGAAGAAATCAGGAATACCAGACAGACTTTGAAAGAAAATCCTTATTTGTCTTATGTGGGATACGGCTTGCTGCATAATAAGGTTCAGCTGATAGGCAAAACAGTGAACGAAGTGTGTGTTTGGGTATACATCCCTTATCTCCCTCTGAACTCCACCATGCTCTCCACACATCACACTTGCTCCATCATAGCTCTGAGCTATGAGTTTCTGTTTGTCCAAGTCCCTTGGGAGAGTAGGGATGGGCAAACGTGGCTTGGAGTTCGGCCCGAACTTGGCCTGTTCGGACGACCAAACCGAACGTTCGAACGGCCGAACAGTTCGGAAAAGTTCGGATGAGTTCGGGGGTGGGAAAAACATGACTGGAAGGGGGAGGCAGCTGAGGAGCAGACTTCCTGACACCAGGGGTGGTTTCAGGGCCAAAAATACCGATACCGAACAGAATTCGGTTTCGGTACCTATAGCACTTTTTTAATGTTCGGCCGAGTTTGGCCAAACCGAACTCCGCCGAACCAAACAGCTGAACCTGAACTCGGGTTTTCGGGGAAGGCCAGAAAGAAGGAGGTTACAGTAATCGAGGCGAGAGATGACCAGAGAACGAACAAGAGTTTTGGCAGACGAGACAGAGAGAAAAGGGTGAATCTTAGCAATGTTATGGAGGGAGACGCGACAGGATTTAGCAACAGAGTCAATGTAGGGTTTAAAAGAAAGGGGTGAGTCAAAGATGAAGCCTAGGCTACGGGCTTGGGGGACAGGCAGGATGGTGACTCCATCAATAGTTATTGACAGTGAGGAAGGAGAGGAAGGATGAGGGGGGAAGATAAGGAGTTCAGTTTTAGCCATGTTGAGTTTGAGTTGACGTTGAGACATCCAGGTAGAGATGTCAGAGAGACAGTTGATGAGACGAGCTTGAACAGAGGGAGAGAGAGAGGGAGTAGAGAGATAGAGTTGAGTGTCATCAGCATAGAGGTGGTATTGGAAGCCATGGGAGGCAATGAGTTTGCCTAAGGATGAGGTATAGATCGAGAAGAGGAGAGGGCCAAGAACAGAGCCTTGAGGAACACCAACTGAGAGGGGGAAGGAGGAGGAGGCGGAGTTGGAGAGAGACACATTAAAGGAGCGGTCAGAGAGGTAGGAGGAGAACCAGTTATGGACAGAGCCACAAAAGCCAAGGGAGTGAAGGGAATCCAGCAAGAGTGAGTGGTCAACAGTATCGAAGGCAGCAGAGAGATCAAGGAGGACAAGAATGGAATAGAGACGTTTAGATTTAGCCACCAGAAGATCGTTGGTGATCTTAGCGAGAGCAGTTTCAGTAGAATGAAGGGGGCGGAAGCCAGATTGGAGGGGGTCAAGGGAGGAGTTGGAGGATAGGAAGTCAAGGCAGCGGGAGTAGACAACACGTTCAAGCAGCTTGGAAGCAAAAGGAAGGAGTGAGACAGGACGATAGCTAGAAGGGTCAGAGGGATCAAGAGTGGACTTTTTGAGAATAGGAGAGACTGCGACATGTTTGAAGGCAGAAGGGAAAGAGCCAGTATTTGTACATTTTAACTGAAAATTTCCTGTTGCTTGTCCCAACCCTCTTTTCTGTTTGTGAAGCCTACTTCCTCACTTAATCTGTGTGGGTACCTGTTGTTAAAGGAGAATTTATTAATAGTTTTTAGTTTGGTTTGAATATTTTGTGGGTTGAGTGCGGTGGGAAATTTAATGTTTCTTTCCAATGTGTTAGAAAAGGATGGAGGTGATGCCTGGGGCATTGTAATGATTAGTGTAATCAGCTCAGTGCCTCAGCCAAAATGAATGGAGAGTAGGTGTTTGCTGTGTTCATCCCAAATGTATTTGATGAAGGCAAAGTAGTTCAGATCATGTTTTATTCCAGTTTTGATTGGTGAGAGCATACAAGCCTTTAGGTCACATGGGGGGTTTGGCCTGAAAGATTGTACATCTTCCTCCAACAGAAGGAACAATAAAACATTTCATTTGAACTAGTTTGTTTCCATGTCTTGGTTACATCTCCTAGAGGATCTCCTCTAGGAGATCCTCACAGAGACACCTAGATAAGACTTAGGCCATTTTTAAACAAGATGTTAACACGCAGGTCCACCCATCCCCCACATGTGCAAACACCCATGTAAAAGTGGTAGTGGAAAAAAGTTGGGTTGCTCCATGTGGGGGCATGAGTGGGGATGGGTGTTCACCCCTCACTGGCCTGTGTGCACAGGGCAGCACACTCACCCGTGGGACAGGTCCGTCACCACCATGGGGAAAAGCCACATGAGGGCTAGAGAGGCACAACGCTCGGCCGCCAACCAACAACACCCCGCCCATCACGATACATTCCCAGCCCAGTCAGAAGCCCTTAAAGGAAATGCGCCCAAAGAGATGGGTGTGCTGGCTCTCACACCACCCATGGCCCCAACCCAACAAAAGAAAAGAGCCAGCACCATGGACGGACATGGCAACAGTCAGGTAAGTGCATGGCACCCCTGCACTGCCACAAGGCGCCGTGGAGGGGGAGCAACATGACATCTGACAGGTGCCATGTCCTTTGACAGGTGAGCACCAGCACAGCTGCCTCCACCACCACAACCACCAGAAGAACCAGGCGGGCCACAGCCATGGGCCCCTCTGACAACCAGTTAAGCCAGGCAGACCCCAGGGAAGAATGGGGACGGTGCCCTAGAAAGCAGCCACAGAGGGAAAGCCAGATGGCAGCTGATAGTTATGCCTTCCCATCAGAGGCAAGCACCAGCTCTGCTTCCACCCCTACCACATCCTCCGGGTTGGCCTGGTGCCCAATGCTGTTCTATGGTGAGGTGGATTGGGTCTTCTGCGTGGATGGAGAGATGGTGCCCACCGTACCATTTTTGGAATCCCTCTGGTCGCCATGTACATCATGTTAAGTCACCCACAGAGTTGTGCCAGGGCATTCCCACTGTAGTAAATTTTAGGTTTGGGCAGAATAATCAGCTAGATTCTCCTGGATATACACTCCTTCTCTCAGGAATTAGCCACTTAGACATGGATGTTTATAAGAAATAAAAGGGTAATTTATTAAGACACAAATCAAATAGAATGAATGTGATTAGATTAAGAATAAGAATGATGTATTCCTGGAACTGGATTAGGATCCAGATCCAAATATACGTTCAAACTTATACAATAACTACAAAGATTAAAGACAAGGAAATAAAACAAATTTATTTATTTATTTACAACATTTTTATCCTGCCTCTCCTGCTCATGCAGCTCAAGTCGGCTTACAACATAATATATTAAAATATCATTAAAAATATAAAAATATTATTATTATTATTTTTATTTTATTATAAGCATTTATATAGCGCCAGTGATGTACCTGGCACTTTACAAAAAATAAGATAGACACAGTCCCTGCCTGAGAGCTTACAATCTAAAGACCGGGGGAGGGGAGACAGGGAGGGGAGGACAGAGGGAGTGACAAGGGATGCGGCATTCATGAGGATGCGAGAACTCAGGTACACGTTCTTGGCTTGGTTGCAGTAACATATATAAAATAACATATATACAATAACATATATAAAATCCATAAAACAACTCAAAAGGGGGATAGCATTAAAACAAATTAAAACCTACCTTCCTACCCCACACTCCACCTATCCTTCACCCATCTCCTTCACCAAAAGTCTGGCCGAACAGTCAAGTCTTGCACTGACGTCAAAATGAGGTGAGGTCCAGGGCCACTCATAGGCTGCTGGGCATTCTAAAGTGCTCAGCAAGCAATAATTATGAGTTCTAACTAAATACTGGATAGTTATACCATTGCAATCAAAATGCATTCTTCTTCTTCCCTTTTCATCATTTCTCAACCTTGTTACTCTGACCTCTCTTCACTTTTCCCCTTATTGGCATGTCTCCAAATGAGTGAGAGTTCAGGGCCTAGTGTTCTTACTTGTTCCTTTTTTGCCTTCTCTTAGCATTACTTTCTACTTATGTCAAGCAAGCAAGCAAACAGCAAACAATTGACCCTAACTAGGGCAGACAAAGTACTACCCAAGGTGCAAGAGGCCACCAGGTTGAATGGTAGGCTCAGCGATCATGGCCAGGAGGGGAACGTACAGGCCACAGGTGTGAAACGCAATCATTTCACCCTCCCCCAACAGGAAATTGATCAGACAATGGGGATCGAGCTCCCCTCCATGGGATTCCCATCTGAAACACACAAGCATGGGGACCTTATCCAGATCGAATTTGTTCCAATTCCATTGGACGTGTCACTGCATTTTGAGAACTCCGAAGGCACATTCAACAACACAGCAAGTGGAGCACAACTTGGCAATAAAGAGCACCTGGGCAGGTGTTTGTGGCACAGGGTACACCTTCGTTAGCCACAGCATGATTGGCTCTCCGATAATAACGGAACTCATGGCCACGCCCTCAATAACCCAGAATAAATTTGGGGCAATTTCCCCCATGTACATTCTAGGAAAGAATGGCAAGTTCCAGAGAATCCTCACATCATGGCTCCTTCGAGACACTCGGTAAATACGTCCAGGAAGTGGCCCCTGTGGTCCATGACAGCTTGTAGGGAGATGGAGAAATGACCCTTTCTATTAAGATAGTCATCCTTGCTGTTAGGAGGATGGATTATGGAAATGTGGGTTCCATCTGTGGCCCCGATACAGTGGGGATTGGGGAAAACCATTTGCGGCAAAGCCATTGATCACCTCTTCAGGCTCAACCAGCTGGATCACCCACTCCGTAAGTTCCTCCACAATAGTCGTGCAAACTTCAATAAGGACCTTGGCAACCATGGAGGTTTCCACCCTGAATTGTTATGCCACACTGCAGCAGGAATTGGGGATCACCAGCGTCAAAACGTTTTATGGCCGCGCACTTTCCTACCGGTATGGAGTCCTCATGTTGGTGGTTTCCTTCTCCAGGTGTAGCCGTAGGATACTGCAAGGTGGGATAGTAGGCTGCAGGGCATTCTAAAGTGCTCCGTCCACTGGTAATCCCTCCTCCCACCCCTCCGGGTGACCAGGATGGTCTCCCACCAATCCTTGCTCCTATACGGAACCCAGGCCCTTCTCTCTGTTGTGATGGTCTGGTGAATGCCATGGATGATCATAGCTGTGTCCATGGTCAGAAATCTGGCTGCAATGGACACCCCCCTCAGCATGGCATCCATCCGCATCTGCCTGGCCTGGTGGAATGCTTTATCGCCCGGTATCTCAGTCATACCCTGTGCCATCTGGGAGTTGTGCTGCGGCTGAACAGACTGCACCTTACCTTGTATCCAGCATGGAGGTCCAGTGTTGATCTGCGTGCTGGAACCACCTTAGGCATGTTCTCTGCAAATTGCGGATTCTTAGTTCTGAATAACACCTCAGCAGCCAGCAGGAATTGTTGGAATACTGCACCCATGGCTGCTATGGATTGTCTTCATGGGTGGGATTGAGCGCTCCCTCCATGTGCCTTTTTATTGGGGTTACCCCATGCAGTGGACTGTGTATTAGCTCTGTTGTGTGTTAATGGCCCACCCCTTTCTCTCACCCTAGTCTCGCTGTGATGATCCATGCATGGCCTGGCCTTGGCCATGCCCCTCCATGTGCCCTCATTTGGCTCAACAGCACCATGGCTGCAGCAGGAAGGGGTGATCAGCCTGGTAAGTGTATTCGACACCTTGATCTTGTCCCTGTTAGGCCATGACCTGATACACCTGTGTTTTTGCTCCATAATGGGAAAGGTGCAACAATGATCCTGGATTGGCTGGCCCTCACCCTCTGTGGAGCAACCTATGGGTGCTTGGGGATGTTTGTATGGGCTGTGTGTGGCTGTGTTCTGTGCATCTACCCCCATCTACTCCTGATGGACATGTGTTTTGTTCTTATCACAGATGCTGTTGTTCTTGGCCTGCAGGTCCTGGCCAAAATTGCCCAGGACCTGCAACAGGCAGCTGCGGATTTCCGTGAAGGAAGCTGCAATTACCAAGGGGCCCGTGAGTAACCCCCACTTCGTACTTTCATATCACTCGCCCTTTTTCGCTGTGGGTAACAGGGGATGTGTGCTGAGGGGGATATGCTTCATTGGGATCTCTCTTTTTCCCTATTTCAGGGCGAGCGCACATGCAGGAGAGGGCGGAGGAGCGGCAGGAGCTGTTGGAGATCCTACCAGACATATGTCGTCAAGGGGATGACTTCTCCTGGGCCCAGAGCGCTCAGTGGAGCAGTGCCTGGGGGAGGCATGCCTAGTTTGCTTTTATTTGTTTTGTTCATTGATTTGCTTGTTTTATTAAATGTTTGTTTGTTTGTTCTGAACAGCGCTGTCCACATTGTCATTCCTGCCGGGGGTGATCATTCCTCAGCAGGAGAGGGAAGGTGTTGGCAGGGATTGTCATGGGGCCGTCAATGTGTGTTCCCACCATCCTTGTGATGCTGTTCTCTTATCAGTGCTGCCCTCGATTGGCCGCTCCACTGTCCCTTGTCGTCGCACTTTGAGCTGCTTGTGTGTCCTGTGCCTTGTTCCTCACTCCCAGGCCAACATCCGTGCCACTTTGGGCTAACCTCTCTGTAGCAGGTGTACGGGTGTTACCTCCATGAAGCTAGCTCCACTTTGGGACCACTGTGACACTGCTTTGATCTTTCCAGTGGATGTTGTGGGGCTGTAAGAGTGCCCTGTGCATCCATGCCCAGGGATGCATCCATGCACGTTACAGCTGTGTTGCAGTGGTGTTCCAGTGGAGTTAGTATTATGTCTGTTCTCACCCAATGTGTCCTGCGGTTGGGGCCATGTGCGTTTTGGACTGTTCTGTCTGCCGGGCATGGGGTGGTGTGCCGTTGGACTTCCTGATGTCTTCCCCTATTGTTCCTGTGCAGCCCATTGGTTGCATGCTGTAGCAAGGGAGTTTGGACTTCTTGGAACATAGCAGTCTTGCAGGTGTCTGGCGGCTCGGCTGCCACTCTCGTTGCTCTACTGTGCCTTATCCTGTCCCTCCTCCCCCACCTGGCTGGAGATAGGTGGGGAAGGCAGCTGTGGCTTCACTTGGCCTTTGTTTGCGATGTTGCAATGTCCTGCACCGGGGGGCGTGAGATGGCCCTTCTCAAACCAGTGGAGCAGCTGTCTGTATGAACAGTGAGCATGGTGGATTGGTTGGGGGTTGGGTACATGAGTGCCTGTCATGGGAAAACCCCTCTTTTACCACAGCAGGTGCATGGAGCTGTATGCTTCAGCTAGGTTTTGGGGTGCTAAGCCCCATGATCACTGTATTCTCAATATGTTGTATCATGTATGTATTATCACTTGGACCATGTATGGGAATGTGGCTGGGGCCAGCTAACTGTTGAACTCTGGGTGACTTGTAGCTCATCTTTCATAGCAAGCCTCTGCATGGGCAGACATACCAGATTTGAGTGATTCAGGAGGTGGCTAATGGCCCACTAATGGGCCATTGAGGCACCCACCAGGGCCACTGAAACCCACTCAGGAACAATGGAAAAGCAGGGGAAGAGGCAACACCCTGTGTGCCCTTCCCTGTGACATTAGAGACATTCCTGCTGCAGCTGGTAGTGTTTAAAAGGGAACCATGTGGAGCTGCAGGGGTGCTCTCTTTTTGGACCTGTGCTGGACCCTAAGCAGACGCCCTGTCACCTGGCTGGAGACTCCAATCCAGTAATCAAGACTTCTACCTGCACTTGGTGAGGAGGACTAGCCAGGGGATTTGAGTGTATAGTCAGCCTTGTACTTTTTTGCTTTTATTTTCCCTGTGACCATTCTGTACTCGTTCTATGCCGTTTTGCTTTACCTTTTCAAACATAAAGCTGCTGTTTAAACTCCAAACGTGGTCTCCTTGTGTTCGCTACACCCAAGCATTGAGCAGGGTGGGAGTTCCCTAAGACGGGCCCAACCCAATTGTAAATTTCTGAAACCTGCGACTGTCAGGGGCAAGGGGAAAGGTCAAAGGCACAGCCCAGAGTGAGTGGGGACCCTGACAGCCCGGTAGGCACCAGGTGACAGTCCCGTGACCTCCCTGGCTGACGTCAATTTGTATCCCTCCCCACTCAGCCGAGGTGGGTGGGTGATGCATGATTACTCCACCTATCTCTCACAGACCTGTCACACAGTTGCGTCTGTTTAAAAACGGCCATAATTTTACACTGAAACGTCCCCAAACTACTTTTTCTCCAGCTTCTGTCAAAGTAAAAAACAAAGTTTTTTTTGTTTTTTTTTTAAACTATGATTCTATTTAAAAGGTGCCAGTATGCTGTGAGCAGATGAAAAGCTTCAAATGGGTGTGGAAATCTCGGGGCTGGGGCTAAATGCTGTCCGTGGCTAGTCTAATTTGACCTCTTTCCAGTTCCTGGATCTGGCCCCTGGATCCAGTTCCTACTCTCAAGCACAGAAAGTGAGAGTTCAGGAGAAGGAGCCGAGATGAGGGCTAGCACACCAGGATTGGAGAGGGATCTTTAGCACAGTTCCATGGACTACTGTCTCCTTCCTTTCCCTGCCCTGAACGCATCCACATCCTCCATTTCTGTGCAGCCCTTGGAGCTTGTCCTAATTTTTTTAATGTCCCCTAGGAAAGAGAATGTTTCCAACCCCATTTTAAAATTTCAGAGCGATGCTGCAATTGTGCAGCTAGATACAGAATTGAGTGCAAACCTCCAGTCTGACAGCAACAAAATTATTAGTCAAACTGATTTACTGTAGTGCAGAATGATCACTACAGTAAGCAGATACGTAGAATCAGTAGAGCAAGTAGGAATTTTGGAGCTGAAAATGGCTTCCCCAAGTCTTAGGACACTTGCAGATGAGCACAGAGGGCCGGGGAACTTCCAG
This sequence comes from Sphenodon punctatus, assembly GCA_003113815.1. Lineage (NCBI taxonomy): Eukaryota > Metazoa > Chordata > Lepidosauria > Sphenodontia > Sphenodontidae > Sphenodon > Sphenodon punctatus. Next base: position 905,860 of record QEPC01007061.1, read on the forward strand.
GAGCAGAGATCACATTAGGAGTGATCCTGGGACGCTCCGCTTGTGTGCGCGGGGGGGGGAGAGGGGTTTAGCCTGTTTCTAGCATGATTTTCCATCCTGTATTGCTAGGCTGGATTTTTGAGCCCTGCAATGCGTGATGGAAATCACACTAGAAAAGGGGTATACGCACCACCATCACCCCAACACACACACACACGAATGGAGCTTCCCGGGATCACTCCTAACACAATCTCTGCTCCCAGAAGTTCCACCACACTCATCTGCAAGCGGCCTTAGGCACGCAAAACACACTTACCTTGTTTCCAAGATATCTGTATTCAGCGTGGGGTGTTGTTGTTTTTTGTCATTTTATAGTAATCTCAAATTTTATAGGTGGCCAGTGGCTCCAACACCTAGGTGGCCCCACCTCCTGCCCCACCAGCCTAAAGGTCTACCAATCACCTCTGTGAACGAATGTAACTAACAATTATTACTATATTACTGTTGCAACTAGCTATTGCTATTGTTCTGAGCCTAAAATATATAACCAAGTTTGTTTTGATAGTCAAGTAAACACTGCAAATAATTTCAATTTTCTCCCAAATTTCTGTTTTGCTTGACAAAAACAAAACACACACAAAAACACCTCCCCACTCCCCCCACCCCACCCTCCCCGGTGCCTTCAGAATTTCCAGAAATTTTATATCTCTGGACTATCAAGTGGTTGCTAGGGGACTTCCTCAGCTGTGCTAGGCCTGGCCAAGTAGCCTGACTATGACAGAGAAGCGGGGGAGCTGCCTGCAGGAGTAGAGAGTAGTAGGGGCCAGTGTCTGCTTCTGGAATGCTGAAATGGGACAGGGAAAGTCATCTGACCTGCATCCTCCTGCTACATAGTTTCACTAGTGCTACTCTTGTTTTGGTTGCTCTACACATTGTAGAGTCTAATTGGCATCATCCACCCCCTACGTGGCTGCTATTAAGAAACGATCCAGCTGGAGTGTGTTTCCCTCCTGCTAAGACTCAGGATCCATAGCAGCCCAGGAAGGCCCCAGTCCACTCTGTGGCAACTCTGGACTAGTAGAGAGGCAAGACTTGTAATGTGGTGCCTCCTCTTACTGACTCCCTTTGGATCCTGGGGGCAGAATTGCCAGGGCAGGGGCTGTGTGCCCCATCGGCTCAGAGCTCAGACCAAGGCAGCCGTTAGGCTACACAGAGTGGGAGAGTGCTGACTACAAGGGGAGCGCGGCTGCCACATCAGACCAGGGCCAGTCAGGGGAACCGTGTAGATCCCAGCTTCATTCTCTTTTTCTATGACAGGTCTTGGCGCGCAGACAGGTGGTGTCTATCCTGGTGGTGTCTATCCTGGTGGTGCCTATCCTGGTGGTGTCTATCCTGGAGGTTATCCTGGTGGTGTCTATCCTGGAGGTGTTTACCCTGGGGCTGGGGCAGCCTATAAAGCTGCTGCCAAAGCTGGTAAGTTCCAGAGCTTCCCAGTACCAGCTGCATGGGGACTGGATCCTAGACAACTCTGAACTGATTGTGACATGCATGGGCCAGTGGAGCTTGGGGGTATGACAGAGAAGTGGGGTGGGCTCTCCTTCGCTGGGGGTTTTCAAACACAGGCTGGACGGCCATCTGTCAAGGATGCTGTAGCTGCAGATTTCCTGCATTGAGCAGGGGGTTGGACTAGATGACCTCTGAGGTAATTTCCAACTCTATGATTCTATGATAGGGACTAGGCCAAATACTCTCATCTCACCTGACCTTGTGGTTGGGGTGGAACTCAGGCTGCATGGACGCTGGATGCTGGACCCAGTCCCTCCCCTGTGAGTCTCTCTGGGGATTTCTAGCTGCAGACGTACTAGGCCTTGTTGGGAGTCTGGGATAGACAGTAGGACTCCCAGGGAGGGGGTCCATGTTGCCCAGGAGAGCATGGGGGCTAGATCTACCTTTCCCCCAGGGCAAGTTGCATCCAGCAGGGATGCTTATGGTGACTATCACCAAGGTGGTCCTTGTCTGTAACTGGCTGCAAGCATCACTGGCTCCTGGAAGCTCTCACTACAGTAGTGTGACCATACCTGGCATCCTGCTTTGCCTTTGCTCACCAGCTGCCGGAGCAGGTGGTCTTGGTGGCGGCGTGGGTGGCGGTGTCGGTGGCATCGGCGGTGTCGGTGGACCTGGAGGTGTTGGTGTTTCCACAGGTAGGGTTCATTGAAATTCCCTCAGCTCCATGGAATCTCAGGAAGCTCTGGAGGCACTCTCTGCTGGCAGCCATGTGCATAGTGACAGGCTCTCTCTTCTGTAGGTGGAGTAGTGCCCCAGACTGGGGTGCAGCCGGGGGCAGGTGTGGGAGCAAAGCCCGGCAAAGTGCCAGGTAGGTCAGCTGTAGGAGGGCAGAATGGGACATGGAAGGTGGGTCACAGCAGTAGGCAGACAAACAAAGTTGGTCTTCTCTCCCCTGTCAGGAGTTGGTATCCCTGGAGTTTTCCCTGGAGGCGTACTCCCTGGCACAGGTGAGTAGGACTAACCCTTCCTCAATCCTGGTGCCCAATTCTGTGGCCAAGCCAGGCTTGTGCATCAGAGAACAGAGTCAGTGCCCCCTAAATGGGGAAGGCCCTGTATCCGATTCCCTGCCCTCTGCACTGGCTAATATTGTCAGTCTGGGACTGGATCAAAGCCAGTGCCCCATTATAATTATTATTATTTATATAGCGCCAGTGATGTACCTGGCATATATCCTATCCTTTATAGCCATGCCTTCACTGCACCTTGTTGCACCTAACATCACTCACTGCTCCGGCCTCTTAGGGCAGGAGCTCACTCAGATAATAAAAGTGCTGAGATATGCTATGCAGTGCAGTGTCTCTTAACAGAGCCTTCTTGAGGGGCAGGGAATGGGGCTTGAGGGAGCTGCATGAAATGAGGGATGGGTCTGACGCCCACCCCGCTCCCCATTCATGTTGCTCCTGCTGGTCTGTGTTTCAGGGCTACGCTACCCTGGGGTAGGAGTCTTGCCTGGTGTGCCAACCGGAACAGGAGTCAAGCCCAAAACCCCAGGTATGTACTAGGTCTGGCATGATACCTGTGTGTGTGCTGGGTCTGCAGAGTAGGAGACGACTCTGTGTACAGCTTCACTGTGCTTTGATGGGACTGAGCATAATGGGGAAATGTTCATAGGGGTCACCAACAAGGTGCGGGGGGGACTTTGGGGATCAGGCCTGAACTGACTTTGTCAAGGGGCCTATGGCGAGTGGATGAGGACTGCAGTGCCTCTCTCGCATTCATTCATTTCTCTGTCTCTCTCAGGAGCAGGAGCAGGAGCCTTTGCAGGAATCCCTGGTGAGTCCTGTGCTTTATTTTGTCCAATGCTGCAGCCCCATTCACCTGACAGTGCGAGTCCTGGTTCTATGTCTGTGAGCTGCCTGCCATTGAGATCCCTGTTTGTACCAAGCTGCATGCTGCTAGGGTGGGAGAGTGGGGGCAGTGATGGCAGGAGCCCATGAGAGCATATCCCCTGGCTGCAGGGGTGCATGCTGCTAGGGTGGGAGAGGGGGGCAATGCTGGCAGAATCCCTTATCCCTCAGGGCGAGAGCATGTTCCCTTGCCACGGGGCTGCATGCTGCTGGGAGTGGGGTGGAGAAGTGCCGGCAGGAACCTCTTCACCCCAGTGTGAGAGCATCTCCCCTTGCCGCAGGACTGGGTGCTGGGCCGGTGAAGGGCAGTGCTGGCAGTAGTCCATGTGCCCCTGAGTGAGAGCATCTCCCATTGTTGTTGCAGGGTTCGGAGGTTTTGGAGGCCAGCAGCCTGGACTGCCTCTGGGCTACCCCATTAAGGCACCCAAGCTCCCCGGTAAGCCCTGCTTAACTTCAGGAGAGCTGGCGGCCCTGCATTTTGAGCAGGCAAAGGAGGACAAGCCCCATCACCTCAGCCAATAAGCTCTACCCCTCAGTTAACAAACTCCTCCCTCTCGCATGCTTTTACACGCACACCTCTCAACACTCTGAGCGCATAAAGAGGGACAGAAGCTCTCCTGCTTCTCATTCAACTTAGTTTCTTGTCATTCTATCACCTCCACATTGTTCTCTCAAGAGTTTTTCCTGGGACGCAACCAGGAAAGAGGTGCCTGAGGCTTAAATACCATATTTTTGGGTCTGTCTCTCCTGGAAGAGGGAGGGCTTCACATGGGCGGCTTTTGGCATGGCTGTCCTGTCCATAGAGACAGCCCCCCATGCCTGCACGGGGCACTCTGATTTTTTCAGGAGTGCTCTGTGCATGGCCATGGGTGGCCAGTGCGTGGGTCACAGGAGTGTTCCTCCCCAGGCACCAACTCCAAACGAGCGGTTGGACATGTGCGTGGTGAGGGGCCATGTGTGGGAGCATCTCGTTTAAATACACCCCTTGTCCTCACCTTCAAGGCTCTTCTCCTCTTTGCTCTCATTTTCCTGCTTGTTACCTCCCAGGAATGTTGCTTTTCCTCTGCCACCTCCCTCACCTGCCCGAGAGTCTCCTGCTCCCTAAACCATCTTTGTCCTTTCTCTCATGTTACCCCCTACACCTGGAACTCACGCACTCTACTCTCTCCTTCCAAGTCTTCAAATCCCTCTTGGGAACCTACCTCTTCTGTCAAACTTTCCCTAGCTCCTTATCCCCACACATTTTTTGTTTATACTTCTCCTTATACAGCCTCATCCTTCAGGATCTCCCTCCTCCCTGGTACTAAGGGCATTTTCAGACGGACAAACTATCACGGGATTAGGAGAAAACTATCTTGGGATTGTTATCCAGCGATTACAAAGTGGTACCTGTTTACACGGACATTTCTATCCAGTGATAACTTTATTCCAAGATAGGATGTCAGCTCTTGCCATAAAGACTCTGTGGCACTAATCTCAGGATAGTTGACTATCCTGAGATAAGTCATTTAGATGGTCATAATCGCGGGATAGTTTAACATCTGGATGTTACAAAACCTCAAAAATTGGGCTTTGTAAACACCAAATTTTTCTGTAATCCCGGGACTGTAATCACTGTATGCAGTGGACAGACTATCGCGGGATTAACGCTATAGTCCCAGGATAAGTGTTTGTGTGAAAACCTCCTAAGCTAAGCACATGCACCCGCACCTGCAGCTTCTCAACTTCATGAATGTCTCCCTAAGTATCCCTCACTAGCCCAGCCCCCTGCACCAATGCAGGATTCACCACACCCAAACTACCCGCATAGAAAAACCTATCCAACAAGAAACAGAAGTATTAAAAAGTTTGCCACAGGTAAACACCAAGACAAAACTGAGTACACTGATTCCTAAAGTAACACAGAACCATTTTATAAAAAGATCTAGATGTCTCAAACAGGTGAGCCACATCCTCACTACCGGGAAGGCAAAAAGCCGTCAACTGCTAGTCTGTCCCAAGGAAAAATTCCTTCCTGACTCCAAATATGACCATGAGCATGGGTTGCAGGTCCCACCAGTCAGGTACGCAACATATAATTATAGTACCCAGGCATCAGAATGCCCACCTTTCCACTTTCAGTTGTGGAGAACTTTGATGTTTCAGGAAGAAAGGGGGGGAAATGTATATATATCTCTTTGCTGGAATATATTATTTATATAGCACAAGCAATGAAACACCTGGTGCTGTATAATCAGTAGTTAGAGACAGGTCCCTACCCCAATGTAGGAACATAAGAGAAAGGCAGTGCTGCCACATTCTGAAGCTCAGATTTCCCTCCACAAGTATATCATTAAAAAGCTGAGATATCTGGCAAAAAAAAATGAGCATTATAATTTGTAATTATACATTTATGACATTTAGAAGGTTCAGTGGGATCATCTTGTGTCTGATGCATTTGCTGTGGAGCAACTGGCCCTTGTTATACAGCAGCTGGATTCCAATGACCATGTAGGCCCAGAATGGGGAACCTTCTCTCCACCCTGGGCCAGATCCAAATCTTCTCAAAGCTCCACAGGCTGAAACATTTTGTGAATTGGGGTGGCTGAGCTGGGAGCACTCAGTGTGTGTGTGTTTGGGGGGCAGGGAAGACAGGAGCGAGGTCCCATCCCAGAGCATTCTCCCATTCATGGCAGTTTCCTCTTTCTCATCTTCCTAGCTGACCATTCAGGAAAGTGCCTGTACCTGTTCTGTGGACCAGGCAAAAAAGGAACATGGGTCATGTGGAAGGCAAGGTAGAGGAAGCTACTGGAAGGGGGCAGAAGTGAATCGCAGTCCAGAGGTTCCCCACACCTGTTGTAGATGGTGTGCTCCGGAGCAAATTTTAACTGGCTGGTGCAGCTTCCTTAGTGCACACCCACTCACCAAATCAGCCCCATGGGCCTTGATTGAATCTCTGCTTCTTCTGCTTCCTACTCCCTCTAGACGTGGCTGCTTCCTCTCTCTTCCCCAGGTATATTTACCTGTCATTGGGAGGAGGGCCTTCCCATCCTCCTGTCCTGACAGGAGCCTTCTGTCCTGTGTGGGTGGGGCAGGATGGGGGCTATGAGGTGGAGCCTCCAGGATTCAGCATGGGACACTTCTGGTTGTCTCACCCATGGCAAGGCTCATCACTGCTAGTCACATGCTCACACTGAGACCGGGAGGGGAAGCACTCATGCAATATGGGCAGCTAAAAAGGGGCAACATCTATACTGTGGAATCCTTGATACCCCTGCACTGACCTCCCAACATTTCTCTGCAGTTTGTGGCACATTGCAGCAATTTCTCTTCTCCTCCCCGATTTCCCTCCATCCGGCAACATTGGATCAAGGGAAATACTTAAATCCCACCTCTTCCTCTGGGACCCCAGCCTGCGCCACCTGAGCTGAGGATTGGCTAGTGAGGTAGTGAGTTCAGTTACTGATCTGGTGGTAGACAAGGGAGCTCTAGGTCTAGGCTTCTATGTCTGCCCAGTCTTCTTTTTGCTGGGTGCCCACTGCTAACAAGCAAACCACTGGCATCAGGCAAAGGCAGCCCAGGGCCCATGAAACATGTGTCAAAGTCACTTGAAATTCACTGCCAGTTGATATGCTGGCCAAGAAGGGACACCATCTATCACAGGAGATAGAGCCAAGATTTCAGCACTGATCCCACACACCAACCCATGCAGGCTAGACTTTCCCCTGCCTGCCTGGCACTCACATTAACTATGAGATAGCCACTGGCAACACCAAACCACACAGTCTTGTTTCTGCTCATCTCTGATTCTGCCAGGGCTCATGCTCACATGACACTGGGCACAGCCTCCCGGGAGAGGCACACGGTTAGGTTGTTTCCCCATAGGGGAGAGGCTAGACAGGTCAGGCTGTGTCTTGAGGCCTTGGCACATTGTGATTCTGTTGTGATTCTCACAATAGCCAGTGTGCTCTGAGTTTACGTCACTCTCATGATTCCTGGCTTCAGTCTCACTTGCCGATACACCCCAAAACACTCATGTATTGCAGGGGGCTGATTGACAGCAGCCTCTGTTTGCCCTAGTGTTGTCTTTTTTTTCTAGAGGGCAATGCCAGGCCGTGCCATGCTGGCTGTGTGTCCCCTGTCCTGAGTTAGAGCATTCCAACTCCAGGACCCTTGAAATTCAGGCTCACTTGGTTCCATTTCCAGTCCCTGTGACTCACCCCAGGGAACCCTGCCCCAGACGGTAGCTCTCCCTTTCCATCCCATTCTGTAGGGTTTCAGAGCCCTGAGGAAGTCTTATCTGCCTCTAGAAGGGGCATCTCTATGAGCCCTGTAGGACTGACCCACCACCAGGGCTCAGAGAGGCTCTGGGAGGGAGTGCTTGGACCCTTGGACCCAGTTCTTAGGAGATGTGTGCCAGCACAAGCTCTCCAGATCTCCAAGCAAACGGACACCCACAATAGGCTGTTTGGAACAGCCAACATGGGCAGAGGGACCAGTCCTGTGTGGGGCTGAAATTAAGCTATTGGGACTGGACCTTGTGCTCCAAATTCAGGGTGGTGCACACCCCCTGAGCTCCTGCTGTCACAGCACCACTTGTGCCGCATCAAGAGCCCTGCAGCAGGGTTGGAGCAAGGGTGGGCCCAGTGCCTCTACTTGGAGCCTTCTGGATCCTGCTATGCTTCCCTGGGCTTTGTGTGTGGGGAGCCTGGCAAGGACTGAGGGAAATGTGGCTGCCACATGTAAGCTCACAGGAGAGAGGGAGAGCCAGAGCACTCTTCATCCTACACAGGCTCTCACTTGTGAGCAGTGGGGTTCGGAATGCACTGCTGTTAATCCTTCCCTTCTTGTACCCCCAAGCTGGCAACTGCCCTTTCACAAAGGAAGTGTGTGTCTCCATGTAGTGCCTGCGTGCTCAGGCCCTCATTCCTAAACAGGTTTTCTTGCCTCCAGCTGAGCCTGGCCCTCTCCCTCTGCCCAGCACACTGCTGCTGCAACTGGTGGGGCTGCTGTCTAGAGACTGACGCTGCTTGTCCCACCCAGTCTAGACACGGGGCAGATGTCTCAGGCCCAGCTCTTAGACCTACTACCAGCTTCCTATGGCTCTGTCTGGCCTGGCTGGAGACTGAGGTCCCAAGTAGTAGCCTCCAGGAGCAGGCTGTTCCCACCCCGCTCTTTGCACTGACCTCCTAGTGAGGTAATGTTTCTGCAGGCAGCTCCCAAAAACTGATTCCAATTAAGAGCTACTTTAAATTGGAATCAGCCTGCACAGAACCATATGGGTTCAGCACTCGCTGCAGGGGGCTCCTGCTGAGCCAAGGTCATGAGAGGCTCTCAGGGAAAACGTGGCTTGGTTACTGTGGCCGTCAGCTCAGAGTCAGGTGGGATGGTTGCTGTGCTGATCAAAATGGCAACTGGAGGAGGAGCATCCCCAGAGGGGGAGGTTTTTGCTGCCTCTGGGCCTTGGATTTGGTGTGGCCACAGAGATGAAGGGGCTGGCGGGAAGGTGAGGCTGCGTACTGCAGGGCCCACAATTCAGCATGGTGCAGAGTTCCTAGACGCAGCGGCACTGACCAACTGGGGCTTCTCTTTGCAGGTGGCTACGGGCTGCCCTACAGCACTGGGAAGCTGCCCTACGGTGAGTGCCTGTTGCCTTCACTTGCCCTCTCCTGCAGTCAGGTTAACCCTTCTAGAGCAGTGGTGAAGACTGGGTGGGGGAGAGGTTGACACACAGAGGCTCAGGGCTGGGTTCAAAGTTCCACATGCAGGTACCTGCATCTGCCCTCCGGCACCTACTGTGGAACGAAGCCTTGGTTCAGCTCTCAGACGAAAGAGGATGAGTAGCCTATGACTAGGGATGCCCGAAACTACAAGCGTCTCCTGGCTGGAAACTGTGGCAAGCTGGAGGCCTCACTCTGCCTCTTTCTGGCAGAGCTGAGGTACTGGCACTGCTTACTTGTGCAGCTCTTGGAGCAGGTGGGGAATCTGGCTCTGTGGGCTTGCTGGAGTGACAGCCAACCTGGTCTCCTGGCCATTCCAGCTGGTTCTCCTGCAGTCAGGAAAGCTGGCTGCGAGCATCCCTGCCGTGTCCTCAGACAGGGCAAAATGCTGTGCTCTGTGAGCTGCCCCACCAGGCCACCAAGAGTCACTGGCGACGAAAGGCTCTATGTAGCGGGGAACCTTGCAGACATCCCCAGAAGAAACAGGCCCAATAGAAAGGATTGTTACGATCGCTGTGTCACTTGGGACTAATTGGGCAGCCAATGTTCAGATCACAGGACTAACCCGCCCCCTGTGCTTTCAGGCTATGGACCCGGTGGACTGGGCGCTGGAGCTGGTGGGAAGGCTGGCTACCCCACAGGCACAGGTGGGCTACTTATCATCTCTTCTCACCAGGGGAAACGAAGAGAGCAGATCCTGGTGGTTTCCACAGCTCCTTAACTCTCTTAGCTTTGCCCTCCCATTAACTGTGCTGCTCCCCACAGTCACCCCAGCTCCATAGAGCCCCACAAAACACATTCTCTGTAGCGCCATAGAGCAACAGAGAACAGACATCTCGCAGCCCCATTGAGCCTCATGCAACCCCTCTACCCCATGAAACAGATACCCTACAACTCCATACAGCCCCATTGAACAGGCACCCCACAGCTCCATAAAGCCTCATACATCACCCTCCCCAGTCCCACAGAGTCCCATGGATCAAATACTTCAGATCCATAGTGTCCCTTATTTTTTAAACATGGATCTGGCTGCCTGGGAGCCCCATGAAGACAAAGAGCAGCTCCTGCCTCCTGCCAGGATGGTCCCTTCCCTGCTAGGCAGGTGCCTGTGGTTCTCCACGGAGACTCCTGGAGTGGAGGGACCATTGTGATGGTCTGTGGCAAAGCACCAGATCTTTCAAGTGTCCCTGTGTTTGTGTCCCTAGGAGTTGGAGCGCAGGCAGCAGCAGCTAAAGCAGCTGCTAAATATGGTGAGTTGTTCGTGTAACGGGCACAGTCTGACAGCCAAGGGCCACCGGGCCTGGAGAGGGGCATGGGGCATCCCCATTGGATGCAGCAGGGGAGTGAGCCTGAAGTCTGTCCTCCTGAACTCTTCCAGGGTCTGGCTCAGTCCTTTGGGCAGCTGGCCCAGCAGGTATGCTGGTTCAGTGCACACCCATCTTGGAGCTCAACTGTGTGGGGAGATTAGGTGCTCTTGGGTTGGGCACACAGGCAGTCAGCACCAACAGTGCTCCTCCTGCTATGTCCAGCCATGCTGGTCTGGGCCACCCAGTGTGGTCTGACAAGACCTCATGAGCCTTTACAGGAAACGGGGCAGGTATGTGTGAGGAGGCTCATAGGTCAGACCAGCGACCTGTAAGGAAAAGCCCAGGGACATGGGGTCAGGGAGGGCCTAGGATTAAGCATGGTGGAGGGAGGCCCTGGAAGTCAGGTGTGCAACTCCTCCTGGTGCCGTAGCCAAGGAAGTCTACTGAGCAGCCTGAGCCTTGGCAGGCTCCTCCCCAACTCTCACCATCCTAGGGCATTCCTGTCCTTTCTTCCTGGAGTGGAGGCTGTGTTGGTGGTGCATGGAAAGGACTGAAGGCACTTTGCTGAGATGTGGAGAGAGCGGCCTTGGCTGGGGCTAGAATGCCTTTTGTCACCATGGTTTCAAGCCAGTATGTTCTTCAGGAGTCACTTAAGGACATGGCTGAGACTGTAGCCTGATTTGCCATGCTATGTCTTCTCAGAAGCATCCCAGCTTCCATTGGTCTGATTCTCTTTTTGTGTTGGGTAGAGAGGGAGACAAAGTGGTTTGAATGATATCTTTTATTGGACCAACTGTTGTTGATGAGAATGAATAAGCTTTTGAGCCACACAGGGCCCTTCCTCAGGCATGTAGCATAGCCAGTAGAAAAATATGGTATATATGAGGGGGTATATACGAGGGGACATATATGAGGAAGCTGATGGGGCATATATACGAGGGGGCATATATGAGCAAACATAGGGCAGGTGTATATGAGGGGGCATATATGAGTAAGCTTTTGGGCCACACAGGGCCCTTCCTCAGGCATGTAGTGTAGCCAATAGAAATATATAAACTGAGCAAATGTAGGGCAGGTATATATGAGGGGCATATATGAGTGGATGTTGGGTAGTAACACCCAGGCTGATTTGGTGATTCTCATCAGCTGGGAACTCATCTGCTTTCGTTAACACCATGATCTTGAGAAAGGGGTGTCCGGAACACATTAGCCCTGGCTTCCAGCCTTAATCTGATCCCTGTGTGCCTGGCTTGAGAGAGAACATGCCTTCCATTCACTCCTTCCATTCTCCCCAGGTGCTGGTGTAGTGCCTGGGACAGGCGGCATTCCGGGTGTCGGCGGCATTCCGGGTGTCGGCGGGGTGCCGGGAGTTGGAGGACTGCCAGGTGTTGGAGTACCAGGGGCTGCAGGTAAACATTCTTAACTGGATGAGTAGATGGGCCTGTTGCTTATAGTGTCTCCTATCCCTGAGTTTCTCTCCCCCTTTGTGTACTAGGAATTGGTGGTCCAGGGGCAGCGGCGGCAGCCAAGGCAGCAGCAAAAGCAGCAGCTTATGGTAAGTTGATGTGGTAAATGCTGAACTGAACATATGGGTGGCTGGAGAGGCAGCCAGGGGAAACAGTTGCTTACAGTAAACAGAAGCACACCGTGGCCATGCGAGTAGGCCCAAAGGCATTTCCAAGCCTGGCCTTGAGTTCAGGTCAAATGCTCTAAGCATGCTTAGGGGGGCGACCAGTTACCTGGGCTGGGTGGGGCCGATTGGTTTTAAACCAGTCCTCTGGGCATTGGGCATTTCGGGATCAGTCCCTGGAACAAGGGAAACCTTAAGCTGCAGGTGGGAACTGCTGAGCATTGTGACCTGAGTTGGAGCTGCAGCTTGGGGAGAGCTGGCTCGATGGTTGGACCGCACCCCTCGTTCTGAGCCAGCTGGAAGGAAGGAGGAACCAAGGAATGGAACTTGAGACTGTTTGTCCTTTTGCTCTGTGCTCTCTGATACTGTCTGTGTGTGCTGTACCTTATCTAGCCTCTACCCCTAGCCCTGTCGTTAGTAAAGCTGGATGTTAAGCAGACTCCTGAGTTGGTCTGGTCATTGCTTGAGGTAGACACCTCCAGGGGAGGAGGAATCTCTCAGCTTTTGCCTGCACCTCAGAGGCGCGGATTTCCCTGCTCACCCTTACTTCCCAGGAGCCTGCCCAGCAAGGTGATCCCTGGCTGGCTGCAGGACAGGCAGGGCCTACCTGAGCTCCAGGACATAGGGGGCTGGGACCTGGGGAAGTGAGGGGGGGGTTGTGATAGTTGGCTCCTCCTCCTCGGATCTTTCCTGTTGGCAGGCAGAACTTATTCTAGCAGACCAAACTGTTGACCCCTTGAAAGGGGATTTTCACTGCACTTCCAAGTAACCATGATTCAGTTTCCTGACAGCAGGGATGGGGAACCTTTTCCCTCCCGGGGGACACTTTAAAAATTAGCACACTCTTCATGGACTGGATAGGAGCTGAGGGCAAGGATGCTTAAGGATACACTCAAGATGAGGGAAGAAAGGAGGAGAGTCCACATCATGGATCGATGTCTGGGATCTGTCCCCTACCCTTGTGTGCATGCCCTCATCTCTGCCCCCCAAACCTGAGCTCACCCTTTCAGGACTTGACTTGGGACTGGATCCACAGGCCGATCCAGGAACTGAAAAGGACAATCATGGGCTGGATTTGGCCTACGTGCCTTCGGTTCCCTACTCTATAGGCTCCTTCTCCTACATCCAGGAACGCTCCCAATGGTCTGCAGCAGGATTATATCGCAATGGACAGTTAAAGGGGATCTCATCTAGTCCAGCCCCCATCCTGAGGCAGGATACCTTGTGCCCAGCAACCTGTGTCTACTGAGACCACTGGGTTCATGTTGCTTCTCTGGGATTGAGCTAATGTTTACAGTAATTTGTTGATAATATGGTAATGGTGACTGCCTATAACTGTCCGCTATTTGCTGCCTGGAAGAGGAGAGAGTCAACCCTGTCCTTTTTCATCATCACCCAACTGTGGGGAGGGAGAGCTAGGGACAGAGTCAGACAGCCTACTCAGTCCCCCCAATACAGCTTCTGGGAGGTGGGGAGCCTGGTCAGTCCCTCTGTGCTGCAGCTAGTGCCTCTGGAAAGGGACAAGGAAGACCTTAGCCAGTTCTGGAGAAGAGGGAAAGGATGGAGGAGAGAGCCCATTCTGGTTGTCCACACAAATGCTGCTGTATGTCCTTTCCAATTTGTCGGGGGCTCAGGCCAGTGGAGTCTAACTTGATTTGCAGTGAAAGCTGCTGTGTAACAGTATCATTGAGGATTTGGCAGGGTGGGGGGCTGTGTGGTACTATTTATTTTTTATTTGATCCTGGGGACAGGACATCATGTCTTTTGGGGAGACAGAGTGCTGGGTTTGGGTTTTATGTGTTTCTTTTATGGTCAAAATATATTGCAACTTCATCCTAAGAAGCAAATTTGCATGAATACAATTTGCATAATTATGCAAATAAGTAAATTATGCAAGTTTTCCCTGCTTGCAGTGAACTTGCAGAATTTGAGTTTTATGGCTGAAGAACTTTGGATTTTTTAGTGCAGTGAACATGGGTCCCTGCCTATAACCAAAGCATCCCTGATGGATCCTATTCAGTCTTTTCTTGCATCCATCCATCCAGGGAAAGAGATTCCAGAACCTCCCTAGACAGCTTTTTCCACTATTGAACTGTTCTAGCAGTTCTGTGTAGGTAGAACAAAGTGTGACTGAGTATGGGTCACTATAACTTCCCTAGTTTGGGATATGATACATCTGTTGATACAATCCCAAATGGCATTGGTCTTTTTGGCAACAGCATCACACTGTTGGCTGATGTTCAGTTTGAGATGCATTATAATCCCCGATTTCTTCTCAGGGGTGTTGCTGCCTCGCCGGTTACCTTCCATCTTGTTCTTGCACGTTTGATTTTTTTTTTCCTATGTGCAATACTTTACATTTGTCTTTATTGAACTTCTTTGTATTGTTTTAAGCACAGATCTCTGATTTATCAAGGTCAGGTTGAATTTCAGTCCCACGTTCTAACATATTTGCAATCCCTCCCAGTTTTGTGTCATCAGATTTGATAAGTATATCAAGTTAGGAAGTTTTCCCTGCTCTTCAACCTAAATCTTTGTTTAATTTAAACCGATTGTTTCTTGTCCTCCCTTCCAGATACGTAGCTACAAAGGAGCAAAGGGACTCAGTTGAACCTGGACTCTAAGGGGGCCCGGCCCTCTGGAAGTTGCCTGAGCACAGTTAGGAAACTTTCAGAGGAAGTGGGGTCAGAGCTTTGCCCCCACCTCTTCTGAAAATGATTCCACTTTCTGTGCTCCGACAGCTAGGAAAGAGCTCTGTAAAGAAGGAGGGGCGGTGTTGGGGGTAGAGTGCTGACTCCCTAAACTCTTAAAACTTCCTTCCTCTGGGCACACGGACGCCAACTATGGCCGGGTTCAGGGGCAGGAGCCATCCTACCGATCCCGGAATTCTGGACAGAGCCCAGCACCACCCCCACCCCGAGCGCTGAGCATGCTTCCTTCCTCTCAGCCTGGTTGGGGAGCCTGCAGTGAACCCTCACAGCCGCCAAACACCGAGTAAGCATCGGTGTTTTTAGACAAGCATCTCCCCACCCATAACCCACCCACCATGCATGTTGCAGGGCTGCATTGATGCCCTATGCAGCCCTGCAACATGCATGATGGGTAGGTGACTAGTGGGTAATCGGTGGGGAGGTACGTGTCTAAAAACACCCATCCTATGGCAGAGCTGGGGCTTCCCCATGGGTTCTTGTTTGGAAGCACTTTGGGTGTTTTTAGATAAGCACCTTCCCACCCATTACCCACAACTACCCACCCGTTGTGCATGTTGCATAGGGTGCCAATACAGCCCTGCAACATGCGTGATTGGTGGGTAATGGGTGGGGAGGCGCTTGTGTAAAAACACCCTTTGTCCATTTAGGGACCTCATTTTTATGGTCAAAAATGGCTTTATTCAGTCCAGAAGATGGTTAAACTTTCACTTGTTTGTAAAACTTTCTTCTTTCCTGAAGGATTATTTCCTCACCTCTACGGGTAAAATATTCCAATATTATTTCTCCCCACCCCCACAAACTGGGAAGTCAACATATTTTTTTTCCCACTGACAGCAAAACAGTGCTCTGATTTTCTGGTGCAGGGGTGAGTTACTAAACTCTATCTGCCCCAGAAATTCAGTCATTATCTTTAACAGACTTAAATCAGTTATAGAATGATAGAGCTGGAAGGTGCATCGAGGCTCATCTAGTCCAACCCCCTACTTGGATCAGGATGACTATAGCTACAACATCCCCAACAGATGACTCTCCAACCATTTTTTAAAAACTTCCAGTGACAGAGAC
The DNA here is from genome assembly GCA_003113815.1 of Sphenodon punctatus. Classification (NCBI taxonomy): domain Eukaryota; kingdom Metazoa; phylum Chordata; class Lepidosauria; order Sphenodontia; family Sphenodontidae; genus Sphenodon; species Sphenodon punctatus. The sequence continues at coordinate 921,664 of QEPC01007061.1, forward strand.
CCTACAACCACCCAAGGCAGCTTGTTCCATTGCTGCACAGCTCTTACTGTTAGGAATTTTTTCCTGACAGTTAACCAAAATCTACCTTTCTGTAAATTTAGCCCATTATTTCTAGTTCTAGCAATGCAGAACAGTTCCATGCCATCTTCTTGGTGACAGCCATTCAGCTATTTGAAGACTGAAAGCATGTCTCCCTTTTAGTCTTCTACTTGCTAAGCTAAACATACCAGTTTCTTCAACCTTTCCTCATAAGACTTGCTTTCCAAACCATTTATCATCCTTGTTGCCCTCCTTTGAGCCTGCTTCAGTTTGTCAATGTCTTTTTTAAAATAAGGTGCCCAAAAATTGACACAGTACTTCAGATGAGGTCTAATCATTGCCAAATAGAGTGGAATTATTACTCCACTGACTTGGAGACAATACTTCTGTTAATGCAACCTAAAATTGTATTAGCCTTTTTTGCAGCCACAACATATTGCTGACTCATATTCAGTTTGTGATCAAACACAATCCCTAGATCATAGTATTGGGGGTGTAGCTAGGTTGGAAACGGCCCCCGGATGGGGCGATTTGCTCCAGTGTACATAAGCACTCTACATGTGTATGGGCCACCTGGGCTCGTGGGTCCCAGTGCAGCTGCACCTGCTGCACCCATTATAGCTACACCCCTGCCCCCATCTTATACTTGTGCATATTATTTGCTTTTCTTCAAAAATGTAGAATATTACATTTATCTACATTGAATTTCATTTTGTCTATTTCAGCCCAGATTTCCAACCTATCAAGGTTTTTTAAAATTCTAATTCTATCTTCCAGGGTGCTAGCAACCCCTCCCAGTTTAGTGCCATCTGCAAACTTGATAAATATTCCTCCACCCCTTCATCCAAGTCCTTAATAAAGATGTTGAATAGCACTGGACCCAGGACAGAACCCTGAGGGACTCCACTCAATATCTCCCTTTCAGTTTGATGGTGAGCTATCGATGATCAGTCTTTGAATATGGTTCTTCAGCCAGCTGTGAATCCATCTTGATGTAGTGTCTTCCAGCCCGCACTGTGCAAGCTTGTCAATGAGGATCTTACGTGAAACTTTGTCAAACACTTTGCTGAAAATAAGATATATTATGTCCACAGCGTTCCTCTCATCCACTAAACTAGTTACACTATCCAAGAATGAGACAAGATTAATCTGGCATGATTTATTACAGACAAATCCATGCTGGCTATATGAACAATCACTGCATTCTCATCAAGGTGCTTACAAATTGACTGGTTTATAATCTGTTCTTGTATCTTCTCTGGTACTGAAGTCAGGCTGACTTGTTCATAATTTCCCAGATCCTCCTCCTTCCCTTTTTTAAAAGATGGGAACAACATTTGCCCATCTCCAGTCTTCTGACTCCTCACCTGTTTTCCAAGAGTTTTCAAAGATAATTGACAGAGGTTCTGAGAGTACTTCAACATGGTCTTTCAGTACACTTGAGTATAATTCATCTGGCCCTGAAGATCTGAATTCATTCAAAGTAGCTAGGTACTCCCTGACCACCTCTTTATCTATTCTGGCCTGCTCTTGTTATTTGGACACCTCTTGGCAGGATGTGCACAGATTTCCTTTTCTGTAAAGACGCAGGCAAAATAGGGGTTGAGAAGTTCTGCCTTCTCACTGTCTCCTACTAACATATCACCATCTTCACCGAGCAGTGGACGCACTGTTTCTTTGTTTTTCCTTACTTTTGACACTTTAAGAAAACCCTTTTTGTTGTTTTTAGCATCCCTCACTAGCCTTAGCTCAGTTTGTGCATTGGCCTTCCTGACTTCATCCCTAGACGTTTGGGCTACATATTTGTACGTGGTGTTTGTAACTTATCCCTCCTTCCATTTCTGATGTTTCCCATTTGATTCTTAGCTCATTGGTAAGCTCCTTGTGTAGCCACACTGGCTTCTTTGGATGTCTCCCATTTTTCTCTTTTATTGGGATTGTTTGCGGTTATGCCTTCAGCATCTCTCTAAAGTCCCAGCCTTCTTGGACACCTATTCTTTATATGAAGATACAGATTTTCTTTCCCACTTTCACATTATAACACTGAGTTGAGTATTCCTCTGCCATTATCCTCGGTGTCTGATAAGGATTAAATTGCACAAAACATGTATGGTTAATATATTGCATCTTGAAACATAGGAATTTGCTTTTTATACAACACACATACATTTCTGGTAGGCACAAGCATTCTATAGGTGCGTGTGTCTCTCATAAACCTGCCCCAGCAGGAATGGGGCACACAGGAGTTACACTGCCCAGAGTAACTCTCCAGCTGCGGCTGTGCCCAATACTTTCCACTGTGGGCTGAAATGCCTTTCCCCTGAAAGTGTGGTTCTGCAGCACAGCATCTGGTTCCAGCTGGGAGGTGGTGGGAGTGGGGCAGGCTTCTATTTGTAAAGGAGGGGGTGATTTATATGTTTAGGAAAATCCATCCCCAAAGCAGTGTTGAGTTTCACTGCTGTGTGCAAGCAAGCACACACACAGCAGGGCAGAGAGCAATTTCCCTCACGAGTGCTCTGTTTGGGTGCATCCTCTGTGTAAGAAATACCTTTTTGAGGACAGCCGGGCTCAGATTTCAGTGAGGCCCTGCCTCACACTCCATTGTCAGGGGTAGCATAAGTATAAGGCTCTGATATGCCTCATGCACCCCAGCACTCACATTAGTGCAAGAGGAGAATTGGTGCATGCTGAACCAGCACCCTCTATGGTGTGTAACAGGGCGCAGCTCCAACACACCGCTTCCTTGCAAGATCCACACCAAATACTAGTCCACAGCCTCTTGAGTCCATTTAGTGCATCTTTATTTACAGTGCTCTAGTCCCAGTCACATATGCAATTATACAGTCCTCCTCCTCTAGAGTCTCTCCCTTCTGGCTAGACACAATCCCTCCCAGCCAGGCAGTCCAATACATATAGTCCCATGAGTACCTCTTTAGTATAGGTCTCTCTGCCCAGGCACAATCCCTCCCAGCCAGCTGGCTCCCAGAGCTTAGCTCTTAACTCCTGAGCCTTTGAGGCACAGCCTTCTGGCTTCCTGTCTCCCCCCTGGGAGTCTCTTCCCCAAACTAGTTGGCTCCCTGCTTAGGGTTGCCATATACGCAAATTTTTAGAGAACATTTATGAGATATACGGGTTGTAGGGCTGCATTGGAGCCAAGGTCCTTGCAACTTTGCTGCCAATGCAACCAATGCATGGGAGTCAATGCAGCCCTGAAACCGGTATTTCTCATAGATGCCCTCTAAAAAATTGTATATATGGCCACCCTATCCCTGCTAGTCTCTCCAGCTCTCCCTTGAGCTCCTCAGTGCAGCCCCTTGAGGCAGAGCTACCCCAGTATGTTGCCTCTTTCTCCTGCTTAGTCTCTCTCTTTTCTCTCTCTCTCTCTGGAGCTCCTTTCACTTTGCTGTGGCTCCCACAGCTGCAGCCACTCAGTCGACTGTAATATTCTCACTCTTGGTTCTCTTAAAGGGCCAGCAGCTTGCTACCCCTTTAGCATCCTCTTGCAATGATTTACCCCAGCTCCATGAGCCTGGGCCTGCAAGGACTTTGGTGGCCTTGTCACAGGCTGTCTACTGTTTCTGAAATGCCCTCTCCTTGTTTGTATCCCCAGGAACTGGAGGTCTAGCAGCAGCAGCAGCAGCAGCAAAAGCAGCTAAGTACGGTAGGTTCCCTGCCTCCTGGGGCAAGATTACCCCTGTGGTACCAATAGACCAGCCCAGGAAGGGCTGTTTAGTTCTCCCCTCCAATGGCAAGTCGCCAATAGGACAGACCAGGGTGCAGGGCTGGCTAGTCTCCCCACTCCAGCAAGACCCAATTGGACATACTAGAGAACTCACTCTGGGATTGTCAAAGTCCTTCTGCCCCTGCCAAGACCCCAGTGGAACAGACCAGAGAAGTCACTGCAGGGTTAGCTTCCTGGCCCATGATACGGCCCTAGTGGGACAGCCCAGGGACTTCATCACAAGGCTGGTTAGTAGAGGTGGGACCCCGGGCCCATTACCGGCTACTGGATTTACCGGTTACCGGTTCTCTAAAAACCGGATTCCCGGATTAAATCTGGTATACCGGTACCGGATTTATTTCATTGAGTTCAATGGGGCGCTGTGTCCCCATTGAAATCAATGAAATAAATTAATTCCTTCCCCCTCCCCCTCCCAGGCTGAGCGGGTGGAAGGGGGGACACCCCCCACCCACCCTGCCCAGCCTGGATTTTTGTTTAAAAAAAGACTCAGAGGCGAGCCCACCCCCCAGCACCAGCGGCCGCGGCGTCCCCGCAGCCGCCGGTAAGTATGACCCGATCCC